>CM054137.1:56787266-56846319 GCA_028751875.1 Rapana venosa | reverse complement strand
GTGGGTCAGTACAGGGGCAAAATTAAAAGCCTATGCAGAAAAGAACCCCCACTATTAGTACCCAGTATTAATATATATATATTTTTTTATTCCTTACCTTTTTTTTTTCTTGAGTTTTTTTGTTCCCAGAACACTGAACCCTCCACATTCACAAACCTATACAGAAGTCCATGTACTGCACTACTTTCCTAAATTAAAGCAAAAGAGTTGGTTGTTTTTAAAAAATAAAAACAATCTTTTATCAACATACCACTTCATCTAGGTGAAGTGACTAGATGTCGAAACCAAAGGCCAGCTCAGACAGCTGCTACCTTCCCTGACCATGACAGAAGAGGAAATGTCAACTCTTATGACATAAATACTTCACTAGAGCTATCATTGACACCTATTCACTAAAGCAAAGAAAAAAAATCCAACATATCCACAGTTGCAAAACTGATAAGAGCTCAGAGCTCAAAGGAACAGGTCTGTTACAAAAGGTGATACTAATAATCCTAAATAACTATAGAGGCATTTCTCTTAGCAAAGTCAGTAGTAAATTGTTCAGCACAATTATTAATTATAGAATACAAGAGTGGGTAACAGAAAATGCTATTACAGGTGATTTTCAAGCTGGATTTAAAAAAGGGTACTCAACCATAGATCATATGTTTACATTGTTAGCCCTAGTGCAGAAACAGTTTTCCCTTAACCCAAAATTATATGTGGCTTTTATTGATTTCGAGAAAGCCCTTGATTCTATAAATAGAAGTTTGCTTTGGACTATTTTATCTAAGAATGGTATAAGTGGTAAATTACGTTCATGTGTTAAAGCCATGTATGAACATGTAAAATGTAGTTAGGTGTGGTGCCGCTCTGACCGATGTTATTAACTGCAAGGCAGGGGTGAAGCAGGGGGATGTATGCAGTCCAGTTTTGTTTTCTCTTTTTATAAACAAACTGGCAATAGAAATAATTGATAAAGGAAGACACGGTGCCACTATTCCTTGCAGTGCATTTGAACTGTTTATTCTGTTACTTGCAGATGACATTATTTTGTTGTCAGAGACTGCTATAGGTCTGCAGGTTCAGTTGAATAATTTACAGCCCGTGCTGCTGCCTCGCTCCAGTTGAAGGTTAACCTGAAAGAAAGCAACATCATTGTGTTTAGGAAAGGTGGATTGTTGAGTGCTAGGGAGAGATAATAATGTAATGCCTGTTGTTAATGCGTACAAGTATTTGGGAGTATTTTTTACAACTCACCTTAGTTTTGTCTTAGCTTGTAAGGATCTGGCTAGCAGAGCAAAAAATGCTTTATTTTGTGCAATGAAAAGACTGTCCACGCTTAACAACTCGTCCATGAAACTGTTTCTGAAGGTATTTGACTCTCAAATACAGCCTGTTGCACAGTACGGTTCCGAGTTGTGGGGGTTGAATAAAGCTGCAATCATCAGCGAATTTGTACATTTATTTGCTCTGAAAAGGTTTTGGGGGTTTGACATGTCAACCCCCCAAAACCATATATCATATGGTGAAACCAATAGATTTCCAATATACATTAACTCAACTATTTAATGTATACGCTATTAGCTAAAAATTTTGGAATTGGGGGAATCAAGATTACCTTTCAAAGCATATAAAATGTTATTCGGGTTAGATAGTAAGGGCAAGAAAAATTGGGTGACTGATGTACGTATTTGTTTGCATGAATATGGATTTGGTGATGTGTGGATGAATCAAGGTGTGGGAAGTGGAAAGGCATTTTAAGAATTTTTCGTCAAGGTTTAGTTGACTGCAGATGGCAGAACATAAGTGGAGTGAACATGTTCACAATAGCACGAGGTTTGATTTTTATACATTATTTTGTAGTTCACATGACATGAAGTTGTATTTGATTTCAGATATGGACATGCATTTGAAAATAGTGACCACAAGGTTTAGGTTGGGTATTTCAAGTTTAGCCACTCATCACTTTCGATATAGAGATTGTGATGACATTGATTTGATATGTCCTCTCTGTAAAAGTGATAAAGATGATGAGGTACATTTAGTTCTGTGCTGTCCATTTCTTAAGGAGCTCAGAGATAAGTTTATTTCACCTAAATATTTTCGACAGCCTTGCACGTTCATATTAATGTTGTTGATGTCCTCTACGAGACATACCGATGTTTGGAACCTGTCTCACTTCCTTCACAAAGCCCTCAAGCTGAGAGAAATTGCAGATTCATAGTTCATTATTATGACTCTCATATTGTTGATTGTATGGTTATTTGAATGTTTCTGATGATTTGGTTTTTTGTTCACTTTCCCCTTCATTATGGGCTATGGCCTAATGAATAAACATCCGAATCCGAATCCGAATCTCTCTCTGACTGACAGAGAAACAGACAGACACACTCAAACAAACAGACAGAGAAGAGGGACATAAACAAAGAGAGTGAAAACAAAGGGAAAATTTCTAGAACAAAACTTTCAGATAGTGAGGATGCAACCTCATGGGGGTAAGCCATACAATTCGACCATGTGCAAAGAAAATATTGTGAATGAAGGTATGAGTGATAGAGATCCAGGTTTTGAGAAACACCAAATAAAATATCTAGTCTGGAATAGTTCCTTTATGCCGTTCCTCAATTTATCATCAAAGAACAAGAGAAGAGTAGAGAAGACTACATCCAATGAAAAGTCATCAAAACACCCTTGACTATTGAAAAGTTATCAAATCACCCTTGTGTATTGAAAAGCTTTAAGAATCCTGTATAGAACACCCCTGTGAACAGAAAAATTACCATAACACCCCTGTGAATTGAACAGTTATCAGCACACCCCTGTGAACGTGAAAGTTATCATAACACCCCTGTGAATTGAACAGTTATCAGCACACCCCTGTGAACAGGAAAGTTATCAGCACACCCCTGTGAATTGATCAGTTATCATAACACCCCTGTGAATTGAACACTTATCAGCACACCCCTGTGAACAGGAAAGTTATCAGCACACCCCTGTGAATTGATCAGTTATCAGCACACGCCTGTGAATTGATCAGTTATCATAACACCCCCTGTGAATTGAACAGTTATCAGCACACCCCTGTGAATTGATTAGGGGACAGGATAGTCTTGTGGTTAGAGTGATGCACATTTCGCTTGTGATCTGCTGACCCGGATTCAAATCTTGTTCAAGAGGATGTTTTTTCTCTGGAGTTAACATCAATGACGACTTCACTCCCTCTTAAAGTCCTTGGGATGAGACTATAAACCAGAAATCTAGTGCACACACACTAACACCCGTTCCACTTTTCGGAAGAGTAAGCCATTGTGTGCCTTTTACTTACTTTACTTGTACTTTTTCCTTCTGCTTGTACCAGTGGGCATAGTGGGGACATACAGTTGTCTGTCAGCAGCGAGGCAGGTGGACTGGAGAAGGGACATCTCGTGGGCTCGGAGGGTGACTGCCACAAAGTCGCTCCATCGTCGTTTTGTTCTTCATCTGGCTCTCCAGCCACAGAGTGTTGTATGCCCATAGAGCTGGTTGGTTTGGGGTTATACATGTGAGGTGCCCAAACCACTTGATCTTCTGTTGTTCAATGTGTTGTAGGACTGGTGTTGCTCCTACCATGTCTCGTATCACCTCATTTCTGATCTTGTCTCGCCTGGTCTTGTTTACTGCTTTCCTCGGGCATTTAATTTCACAGCTTTGGTAGAAAATGGCTTGATGTATTTCGCCTTAGTGCTGGTGGGAATGCTGGGGTGTTTCAGGAGAGGGGCAAGTTGGTAGCTGACTGCTGCCCAAGTATTTAAATCCACTGGTTTGCTTCAACTGGATTTCGTTGACGTCGATATCCAGTTTGTTTGGTCTTTTGCTGACCTTGGTCTTGCTGGTGCTAATCATGCTGTATGTCTCACAGCTTTCATTGAGCCAGTCTGTGTGCTCCTGTAGCTGTATCTTATAGTTATTCATAATTGTCTGGTTGTTCCCAAACATGAGTTCATTTAGTGCCTCAGGGTCTGGGTTGGCTTCCTTTTGTGATCTGATCTATGTAGATCATGAAGACAATGACAATGACAATGACAACAGTTTATTGTGATAAGCATCAACGCCCATTCACAAGGGGACAGTGGGATGGGGACTGGGCACAAAACACAGAATCAACGAAAAGCATAATTAATTAATGACAGCCCAAACAGTCTTCATGACATGGATTCCATATCATTGTTCTATATACATATAATGTCATTCATTGGACCACAGTTTCTTCATGTTGTTAAGTCAGTCCGGAAGTGTACAACACATTAATCAAGAAACATCTTAGTAAACATTTCCCTTCAACACAGCAGTGGTCCTAGCAGTGCACTGTCTCATGTCACTAGCATGAAGTGGACATCTTTAGCCTTCTCCGTCATTTGCTGCAACCTTTCCATTACATCTGCCAGTGTAACAGTCTCTTCCCTTTCACAGCTTTCATCCCCATCTTCCATAAACCCCCCACACTCTGCTCCTGTTAGGTTCTCTGCACACTCTTCCTCACTCTCATTCTCCCCACACCCTTCCCCACTCTCACCTTCTACACCCTCTCCCTCACTCTCACTCTCTGCACGCACTTCTCTATCATTTTCTGCATGCATCACATCCCTACCTTTCTTCACATGCTTTTCGTGATTTTCCACACCCTCCTTCCCCATTTCACAATCTCCCTCTTCATTCCTGTTATCATGGACTCAATCTTTGATTCCATTTATGTAACTACAACCACACTCTTTTGCTACATTCACAATTTCACCACATGATTCATTTCTTACATTTTTGTCAAATGAAATTGTCACTGTCTGTCTGTCAGTGTCATCCATTATCATGTCAATACTTTGTTCCTTTTGACAGTGGCTTGAAGAGGGAGGGCAGTGGGTCTCATACACAAACATGTCCGTAGCAGTGTTGTTGTCAGATTGGCCTGTAGCACAGCACAAACTAGGCGGGGTGGGTAGAAACAAACCCGAGGGGGATGAAACTTGTTCATTCACTTTCTTCTGGTTGTTTTTTCTATAGCTTTCTGCTCTTATTTTGTTTCTATTTACCTGAGACGGACACTTCTTGCGATAGGTTGCCTGTTGAACTGGAGTAACAGGGGAATGGCTGGCGGTGTTACTTGTCAAGCGAATCACAACAACAGTTTGATGTTCTCGCCCATCCACTTTGAATGAAGACACCGTCTGTTCATGCAACACTGCGTTTCGACATGCACTCCAAGGTTACAGGGAGGCCAACAACTGGCATTTTGAACAGGGAGAGTTGAAGAAATGGAAAAACTTACTCAGAGCTTGAGAGAAAGCGTCTTGCTGGCAGCCAAGCAAGGGAAGCCACCCTAGATCATGAAGAGCAGAGGGGAGAGATTACAGCCCTGCCTTACTCCAATGTCAGTGGGAACCAGTCAGATATTCCACTGGCGTTGCAGGCTGCACTCCTGCTATTGGCGTAGATGGCCCAGATGTTCTCTAACAGCTGGCTCTTGACGTTGTACTGCTGGAGGACCTTCCATAGCTTGTCTCTGTCGACTCAATCGAGGGCCTTTTCTTGGTCAACGAATATAAGATGGAGATCTTGGTTGTATTGGATCGCCTTCTCGCACAGTTGTGGGAGTGCAAAGATTGCATCAGTGCACCCTCTTCCGTTTCTGAAGCCAAACTGGGCGTCACTGAAGACATGTTCTGTTTTTACTTACTTGGCTGCTCCAGGATCTTTGCATACATTTTCCCTACATGGCTGGGCAGTGATATGCCTCTGTAGGTACTGCAGTCTTTCTTGCTTCCCTTCTTCTTGCATATTGGCACAACTTTTGCATTTTGCCAGTCTTCTTGTACTTTTCTCTCCTCCCAATCTTTCTGAAAGATGGTAGTGAGCCACTGAATTCCAGTTTCACTGCATACAGGGATAGCTTCATTTGTTATGCCCTGCCTTTAGGACTGGTCTTCACTATTTGTTTTACTTTACTCTCTAGGATAGTAGGTTCTGAGTGGTCTGGGTGGCTGGGGTGAACTGTGACTGTGTGTGTTGTGCCCATACTCCTGATGGATTGAGAAGGTCTTTGAAATAGTTTTCACATCTCTGCACTATTTTCTCCTCTTCATACAATGCTTCCCCATTTGCATCATTGATGATAGTGGTTGGGTCAAAAGGTTCATCTCAACTCTCATTGCTTTCACACCCTTGTAAAACTCTCTTGTGGATGTTTTGCATGTTTCAGAGAGTTTTTCCCCACACTGGGTCCATGACTTTTCCTTTGCTGTTCTCACAACTGTTTTGCTGTCTTCTTGCAAGTCTGTACTTGATGTAGTCCTCTTCATCCTTTGACTGGACCCATATCTTAAATAGTTTCTTCCTTTCTTTGATAACATCCTTTACCTCTATATTCCAACAGGCTTTTGCCTTTCTGTTTCTTCCTCCTGTCTTTTTGGTGCCACATGCTTCTTTTAAAATGTCCAGGAGGACTGTCTTGAAGATGCCCCAAGTTTCCTCTACGTTTAGTGATGTAGGGTCAATAACAGTCCAAGTCTTCACTAATGGTGCACCTGGCCTTATTTTGTACCTCTTCTTCTTGGAGATTGTGAATGTTGAGCCTTTTCGGCTGTTTGTTCTTTTTGATGAATTTCCTTTGCTTCTGAATATCCAACGTTGTGATGACTGGCCTGGGGTCTCTGTCCAGGCCTGCGTTGGGGATGGCTCTTGAGTCTCTGATGTTTCTCCACATTCTAGATCTTGCTAGTGTGAAGTCGATTTGAGATGAGACGTTGATGTCACTCCATTTGTACCAGGTGTAGAACTGTATGGCTCTGTGCTGGAAGAAGGTGTTTGTGACAATAAGGTCATGCACTGCACACAGTTCTAATACATGGTTGCCCTTGTAGTTGCACAGTGTTCTGTGGTCACTGTGTGGACCAAGGTGTTTTGTCCATGGTGTTCTTCTCTCTCCAACTCTGCCATTGAAATCTCCCATGATGGACAGGTTTTCTTGGTCTGGGATGTTTTTGATGATATCTGAGAGTTTTTCAAAGGAGTCCTTATCCATATCTGGGTAGGAGTCCTTACATGGTACATACACTTGAAAGTAGTTGCTGATCTTGTTGCCCTCTCTAATGCCGATCCTCAAGAGACTCTCTGAAATGAACGCTGTGCTCACTAAGTCCTTACCTTGTCATGGTGTATGATGAAACCCACACCATGTGCTGCTTTCTGTTCCTTTCTTACACTGCTCCAAATGAGAACATAGTTGGTATCTGTTTCCTTTGTTCCTGTTCCTTTTTTTCTGGTGTCCAGTATTGTTATCTTGCGCTGGGTCATGAACTCTACTCTCTCTGATTCTTCTGGTTCTCTCTCTCTTTGTTCTTCAAATCACAAATGTTCCAGGTCCCAACCTTATCGTTTTTCTTTGATCAGTGTCCATTTTCGTCGCCATGCCGTTTTCCGTTTTCATTTTCCCTTGTAATCAGTCCCTTTGTGTTTCCTGTTGGTGTCTTGAGCAATTGTTTATCCACTGCCGGCCTGCTAAGCCAGTCACAGCTTCACCAGAGCCCTGTTGGCCAGCATGACCTGTTTCTTCTACCTCCCACTATGAAGACCAGGGGTTGAGCTTTGGGAGGTGGAATGGATGACAACATTTACTAAACTGCATACACACAGGAACTGGATGTAAAAAAGCACGAGTGCTTATTCCATTATCCTCGGAATAAAAGAATGAAATAAAATAAAATAAATAAAAAGTTATAGTCTCTGTGAATTAACAGTCATCAGAACACTCCTGTGAATTGAAAATTTATCAGAACACCCCTCTGAAATGATCAGTCATCAGAACATCCCTGTGAACTGATCAGTTATCAGAACACTTCTGTGAATTGATCAGTTATCAAAACACCAACAGTGTGTTGGTACATAATATGTGACATAGGCCTTAGGCTGTAGGCATTAGGTCAAGGTATAAGTTCATTCAAGTCAACAGAAGTTTGCCCATTCCCTTGACTGCTGTTGGCCCTACTGATCAACAGGTCTAGTGTTTGTTGGGGACTTGTCAGCCATAAGCAACGTTACATTAAAGTGTGTGTGTGTGTGTGTGGTGTGTGTGCCTGTGTGTGCGTGCGTGCGCGCGTGTGTGTGTGTGTGGAGAGAGAGAGAGAGAGAGAGAGAGAGAGAGAACACACACACTGTATCAATTTTTTTTAGGGACAGGCAGGCAGAGACAAAGACTGTGAGAATGAGCTGCAAGCTCGAGTACACTTTATGCGTTTTTCTTCTCTTTCTTTTTTGTGTGTGTTCTTTTCCCGGGTTGGGTTTTTTTTTACATCTTCATTCCTCTTTCAAGTTGAAAACCATAAATTTATGAAATAAACGGAAGAAAAAGGAAAAAAAGATAAGAAGACTGTACAGAGTAAAATGAGAAGGCAAAAACAGATGTTCTGTACTTCCCCTACCTCTTTGTCTCCAGTCAATAGACAGAAACCAAGAAAAACAAGAGGATTCATAAAACAATAACAACAACAACAACCTGGTGTACATGAAAAAGACATATTCGTTTATCCCTATGTCAGTGAGCAAAGCTCACGTGCAGTCAGTATGCATTCGAAATGACAACTAGGAGACTGATAAATATTAAAGGCATAAAGTGGCACAACTATCAACTCTTGAACGTGCTTTCTCAACTTGAAGCACTATACCAGTGAAAAACTGATCATTTTTAGGCTCTGTAATTTAAGTTAATGCACTCCAACCACCCGCTATGGCGCGGTGGGTAGTGCCTTGGATTTTGAACTGGAAGGTCGCGGGTTCTTATTTATTTATTTATTTATTTATTTCACTTCAAGTCACGCAGATTTCTCAGCGTGAAATTCGGGCTGCTCTCTCCGGGGAGAGCGCGTCGCCACAAGAGCAGCGCCACCCTTTTTTTTTCTTTTTCCTGTCTGCAATTGTATTTGTTTCCCTATCAGAGTGGCTTTTTTCTACAGAATTTTGCTAGGGACAACTCTCTTGTTGCCGTGGGTGGGTGTTTTTTTTTTACATGCGCTAGATGTAACACACGGGACCTCGGTTTATCGCCTCATCCGAAAGACTAGCAGTCAGACCACCACTCATGGTCTAATGGATGGGGGAAAATTTTCGGGCCCAAACGGAATTTGAACCACCGCACACTTCCGACCCAGGCTTTTCGCTCTCTAGGCAGGCGAGTTACCTCTAGACCATAAGAGTCATAGAATTTTTCTGACTCCGGCCGGCTCCTACCCAGAGTGAGTGTGGGAAGATTGGGACCACACAGTCGAGCTTAATCCACTTTACGGATACGAGTTGTCAAGTAGTTTCAAAGCATAATTATGCACTTCCACAGCTGCATCATTACGTCATCCTCATTGTCACTGATCATCATGCAATAATAAAAATTGCCTCTGATTTGGTGGCCAGTTGTTCTAGTCTCATGGTGACCTCGGCCTGTGGTGAGTTTGTATCAAAGCTTTTGGGGTTGGAGGTTCGCGGGGGACAGTCGTTGGAGGGACGTTGTGGTGATGCCACCTTCGGTGAGCAACTCACTCAGTCTGGCTCCACGACTGAGCTAATACTGTCGTTAGTAAGGGGCTTAGTAGGTGGTGTCCTGCGTATGTTAGCTCAGAACAGGCACAACTGAACACCACCAAAGTGACCCAGCAGCAGTGCAGCGCCCCTCTGGCCGGTGGCCCCACGGCGGCCTGATATTGATAGGCTCCCTGTGGACTTTGGACCCTGGGATGAGACATCGAATCTAGGTGTGGCTGTGGCTGGGAGATTGAGATGAGCAAACAGCAGGGCGGGGACGTCACAGAAGGTGAGGTAGCAATTTTTAAAAAATGTTATTGCACCCTTTTTTTTTTCAAAAAGGAAATCACTTTTGTCAGTTTGTTTTTACTATTAAACAGGGTGTGGAGAGCACAGATGGCTTGACTATGTTTTGTATTGTTTTGTATCATTCCACCAGATTCGGTTTCTATCTGTGATTACATCGTCAGTTACTAGTAACTGATAAGAAAACCGGTTTATTCGGGTTGTAACAAGATAGGTAGATCCTACCCGGCTAGATCTGGACGGGACAATCAAGGTCAAGATACTGATATAGGTGAGGTAAACAACATTCATACCACTTTAGATTGCCCGACAAGGCGCAAAGATAAGTCATGTGTGCGTTGAAGATGAAAGTGTGTTTTATTTTTATTTTATTTATTTTATTCTTTTATATCGAGGATAATGTAATAAGCACTTATGCGCTTTTTTACGCCCTGTCCCCGTCTGTATGCGGTTTTGTAAATTTGTCATCTGTTCCCACCGGCACAAAATGGCCTACTCTTACGAACAGCAGAACAGGATTTAACGTGTGCGCAAGATGTTCTGCGTGTGTTCGGTTTATAGTCTCATTCGAAGGACTTTTGGAGAGAGTGGAGTCTGCATTGATGTTAACTCCAGGGGAAAATATCCCCTTGAACGGGAATCGAACCCGGGTCGTCAGATAGCGAGTGCAATGTTCTAACCACTAGGCTATCCCGTCGTAGGGCTGTGAGTGTGTGTGTGTGTGTGTGTGTGTGTGTGTGTGTGTGTGTGTGTGTGTGTGTGTGTTGTGTGTGTGTGTTAGTGTGTGTGTGTTAGTGTGTGTGTGTTAGTGTGTGTGTGTGTGTGTGTGTTCCTGTTATTGTTTAAGATGAATGATGATGTCGTTGAGAGCTTTCAAGCGCACACACATTCTGTGTGTGTGTGTGTGTGTGTGTGTGTGTGTTCTTCAGTTTAACGTCCTTCCACCAAAAAGTGATATTAGACGGTTAAGTGTGTGTGTATGTGTGCGTGCGTGCGTGCATGTGTGTGTGCGTGCATGTGTGTGAGTGTGTGTATGTATATATACGTGCGTGCGTGTATGTGTGCATGTATTGAGTGTGTGCGTGCGTGCGTGCGTGTGTGTGTGTGTGTGAATGAGTGAGATAGTGTGAGTATATGAGTGAAATTGTGTGCGTTTGAGAGTGTGTGAGGGTGTGAGTGTGTGTGTGTGTGTGCTCGCGCGCGTGCGTGTGTGTAAATATATCAGAGAAATTGTGTAATGTATGTGTGTTCCTGTATGTGTGTGTGAGTGTGTGCGTGTATATGTGCGTGAGTGTATGCGTTGCGTATGTATATATGTGTGTTTGTGTGTGTATGCATGTGTGTGTGTGCGCGCGCGCGTGCGCGCGCGCTTGTTTGCGTGTGAGCATGCGAGTATGTGTGGGAGGCTTGGTGTGTGTGTGTGTGTGTGTGTGTGTGTGTGTGTGTGTGTGTGTGTGTGTGTGTGTGTGTGTGTGTGTGTGTGTGTGTGTGTGTGTGTGTGTGTGTGTGTGTGTGTGTGTGTGTGTGCGTGTGTGTATGTGCCAATAAAATGACGTAAGTAACAAACAGTTATAAAGTGTGTGTGTTAGTGTGTGTGGTTAGTGTGTGTGTGTGTGTGTGTGTGTGCGTGCGTGCGTGCGTGCGTGCGTGCGTGCGTGCGTGCGTGCGTGCGTGCGTGCGTGTGCGTGTGTGTGTGTGTGTGTGTGTGTTGTTGGTGGTCGTGTTCCTGTTATTGTTTAAGATGAATGATGATGTCGTTGAGAGCTTTCAAGCGCACACACATTCTGTGTGTGTGTGTGTGTGTGTGTGTGTGTGTGTGTGTGTGTGTGTGTGTGTGTGTGTGTGTGTGTGTGTTTTATGGGAGGGGAGTCAATTTCATTTAGCGTCTCTTCACAATGTGTGATATTAGATGTGTGTGTGCGCGCGCGCGCACGCGTGGTGTGTGTTGTGTGTGTGTGTGTGTTTTGTTTGTGTGTGTGTGTGTGTGTGTGTGTGTGTTATAGGAGGGATCAATTTCATTTAACGTCTCTTCACAATGTGTGATATTAGATGTGTGTATACGCGTGCGCATGTGCAAGCAAACTATACTATACCTATACAGACTTTAAAAAAAACTTTTTGAAAGAACTGACAGTGCTTATACAATCGCAGTATTTTAAGTAGATATGGATAAACAGAACATTCAACACACAAAAACTAAACCTGACTGATACTTGCATTCATCTTTCCCATTTTCTGTATGAATTCAAAATCAAAATCAAATCAAAAACATCTTCAATGATCCATTAGTGTCTATGCAGCTAAAAACCAGAAGAAACAAACAAAGCATTCATAACTGAGATTGTTCAGTCTCGAAACATCTTTGGCATCTGGAAGACCGATCATATCTCTATGACCATGTTGCAGAGTAGCCAAATACTGCACTGGCCTGGATGAAGCATTCATAGCAAGTCACGGAGCTAAGCCCAGACATAATTCTGTAGTCTGGTCACCTCACCAGACTGAGGAGGACTACTTGCCCAGATATAGCTAGGTGCTGTGTTGTCCATATCGTCCTCAGTGGAACAATAGAAAGGACACGACAAAATTTGACCCCCAAAATAGAAACTAGCTGAGAAATAATTTGGGGATTTGCAAAAGACCTAAGCACAGGTAGATCTTTTCGCACTTTCATTCAGTTTCTGTTTTCAGGATAGCTTGGTGGTCAGGGCACTTGTTCTCCCCAAGTGGTGCTGAGCATGGTTGCCTTGCGCATAGGTGACTGTTTGCTGCCTTCGCCTTGGCGTCAGTACAATTCCTAGTTCACCCAGCACCTGCCTTCTTCAGGCACATAGAAGGTAAAGCAACAAGGGAGAGGAGATGGGCACCTCCCTCAAAATGCTGGCCCCTAGAGAAGCCACGGTCTCTGACACCCTGCTCCCCAAAGACGGCAAAGGTTTTTGGACATCTTTACCTGTTTAATGAGGCAGTGTGGTGGCAATGACGCAGAATATTCTATGCACATGGCAGATAGTTGGTGGAAACCCTCTTGGCAGTTGGTTGATATGAAAAGTATGTAATCCTGTCTATGAGCTAATGGAGCCTTGCTTACGACCAGTCTAGCTCGTATCGAGTATTTCTGTCATCATTGGAACGATGTAAGACGTGCATATGTCATGTTTTACACACACCCACACACACACACACCTGGTCTACTACAGCTTGACTGTTAGGTTTTTTATTTGTAAATATTGTGTAAGTTGTTGATTTGTAAATATTGTGTAAGTTGTTGATTTGTAAATATTGGGTAAGTTTTTGATTTGTAAATAGTGTGTAAGTTTTTTTTTAAATTTGTCAATATTGTGGGGTTTTTTTGTAAATATTGTGTTAGGCTTTGGATTAGTAAATATTGTGTTAGGTTTTGGATTAGTAAATATTGTGTCCGTTTTTTTTCTTCCTGTGTGGTAATGAAAACCTTCAAATGGCTCAGTAGTCGGCTGGGTGAAAAAGATAAATAAATGAATCAATCAATAAACCATTAAATCGATCAATCAATCAATACCCTATGTATGTGTTCGTGCTTGCGTGAGCACATGTCTTCATGTGTGTGTGTGTGTGTCTTCGATTTTACGTCTGTTCACTCAAACTGATGTTAGACGAAAGAGGTGGGGAAGGGGACATGGTAAGATGAGGGCTTTAAGAAAAAGATATGCATGTTGGTATTTATGTACATTAAAAAAACTGATTCCAAACCTTATAAACAATGAATTATTCTGCAAAAAAGCATGGCAAAGAAACGCAAATAATAACAAGAACACAGAACAATTCAAAACTACTCTAAACTTGGAAAATGAACAGCTACCACCTACGTGTAAAAGCTGCCACGAATAAAGTAAAATGATATCGTAGTAACGGTGCCACGATTCCACGGGAAGTTTCGTTGTAGCTGTCACAAGCTTCCTATTGAGGTTGAACGTTTCCATAATATACCAAGGGAAGAAAGAATATGTTCAAAATGCAATATGTCTGTTTTAGGGGATGAATTTCATTTTATCATGCAATGTCCCCACTTCAAACATTTACGACAAGATTTTATTCCCTGACATTTTCTTCAACCCATGTCCAGTTATAATTTTTGTAGGCTAATGAAATGCAAATCTCGAAAAGTTCTCTTGTCGCTCTCAAAATTCATAAGATTTGCAGGTATTTCTTGAAATTTCAATTGTCTTTCATATGTGTAGATTATGTCTTTTAAAGAAATGTGTATACTTAAAAATAGTATTGAGTCATTAATACTGTTTGCTTATCATTATGCGATGAACTCTTGCTTTTCAGTTACTTTTAGTATTCATGTTATTTTTGGGTATATTGCTGTTAGGTTTATTCTCCTGTTCAATTTGTTTGTAATCCTCCATACCCCAAAAGGGGTGAAAGGAATTAAATCTTGAATCTTGAGTCGCACTTTACATAAATGAGAATACTGGAGATCGCATCAGAGACAATGCTATCTCACACAATAACTTTGGCTTGGTTAAAACTTCGTGCAGAAACTTATCTTGAAATGTTGGTAGGAACTTTTTTAAACCTCGACACTGATATAAAATATGAACATTGGACAGCTTTTCACCGCATATGCATTGTATATTTCTTACAAATTTTAAAAATCTTCATGTGTGTATTTGTGTGAATGCACACCCGCGAGTATATGTATGGTTGTGTACATTAATATTTATATCTATTATAATTATGAATATTATTATCATTTTATCCAAAGGATAATATTCAGTGTAATCTAGCACTCTGTACGTTTGTGTGCAAGTATGACAATGTACCCTTATGTATATAGTATCGACAGAGTATGACAAACACACAGGCTCTTCCAAAACACAGGATGACTGAGCAGTGTGATCGTAAGGACAATCAGTACAGTTACTAAAAGTCATAAAACATCTCATGACCCATAACAAAACAGCCTTACGCAGCCTACTTTTCCCAATCAGGGTATCCAGGGTGTTATCAAACCAGAATACTACAACTTGTTTCAGCCAGTGCTTTCGAACTTTAAAAAAAAAATGTCGGGTCAGGCGGAAAGGCCATAGAGTATGTCCCGTCTATACCCTTCAAATCTCTTAAGCAACACTGAGCAGACAGTACATTGCAGGCATACAAGGGTACACACGGTGACGTTTCTTGGCCTGCTTGTTTTTCATTTGTTGTAAGAATTGTGTTTCATATATTGACTTTAAAACACATTTCAAGTATTAAAAACAAGAAAGAGAAGAAAAAATTGCAGTGCTTAACTGGTGGCATTTAATTCTCTGTAGCTGCTAACGAAACTCAAGCATTGGGACTCAGAATCTTTCCTTTTGTACATTTTGTTTCATAACAAAGACGTTGGATGTTTAACTAAGAAAACGGAAGTGTTAGCATAACCCCTTTACAACTAGTGTTCAGTCTTTTTAGTTGATCTTAAATTAGATGAAGTGTGTGATAAGTCTGTCATACTTCAGTAAGTGAGTCGTTGGCCTATTGCTTGATTATATGTCCAGCTTATCATGAGGAAACAATAGCTATAAAACATGTCAGATAGGAAAACAGTAATGCAATAGGCCAGGAATATAGCAATAATATTATGTTAGTGTGCACTTTGTTATCAGAAAGAAAGTGAAGACACAGATAGACTGACGTGTGAAGTTTCCACATCAGAGACATTTTAGAGGCCTGAACATGTAAGCGCAGCCTGTAAAACTACAAGCAGCATTAATCCTTTGGGAATGGTTTCAAAATTAAAGTTGATAATAAAAACGAAAAAACAAAATTTACCATACATATATATTTATATATCGTCTTAATGGTACTTTTGGTTGCAAATGCAAAACAAAACCAAGAACAAACTTTCTTAGCAGGGTTTCCTTCCCTGAGAGTACAGTTGTACATTGAAAATGCTTTCTTTTTTGTGGGGAGGGGGGGGGGGTGGTGGAGGCAGGAAGAGGTGGGAGAGGTTGACGGTAACTCAAAGACTGAAAGGAGAGACGACGGGTGGATTTAGGGGGCAAACATAATGATTTCATTTGTTAATCAGACTTTCAAGGACTCCTGGAGAGGTGTTGCATAATTCTTAGTTGGGAGTATAACACCGGATGCAGAAGATGTGGGTTAATGTCGGTCAGGCGGCTGCTGAGCGGAGAAGTGCTCAAAAGGCACACGCGCCACCTTGTCTGTCACAGCAGAGCTGGGGACCGCTAAAGGAGACAACATGGCAGACGGACTGGAAGCGATTGGTTGCGACGACACTTTCAGTATATCGTGGTTGGATGTGGAGGATTTAGGGAGTGGGGCTGTCTATTGGCTGTCAAAAGAGCACCAGGGGTATGTATTTCATCTTTTCTCTTTTTCTCGTGTTTATATTATTATTGTTTGTTTCAGTAACGAAAAATTCCTTTGAGGCGGACGTATATTATATTATATATATATATATATATATATATATATATATATATATATATATATATAAAATGAAATACTACGTTTGTTTTTCGTATACTTTTTTTTTCTCCGATGAGGGTAATTCAATTCTGTCCAGCCTAAGTAGGCTACCAGAGAAGACGGCTCTGTGAATCACAGAATTTTTCTTTTCAGCTGAAATGGTTTCAAGACCCCTTCTTTTTATTCTCTACTCTTTGGTGTGTGGGTTGTTTTTTTGGGGGGGTGCTTTTGTTTTTACTTTTTTCTAATAAAGTTCTTTTTAACTGAAATATTTTTATTTCCATGTTTTCCCCCAAATGATATGGCCAATTCTGGGTCTTTTTCTATCCCTGTCCTTTAGATTTGGGAAACACATTGTTTCCTTGTGATTGTGCTTGTGTCCCATAGGTGTTCTTAAGGAAGCGGGGGTGATGTTGTTTTTGTTTGTGTGCTTTGATTATTTGTTGTTCGTACCTTTCTGATTGGCTGCTTCGAATGTTTTAAGAGGGGGAGGGGGATTCTTCCAAATAAAGGTCTTTTTGCATTCTTTGGTTTTGTTGGTTGCGGTTATATAATAATAATAATAATAATAATTTTTTATATGGAATTTATATGACTTGACTTACTTGACTTATGCCTCTTGGTTCCTTGGGGAACATAGGGCTGCAACAACACCCCTCCAACGAACTCGGTTTTGGGAGATCCTCTTCAGCTCGGCCCATGTCATTCCGGCTGCCTTCGTTTCTTCGTCAACACTTCTGCGCCAGGTCTGCTTTGGTCGACCAACTTTCCGCTTCCCTTGTGGATTCCAGTCAAGGGCCTGTCTGGTGACATTTGACGCAAGCCGGAGTGTATGGCCGATCCATCCCCACTTCCTTTGTTTAATGATGGACTCGATTGGGGTTTGTCTGGTCCTGTCCCACAGTTTGTTGGATATGACTTCCGGCCACCTGATGTTGAGGATGTACCTGAGGCATTTGTTGGTAAAAGACTGAAGTTTGTGGGTGTTGGTTTTTGTTACCCGCCAGGTTTCTGAGCCATAAAGTAGGACCGATTTGACATTGGTATTGTAGATCCGAACTTATTTTGAAATGAAGGGCTGTTGACTCCAATTGGCCGAAGGGTGTTAAGGCGTGACGGCTTTGTTGATTCGGCATTTGATGTCTTCATCTGTTCCCCATCTTTACTGACAACACTGCCCAGGTAAATAAACTTGGTGACTTCTTTGATGGTTTCTTGCTGCAGTCGCACTGGGTCATGTGTTTTGTTGTTCACCCTCATGATCTCCGTCTTCCCGATGTTGATTTGGAGGCCAGTCTTTTCAGCTTCGTCAGCAACACGACAAAGCTTCTCTTGTGCGTCTTGTTGCCTGTGGGAGAGAAGGCTGATGTCGTCTGCGAAGTCCAGGTCTTCCAGCTGCTTCATGAGGGTCCACTGAATGCCGGTTCTCCTGCCTGCTGTGGCTTGCCCATTATCCAGTCACCACCAACAGAAGATGGTTGCGACACAGACAGACCTGACGAACACCGGTCTGTACGGAGAAGGCTTCCGTCAGTTTCCCTTCATGGATACTTGACAGTGGCATCTTCATATAGCTGCTGGATGATGTGATGAACTTTGGTGGAAAGCCATAGTGATGCATCATTTTTCCAAATGACATCTCTGTCGACGCTGTCAAATGCCTTCTGGAAGTCGACAAAGACTGAATATAGGGGGTCTGCCACTCCAGGACTGCTCAATGATGATGCGCATTGTGGCGATTTGATCTGTGCATGATCTGTCTTGCTAAAGCCTGCCTGTTCATCCCGAAGTGTCTTGTCCAGTGATGTCTTCAGTCTGTTAGCATGATCCTTGTCAGTACTTTCCCTGGATGGACAGTAGCATGATTCCTCTCCAGTTGTTGCAGGAGGACAGTCCCCTTTCTTTTGCAGCTTTACGAGATGGCCTTTCTTCCAGTCTTCTGGTACACTCTCTTCTCCCCAGATTTGTATAGGAGTGGTATAACATCTCGTGGAAGTTTGGATGTCTGCCTTCAGTGCTTCAGGTGGTATACCGTCTGGGCCTGCTGCTTTGCCTGATTTGAGTGACTTGGCTTTGGTGATCTCATTCTTGGTAGGGGGGCCGGTGTTGATGCCAAGGATTTCAGTAGGTGGGGGGATGTCAGGCGGCATGGGTGGTGCAGGTCTGTTGAGCATTTCTTTGAAGTGCTCTGCCCATCTTGCTCTCTGGTCCTCCTCACCTGGAATGGTATTGCCATTCTTATTTTGACAGGGCAGCTAGGTTTGTTGATTTTTCCTGAGAGAGTTCTCGTGATCTCGTACAGTCTCTTCATATTTCTTTGGCCTGCTGCAGTCTCTGCTTCCTGAATCAGTTCCTCAATGAATTTTGTCTTGTCTCTTCTTGCATTTCTCTTTACTGCCCGGTTTTTGTCCCAGTAGCATGCTTGCAGTTCCTGTTTCTTTTCTTGATCTTGTGTTCGGTTGATCTGATCTTTCAGCTGTTTTCTCTCGGTGATCAGTGCCCATGTTTCTGTTGTCAGCCACTCCTTGTATTTTCTTGTTTTCTTTCCCAGTACTGTTTGGCATGTTGTCTTCCAGGTCTCACGTAGACTCTGCCATTGCTCTTCGACTGTTTCCTCTGGCAGCTGGGAAAGCACACTGAAGTTGTTCCTCAGTTCGAGCCTGAATTCTTCTATTTTTTTCTCTTTCCTTCAGGCTTTGCACATTGAACTTGTGTGATGGTCTCCCTGCCCGGTCGATGTAGGCTTTGAGCTTGGTCTTGAGGATGGCAACAACAAGATGATGGTCTGATGCTGCATCTGCTCCGCGCTTCACCCTGACATCATGCAGGCTCCTTCTCCACTTTCGCCTGATGGTGATGTGGTCAATCTGGTTTTCTGTCTTGCCATCGGGGGAATTCCATGTGGTCTTGTGGACTTTCTTGTGAGGAAAGATGGTGCTTCCAATAACCAGGTCGTTAAACATGCAAAATTCTGTTAAAAGTTCTCCATTTTCATTTTGTTCTCCAGTGCCATGTCTGCCCATGATCAGTTCTCTGTTTGTGTTGTCTGTCCCCACTTTGGCATTCATGTCTCCCATTAGTATTTTTAGGTCCCTCTTTGGTGCTTTGTCCATGATGGTCTGGACTTGTTCGGAGAAGTTTTCTTTATCTTCTAACTCTGCTGTATTTGTTGGAGCGTAGCACTGAAGGATGGTAACCTTTCTGCCTTTTGAGTTGAAACGTGCTGTGAGGATCCGTGGTGACACTGGTTCCCAGGACAGCAGTGCTTGCGTTGCTTCGGGTCTCATCAGCAGCGCTACTCCATGTGTGTGGGGCTGGCCTTCTTCCTGTCCAGAGTAGATGATAGTGTCTCTACTCGCAAGTTTCGTCTGCCCGGTTCCATTCCATCTGGTCTCGCACAGGCCGAGGATCTTTAGGTTGTACCTGAGCATTTCTCTACTCACCTGTGCTGTTTTACCAGTTTCGTACAGGGTTCTGATGTTCCAGGTCCCTATCCTGGTTGTTGACTTGGTTGTTAAAAGAGTTGTCGGCGCACTGGCTTCCCGAAGGCTTTCACCAGCACGCGTCATGGGCTCTACCAGAGAGGACTCTTCCCCAACCATGTCGCTCGTAAGAGGTACTGTTGCAGTTTCAGTAACAGACTGGTTTTTAAGTGAATGGGTCGTTAGCCCAATGCACAACCCCCAACCTGGAGGACCAGGGTGCATCGTTTAGTCTGGCTCCTCCCCCCCCACCAGACCTGTTGAGCATGGTAGAACCTGCCAGAGGCCGAAGCCCCCGCCCACATAGCTCTGGGGGTCATTGAAACACGCAAGCCATCCCACAGCGACAAGGTGATACACCATCGGGACAGTGGAATTTATATAGCAAATACAAATCAAAGCGCTTGCAAAGAAAAAATATATATATGAAATCACATAGATAGATAAATACATACATAGATACATACATAGATACATAGATACAGTCTTCAGAATGATATCTATCTATCTATGTATCTATCTTTGTATCTAGATACATAGATAGATACATAGATAGATAGATATTCTGAAGACTGTCATGATTTGGGATCCTAAATGGTGTGTTTTTGTGGGTATAACCGTTTGAAATGTGTGTTGTAGACTTTCGGTTTTTATGAAGTCTATGCGTTCTTTTTCTTCTTCTAAAAAATATGATAGAAATCTCATTATGCCAATAATATGTGGTTGTGAGTATCTAAAAGCACACCACCCCCTTTTCTAAAAGAAAATCTAGCAGTGAATATAATTCTGCTAAATCCTAAGACCACTCCAGTACACCTTCTGGATGTAGGGCCTACACTACACGTATATCTATATGTATTATGAAATACTGCGTTTGTAACTGCCAGTTTTACTGGGCTATCATTTTTTCCCTACATTTCCTTAACCTGGGTCTTCCTTTTTTGTAGTGAATGTATAACTAGACTTGTTAATTTCAAAGTGGTGTTTTGATGACTTTGGTTTACAAAGCATTTCAGTCAATACCTGTGCCTAGCTGGTCCGGCAATAATCCCAGATAAAACAACAGATGTTTGACTTGGCCTTGTTTTTGCTTCTGCTGCTGTAGGTTGATTTCATCCATTGTTTTCTTCCAAAACTTTCTTGAAAACCTTGGATTCTGTGTGTGTGTGTGCGTGGTGTGCGTGCGTGGTGCGTGCGTGCGTGCGTGCGTGCGCGCGCGCGCGCGCGTATATGGTCTTTCAATGTGTGCGTGTTCCCAAGTGCATAAAAATCGTGCATATGTGTGAATCGAAAAACTAAAGCATCTAGACTGCCACTCCAGCAGAATGAAAGAAGTGGTTTGTATCTGTTTGGAGTGTGCATTGGCTTGGTTCTGTTGTATGGCTGTGTCAGTGTATTCTACTTTTACTACACAGATGTGTTGGGGCTGGAGCAGTTTGAGATAGCCATCACAGAGGAGGTTCTCAAGATGTGTCCAGAATTATGGGGAGTCCACATGTTACAACTGCAGTCACAATCTAAAAGTACACAGTACACATCATGCTTGTTTTGTATGTTTGCTAAATATTCTGAAAGTGAAACCTTACTTGTGTAGAAGGTATTAGAGGTTTCTCTATTTCAGTTATATTTAGTCACGGGACGTATATTTGTCATTTCATTCGAAAGACTATCACCCAGACTGCACTCAAGGTACGCTGAATATGGGGAAGAAAAAAAATCTTATTTCAGAGCAGATTTGACTTGGACCTGCCACTACACACACACACACACACACACTCCTTAGCGCTGCGATAAGACTCGACGTATTTTGTTTTGCGTCATAATGTAAGCTTACAGTTCACTGCACAGTCATGCTGAAGAAGATTCCTGACAGCAGAATAGGACCTGAGGAGGCCAGTCTCTCTCTCTCTCTCTCTCTCTCTCTCTCTCTCTCTCTCTCTCTCTCTCTCTCTCTCTTCTCTCTTTTCTCATCGCGATAGATACCAGCCTAATCGATCATTTAAGACCATTTTTGGAAAAGAACAGTACATTCTTGATATGGATGTGTTTTGCTTTCGTGTTGCCATTACACAAATAAGATTTAATGTTCTTCCTTTAAATAATAATGTACATCGATATAGCAAATCGTTTCGTGACAAATACTGTCCATTTTGCAAAAATCAGATTGAAAATGAACAGCATATTGTTTATGTGTAATGCATATAATAATAATAATAATAATGTATGACGATATAAGGAACAAATTCCTTAGCGATTTTGTTACTCTTCCTCGAAACGTGCTTCTCAGAGCCAAAAATGCCACTCTCAGATATAGTTTATCTAGATATGTATTTCATGCTACAAACCGAAGGACACAGATGATATTGTAGATCTGTCATTTGGAACATTAACTTTTGCCATGTTTCACTATACTGCATTACTTTTTTGCCTTTTTCTGTGGGTTTTTGTTGTGTTTCTATTAATGTGAATGTTTCCTCTCGCTTTTTCTTGAAAGTTCTAAGTGATACTATTTTGCTGTATGGTGATGTCACATCACTGTATGAGGTATAATATTCCGTGAGTTTTCTGCTTTCAAAGTTTATCAACATTTTAAATAACTTTAAATTGGGAAGGAGACTAGTTTCAACCCATTTAGGATGCTGTAATCCTAAAATGAATCATCAGTTTCGTTTCATATACTGAACAGCACAGTAGGGTTATTTGTCATTCGTTGGTTTGATTGTTTTCTTATTAAAGATTGCATTGCTGTCTTAGACTGTTGACAGTAAATTAGATTCACGACACATAGCCATGATTCTCAGGACGTTTTTCCGCATTTCTTCTTTCGTAAGTTATGCTGGTGCTTTGTGATCAAACTGGAATGACTGAGCGTACAGAGTTACCAAGTTATAACCCTAAGTTGTTGACAGGGGAAGATGTGTACATACATAGAAGTGAAGCTTTTCAGCTGATTCAAAATTGTATTTGTATTGTGAAATCATTGTTCTCTTCCATTGTGTATGCCCCCCCCCCCCCCCACCCCCATCACTCCCTTTTGTTGTATTGTGGCCTAAGGCCGATGTACTATTCAACTATTTCAGAGTTCAGAGCTCTCTCTCTCTCTCTCTCTCTCTCTCTCTCTCTCTCTTACCGTATTGTTCAAATGAGTAGGAGAAGGAGAAGTATGCTGTTTGTTTAGCAGTTGCAAAGACGATAAGATTGTCCTGAATTAATTTATTTTGTCCTCCTGGGGCATATTGTTATTTGATTGCATAGCCCATATTCACTAAACAAGTGCGCGCGCGCGTGCCCCCCCCCCCCCCCCCCCACACACACACAAACACACACACGCGTGCGTGACGAATACGGTGTTTTTTTCTTCTTCAGTCGTCTGACATATCACGATGACTTCTACACACGGCTTACGCCCGCAACTTTTAAGTGGTAAGTGGGACGTTCTGAGAACACGATGAGAGAGAGAGAGAGAGAGAGAGAGAGAGAGAGAGAGAGGTTGGTTGATCAAAACATTTGTTTTCAAGTATGGTAGCAAAATAATATATTCTCTAATTTCAGGAGGGGGGGGGGGGGGGGGGGGGGGGGGGGGGGGGCTTTCTCTCTTGCTCGGCCAGAGCTTCGAGTTCACCAAGATGAGATTTTGTGTGCGCGCATTCCGCATTCCCACTTCTCTGAGCGTGTCTAAACAGGACACCTGTGTGCAGGCGATTTTTTTCTTAAATTCTGTCACCTCTTTCTACCGGCACGAAATGGCCTACTCTACCGAAAGGTGCAATGGGTGTTTAACACGTGCGCAAGATGTTCTGAGAGCATTAACACCCGAGGCTTCGGTTTATATTCTCATTCGGAAGACTTTGACATTCATTTGGATTTTCCAGTCAAATTGGGAAGAAGGGACAAGGCTGGGAATCGAACCCAGAACCTCACAGTTTACTAGTTCGGGATATGAACAAGACAACCGTCTTGCCGCCTTCCTTCTTGATTATAAGTCTTATCCTTGCCCCACAGGACACACACACACACACACACACACACTTTTCCGAGAAAGAAATTGTTTTCTCCGTTATTGAATAATTGACAAAACCCTCCCGTATCAAACAAACTGTAAACTAGTTCTAATAATGTCAAATGAATTGCAAGGCAAAGGTTCAGTCGCTTCACCGCCCGTTTCAGCTGGGCCCAGGTGGAAAAGGAATCTGGCCAACAATTGGTGTTCAAGCCTGGCGGGCTGCAGCTGTTTGAACGCCCCTCCACAGACCACCTCCTGAACAAATATGTGCAAGCTATGCAGCGAAACAACATCCCGTAAGTGATCTCCAACACACACACACACCACACACACACACACACATTTAGTGCATGCGCTCTCTCACCTCTCCTTTTTCCAAACCCTTTGCTCGAATTCTGTCCACAAGCATGTAAAGATTGCATTGACGCATGCTATTTTTGGAGGCATATAAATACTGACTTGAGTTTAGAGAAGGATAGCATGAAAGTGAAACTAGATTCCATAAGCATCATCAATAATTGCCTATAGTTACAACCCAACAAAGACAATAAAAAGGTCACAGATTCAATGGCCATTCTTCGATAATAATTCAGTAATTTAGAATCGACTTCCACTCGACGTTCATCATGCCTGTGCAAAGTTCTTAAGATCTGTGGATTTATGAAAGACAGTCATATTAAGAGACGCACACTTGATGATAATCTCAACTGTAGACTAGACATGTCAGTTTAGTTCTGCAACTGTTCCACCAAAGGAGCTTCTCGAAAGTACTGCCCTGCACCTACCTGATCATCTTATTTTCGCAAAATATGGAAGGCGTTCCTGTCTGTTGTTCTTCCTAGATTCGAGCGTTGGACAAACAAACAACTGCACGCACACTACCCGCAGTTTACAGTGGGTCCGGACGTGGAGACCATCTTCCAGAAAGACGCGGGCCTGGTGGATGCAGCCCTGGGCATCACAACACACCTGCAACTGGCCCGAGGTAACGGAGCTGTCGTCGTTGACAACTGCCCAGTCCTCAGGATACGACGAAATGCCACTGGGAAAGTCGAGGTGAGAGAATGGCCCTGTCATGTACATACGTGGCAACCATCAGTGCCTGACAGTGTGAAAGGAAAGTTTTGATGAGGTTGGCAAGCAAACTGTGGTTTGGGTGGATACCATGATGGGAGTAATGTGTGTGTGTGTTCAAAAGTTTCAATGTTGACAAATAACTACTTAAATGGAATGAGTATAAAGATATTGTTTTTTAATTTCTGCGTCTTGTGTGTTTCTTGTTGTTGGTTGGGGCGGGATTTTTTTGTTGTTTTTGTTACAAATGTTCCCGAAAGTTTCTACAAAAAGGTGTGGTAATACATAGTTTCCTGCATAACTTAGCGACCATTTTCACCAGCTCGAATCAGATAATTAACTCTACGAAGTCTTTGCATCTGACATTTTGCTCCAAAGTTTGGCTAATTCATTTCTTAATAAACTGAAAAAATAGAGGTTGATACTGTCCTTCATTGACGGTCCTTTACGTAAAGGTAAGCTAGAGCCAGAACCAGGAGAACATTGTTACACCTGGGGGGGTTTCCCCAATATTTGGTACTTGCTGGCTATAGAGCGTATGAGCGTATAGACTTAACACAAAAAGGTCATTTTTTTCTTCCTATTGTGCAGGTTCAGCTAGATCTACAACTTATGTGTGTTGAGAACAGTCTCTGTAGTACGTGACACAGCTTGCTGCCTGGTTTGGTGGCCAGGCCCCAAGAACGAGACAACACCTTGTTCTGATAGAAGTAGCAAGAACCTCCGCGGACAGCAGAGGGCCTTGACAGAAGAAAAGCCATCGCCAGTATTTCTGTCCATAACTTTTACTTAATCTCTTGAAAGGGGGGGGGGGGGGGGGTAGAGAAGTCGCATTCAGACCATGATTTCTGTATACTGTTCCCCTGTTGAGCCTTTCTCTATACCTAGTCACGAGTCATAACTGTGCTTTCAGGATAATTAATAGTATGCTGTTTTTATCATACACTAGCAATGTAACTTCTGTAGCCTTCAATTGGTTTTCTTTCTTTGAAAACAAAAGTGTCAGCTAGAATATCAAGAACTGTGTTTGGCCTGACCTGACCAGATCACGACCACTAAGGCGACATTTACCTGCAACAAGCTGGTGGTGACGGCAGGGGCCTGGCTCAACGACGTCCTGGGCTCTATCGGGGTGCACATCCCTGTGACCGTATCACAGGAACAGGTCACATATTACGCCACCCCCTACATCAAGGAGTTTACCAAGGACAAGTTCGTTTTATCCAAATCTTTGTTTTGCTTTTTTATTATTATTATATTGTTGTGTTGTTGTTGTTGTTGTTGTTGCTAATTAATGGTGGGGGTGGGGAAGATTTTATTTATTATCATTTGGCGATGGTAGTGGTTGTGATGTATTGGGGGGGGGGGGGGGGGGATATGTACGGTATTTTCTGTTTGTTGTGTCTCTTTATGTCATCTGTTTGTCTCCATGCTAATTTGTGTCTTTTTTAAGTTTACCTCGTTTGTCTTTTTTTTCTCTTGAATCTTCTCAATTTCTCATATACTGGTGCACGATGTGTGTGTGTGTGTGTGTGTGTGTGCGTGTGTGTGTGTGTGTGTGTGTGTGTGTGTGTGTGTGTGTGTGTGTGTGTGTTTTGAAAACAAATAAGATACTTTTGGAATATCAGGCAGGGTTCAGAAAGTATCACTCTACAACAGACAAATGTTTTGTTTTAAAATGTCTTTTGTATATTTTTCAAAGCAAAAACAAAAGGCTCTATTCTGCTTTCGTGGATTATCAGAAAGCGTTTGATTCTGTATAAACAAAATGTAAATGGGAAAATATTGAAAGTCATGAATATGTATGATAATGTCAATTGTCATGAATAATGGAACCTGTTCAGAGTTCTTTAACAGTTTTACTGGCGTACGACAAGGTGACAGTCTTTTTCCTGTGTTGTTCACAGTGTTCCTAAATGATTTGGAACAATATTTGACAGACAAAATGTCCTCTCTCTACTTCCATTCTGAAAAATTGTCGTCAAATGTTTATCATGTAGTGCAAGATCTACATGACAGACGTTTAATTCAGTCAGCATGGTTAAATAAAATACAAAACATTATGGTACAAAGCTGATTTGACTGTTTGTGGGAAAGACAGTTTTGTTCAAGTATCAATTCTACATGCTCACATATATCAGCCTTTTTTTTAATCAATAATGTCATCAATGGATGGAGAAATGAGCTTCAGGACAATCAAAAATGTCTTTATAAAATTGATTTTGATACATAACTTGCCTACCAGATATAGGCCTATATTATGTCTACCTTTTTACTAAATTTCGTTGCAGTTGTCAGAAGCTCCCTAATGAAGTTGGACTTTTTCTTAATATTCCACGGGAAGACGGAGTGTGTTCCAACTGTAATATGTCTGTTCTAGGGGATGAATTTCATTTTAGCATGGAATGTCCCTACTTCAATCTTTTATGACAAAAGCTTATTCCCATGCATTTTCCTCAGCCTATGTCAAGTTATATTTTTTGTAAACTGATCAAATGCAAATCTCCATAAGTTCTATTTCTGTCCAAACTAATCAGATTTGCCGATATTTCATGAGAATGTCATTTGTATTCTTTCACAACTGAGTACATTTTTGCCTGAGCCTCGACTCAAATTGTATTTTGTAAAGAAAAATGGTGTAATTTTGTTAAAGTTCGTTAAACTTTTTACTGTTTTGTTGATTATTTCACTATAGTTGCTCCTTCCATGCTGAACATTTGTTTTTTGCAATTTCAGTTGGTACTGATATCTTTAAGTCAAGTGCTGTAAGGTTTAGTATCCTGTTAAATAATTTGTTTGTAATCTTCCACGCCCCAAAAGAAATTAAAGTAATCAAAACTTGAAATCTTGTAGGAACACGCACGTGCAAGGTGGTGGCGGGGGCAGGGAGGGGGGAGGGCCATGCATGTGTGCGTGCCTGCATGTGCGTCTGTGTGTGTCTGTGCATGTATGTGTGTGTGTGTGCTTGCATACACACGCGAGTGCATACGTTTGTGTGCGTTACTAAAATATACATCCTGAATGAATTACAGGTTTCCCATCTGGTTCTACCACAAGGCTCAGTATGACTTCTACGCCCTCCCAATCTACAGCAACTCCGGCACCAAAATAGGCATTGATGCTGGTGGACCCCCCGTGACTGGAAACACCCGAACTTTTGAACCGGACCCCAAGAGGGTTCAGATCTGTACAGATCTCCTGAAGAAGGTTATCCCAAAGGTTAGTATGAAGCCAGTACATGGTGGTTCCTACTTTACATGTCTCTTCCTTCTAGTTCTAGCTTATCATAGGATGAATTTTTTTGTTCCTCGGCTAGCTCTCCTAGGTTCACCAATGGTGAGATTTTGCGTATGCGACCGTTTTTGCCCACCACCAAGGTAGCCACATTCCGACTTCAGGGATATAGGAGGATTTTAAAACGTTGGTGTTATATCGTGTCAACACTGAAGTAGGGATAGTTAGTGAAATCAACACTATCATTCATTCCCTAACCGTATGTGGTACACGTGTTACTTTTCTATGGACTCCACCCCATTGTGGTATTTTCGGAAATGAATGATCATGCTTATTAGGCTGCAAAACGGGAAGCTAAAGAAGCTGATGACTCAATCAAGTTATCTATTCCATAATAAGGTACAAGAGTAGATACGTGAATCGATGGTCTAGCGATAACGCACCTGCCTAGAAATAAGTCCGGGTCGGAAATGTGTGGTGGTTTGATCCCCGTCTGGGCCCGAAACTTTTCCCCCATTCATTAGACCGTGAGTGATAGTCTAGGTGCTAATCTTTTGGGTGAGACGATAACCCGAGGTCCCGCGTGTTACACATAATTATTTAGCGCACGTAAAAGCCACGGCAACAAGACAGTTGTCCCTGGCAAAATTCTGTAGAAAAAAGCCACTCTGATAGGGAAACAAATACAGTTGTAGACAGGAGCAGAAAAAAATATTGGGTGGCGCTGCTCTTGTGGCGACGCTCTCTCTCTGGGGAGAGCTGCCCAGAATTTCACGCATAGAAATCTGTCGTAACTTAGATATGAAATGAGTGTCACTGCTTGTTAAGAAAAGTCGTTTGGGACGACCTTAACCAAGTACCACAAATCGGCAATAAATGTCACAAAACTTCAAAAGAAGTCACAACTCTTAGAGACCACAGCAGTTTTATATAAGAATTTCCATCGTAATAAGGCTCCTGTACATATCTGTAGAAGTATCACATTATTTGTTTTACAGGGTGAAACTGAACGCTTATAAAATAAATAAAAATCTAATAAGAATATATCGTGCCCCTGTGGTAACATATTTACAAATTGGTATAGACTTTTTAAATGCTCAGGTTGTAAAGACATTTTACCCACTTTTGAAGACGAAAAATCATCACACGTCTTCCACTATGCTGAGAGATAACGTTTATTGGTACTATTTTGTGTTTAGTTCTTTTTTAGGTTTGTTTGGCGATAGGTAGTTCTTTGTATGAACTTGATTTGCTTGTCTGTCGTCCAAATCACATAACGCGCATCCACGTTAATTCAAATACTAGTTGGTGTAGTCCGGTCTGAGACAGGTATATCATTAACCGAACATCTGAGAACTGCTCAGCATATTTTCTTTTTGAGGGAAGTAATGTTATGAGGTAAATAAAGGCAGCCATAATCTACCACTTAGTTTGCCCATTCATTATTCTTTCTTGCCATGATTACTGCAATGCTCTTTTGTCTGGATCTCCAAAACAACTTGTTGACAAAATGCCATATTCCAAGTTCTATCGTGCCTCTCATCTGCTTCGTGATTTACATTGGCTTCCCGTAAAGAAATGAATTCAGCACAAAGTTGCCACATAGTGCTTTAGGTATGTTGACAACGCTGTTCCTTGATACCTTTGTAGCCTCCTTCACATTATGTCCCGTCTGGTTAATCTTCGAACCTCTGCTGTTACTGGTTTCCTATCCCCACCTTTCCAACAAAACCGTATAGTGAGCGACCTTTCTCTTTTCAAGCCCCTTCTTGCTGGAATTCCCTCCCATACTTTCCTTGGAACAACACAACTATTTATTCTTTCATGCCCAACCTTAAAATAGTATCTTTCAGTCTTAACTTCAACGCTTAAGTAATTTCTCGCCGGTGTGTGAGTAAGTCAAGTCAAGTAATTTTTTTCCCAGGGGTAAGTGTGTGTGCGAAGTCAAGTCAAGTTATACCAAGTCAAAATGATCTTAAAAGAGGGTAAAAGATTAAGTTTACATAACTTTTTTTCATCCTGCCCCCACAAAAAATTGACACATAAAAGATTTAAAAGATAATGTGTTGAAAAGAGCAAAAATATATGAGGATATTTTTTTTAATCCAGACTTACAAAGCATAAAACAAACCCAAGACAGAACAAAACAAGCTCAAATCATACAGACAAATGAAGAAAATACAAAATAACAAGGGTAGGAATAACAACAAAGCAGCCAGATGTAAGGTAACTTCGAGTATAAAAGTGAACTTAAAATTTGTCCATCAGATGTTTCTTAAAAAGTTTCTTAAACGTTTCTTTCGAAGGAGCTGATTTTAAAGAGAGAGGTAGATAATTCCACAATGCTCTTCCTGAATAAGCAAGGCTTGACTTATAGAGATTATTATGGGGCCTGGGCAAAAATAGTCTCTGAGTAGGCCTGGGTTTTTTTATTAACAGCAACATTTTTCACAATTTTCTTTGGGGCTTTTCGGTTTAATATATTGTGCGTTCATAGGCACTTGAAATGCAGACTGTCTTTGAGTGAAAGAATGTCTAATTGTGTATGTGTGTGTGTGTGTGTGTGTGTGTGTGTGTGTTGTCTTTGTTTATCAGCTCTCTCTCTCTCTCTCTCTCTCTCTCTCTCTCTCTCTCTCTCTCTCTCTCTCTCTCTCTCTCTCTCTCTCTCTACACACAAAACACACACACACACACACACACATGCACAAACATGCACAAAATAAACATGCATGAACAAATACCTCTTAAGTCTGTATTAGTTAGCAAGGTGTGACACCGGAGCTTATAGTTGAAACAGAGAGTGACAAGATTATTTTATTTCAAACTACTCAACCCATTTTTAAGTGTTGAAAATGAGGTTAAAATGACAGCACTTTTACAGGGGCAGACAAAACACTAAGTAGACCTGCTGATCATTGGGGATTAGATAATAATGCCCACGAGGAAACACCGGCAGAGAGAAGCGTGGATCAACCTGGGGACGATAAAAAGAAAAAAAATCGGATCAAGGGTGTTTAAGGGTATCCTGTTTTTTAGAAGAGGGGATGGGGTGGTGGAGCTTGTTAAGTGATGGGGTAGGTGGCTAACTGATAACATTTTTGTCTTGTTGCAATTATCTACCTGGCTCAGATAATGCCTAAACATTGTGTGTGTGTGTGTGTGTGTGTGTGTGTGTGTGTGTGTGTGTGTGTGTGTGTGTATGCATGCATGCTTGCGCGATTGCTTATTTTTATCAACAGTATCTGGGACCTGAAATGTACACTAAGACCTGTCTGTACACTATGACGCCGGACAGAAATTTTGTCATCGACAACTGCTCACGAGAAGGCTTTTCTGACGTCATCGTTTGCTGTGGTGCAGGTCATGCTTACAAGTGAGTTTGCACAAAGAGAGGAGAGAGAGAGAGAGAGAGAGAGAGAGGAGGAGAGAGAGAGAGAGAGAGAGTTGAATTGAACTGAATTGATTTATTTGATTTGATTTTATGCTTTTTTTTTAATATATCCAATCCCCTAAAATCTATAACAATAACAAAAAAAAACACTTAACAAAAGAAAAGTCATTACAAACTAAAGGGGGGATACCCAAGTCTGTAAGTAATAATCATACATGGTACATGTGTCCTACAAAATAGTTGAACGGCAGAAAATAAATGAGACAGAAACAGACAATGAAATTTTGTTTCAACCAAGGTAACAAGATAGCAAATCAGCAATCCATTTGTCTATCTAGCCCTGGTCTTAAAGATAAGAAACAACATTTTTTTAAGAACTGTTCATGCAAAAAAGATACCTTAAAACCAAATTATTGGTGACAACGCAGAGTAAAGAAAAGAAAAAAGGACAGAAGAAATCTCAACACAAATACACACACACACGCACGCACTCAAACACATATTGACACATACCGATTACTGCATGATATGTGTGACGAATGGATGCACATTAATTAAGGATATTTGTACAATAGTAATGTTACTAGAGCGTTACATAGGCAGTGCTTCAAGTTAACACAGCTGAACCAACAAATCCTTTGCATATATTGTGAATCTTTAGCTTAACATTATAATAACAATAAACTCAGAAAATATAAACTGTTGTTTATGTGAACTCATTTTCCAGTAATGCATCAGATGACATTTGTAAGTTCATTTCAAAGGCAAAATACTGCTTGCATTTTGCATACATTCCGGCAATGAGTTCCATAGAACACTTTCTGAGTAAGAAAGGCTGGTTTCGTACAGGTCAAGCGTTGGTTTCTGAATCAGTATGTTATTGGTGTATTTTGACTGATTAAGGGGAAATCTGGCAGTCACCACTGCCGGAGCTCGTCCGTTCATCTTTGGATACATTGCGACAGCTTCATTGTATTCTAATTAATGATTTACAGGGATAATAGTTATCTAGTTCAATGTAATCTTGAGGTGACAAGCTGGTAGACTTTATGAGAATTAGTGTAGGGCCCTCTTGAGGATCCTTGAAAGATGTTATCATCATCACCAACATCATCATCATTATTATGATCATCATCATTATTATGATTATCATCATCATCATCATATTATTATTATCATCATCATTATTATTATTATTATCACCACTGCACACTCAATAACAGATTGTATATGCGCATGATAAAATTGTTTACAAGCATTGAGATCTAAACAATGTTTAATTTTTTTTAAGTTGATATACCTTTTGTGGGATTTGATTCCATAAGCTGTCAGTGTTGGAGAACCAGGTGAGATTGTTATCAACAACGACTCCCAATACTCCATGAAAGTTAACTTTACTGAACAATACAAAACAAAGTTGGATGTGAAGGGAGGGGATGAAAATGTATGTATCGCATCTGCACATTTCAAATAAAGCAAAATTACACGGTTAGCAATGGCAACTCTGCTCCTACACTGAAAGGCATATCTGTCTGTTGCTTTGTCTACATCAATTCAGCTATGGTCTTTCTTCTTCTAACACCATGTAATAAGAACTTTGCTATCTGCAAAAAGATATGTTTACTGTGTACCTTAGATACAAGCACGTGGCTAAAATCACGATTTCTGGAAGTGTTTCTGAGTCTTCTCTGCAGGAACCTGTCTATTAACTCAGCCAGTAGTCTCTGTCACCATCATTGTCCCCAGTAATAGTCTCCGATAAAGTAAACACATTGTCAGCCAGGACCATGTCACAATGCTGATCAGGAACTGGGTCTGCTTCAAACACGGTGATATCACATGGTCTAGGGCGGAATTCACGTGCAGAAGACAGCACGTGTAGCGGTGTGTTGTTTGGAGACGGGGGTGTGTGTTGATGTGTGAGACAGCACTGTTTGTTGGGGAGGGGGGGGGGGGGGTAGGGGGGCCGGTGTAGGCATAAATGAACTGTATTTTCTGAGGCGAAAGTTTCACTTGCCTGATTTTCTTCTTGCTTAGTTGCTGTCTGTCTCCTCCCCTTTGCCTTTCTGTTCTCCTCCATCTGTCTCTTCTCCTCTTCCTGTCTTTTCTCTTCTAGCTGTCTTCTATCTCTGTTCAGCTGACTAGGAGGTTTTCTAGGAATTGCTGGCAGGTGGAAGATGTTTTCTGGCTAGCCATGTTTGTTGTGTGCTCAGATGGTCTTCAGCCGAAGTACAACTGTCGTGTTGTCGCCTTCTGAGCATATTTTCCATGATGTGAGGTGATGGTCTTGGAGCAAGGCACCTATGGTCACTTCCAAAGCTGTTGGTAGTCCAACAACCGGCATGGTGCTGAAGTAATTAGCGTTTTAAGCGGAAAACTGACAGAGCAAAAATTATTTCCTGCTACTATCCAAGGGAGCTCATCCCCGATCACAGAGAGAGATATGCATTCTGTTGTACACATTGGTTATGACCAAAACTGTTGAGTGTCCTGCCTTTTTTGCTTCAGTCTTACATGATGTGCCTTTCTAAAGATTTACTGACCCGTTAATGTTGGATTTGGAAACAGCACAATTTTTTCCCATTGTAACTTTTCATAACTGAAATAAAATGAGACCAGTCTCACATTCTTTGACAATCTCAGGGGATCGGTGACCAAAACATTCTATGCTTAAAATGCTCACTCTCCTTCTGTTGTAAAAGAAAACAATAAAATCAGACGTATTGAGATGCATTTTGCTCTTTTTAAACTTGCACGTGCCTAGTAGGCCTCACCCTTTATTGGGACAGGATGGTGGGGAAGAACAGAGCAAAACAGTTCAGTGATCAGAATGTTGGGCTTGTGATTTGAACCTGATTTGGGCTGGCCACAAAACTGTCCATTCAAAAGGGAAAAGGGGCTGATGGAAAAAGGAGAGATAGAGATTTGAATTCATTTGAGTTGAATTGAATGAATTTTATTTAAAGAGGGTTATGGCATAAGTCAACATGCTTTTTTACAACCAGCCCTCTGGGCAAAAGAACACAAAAACCCAACAAAGAATCTCTCAACCAAACAACAAAGAACACAATTTTGTTCAAAGAAAAGGGGGGGGAAATTAAATATCCAAAATGTAAAATACCTATTTATTGTAAGCATTTAACTTTTAAAAACCTGACTGGAGAGTGAGAGAGAGAGGGGGGGGAGAGAGAGAGAGAATGCAGTGTGGATGCATTTTATGTGCAATATATTGTTTGATATGCATACAATGGAGTAAAAAAGCACATTTTTTCCCATTATATACGTGCAGGTTTGCCAGTCTTTTGGGTCAGATACTGAGCGAGATGGCTGTGGACAGCAAAACCCAGTACAATATCTCAGAGTTCACCATGGACAGGCCTGCCATCAGGGACCCCAACTACGTCCCTGCCTTCCAGTTTGGCGTGTCGGAACTCCAGCCCAGCAAGTTGTGAACACTCTAGCACACTGAACACACTAGCACACTGAACAAACACTTAGCAAACTGTCAACACACTAGCAAGCTGTGAACACACTAGCAAACTTTTAACACACTGACCAACTGTGAACGCTTTCATAACGAACTGAAAGCTTAATTTGCTTGAACTTACCAGTTTGTTTTCTGTGCTTCTAGTGCACAAGGATGATATCTGTTATTGTGTAATCTATGTCATGGTAGCACAGTCATCAAAACAGTTGCAGCTTACTTTGGACGGCATGCTAAGTCTTGAGTATAGTCTGAGTGTTGAAGTGCTTTCTTCTTGTCATTGTGTGTTAGTCCATGGTTTTTGTGTTAAGTGCGCTTTCATTTATCTGTAAATAGAACTGTCTCACCTTACTCTTAATCACAAACTGTACAAAGGAGCCCTGAACGTAGCGTGTGAAACTTGTGCTGATATACAAAGTAGATAGAGTCGTGTCCATGGTGACGGCTAATTCTTCACATAACAACCATGTGTACTGGGGACCATATGTACACTTCCCTACAATGAAAACCACACCACTTTGAAAGAAGTAACTGACTTTTCTCATTGTTTTCAATTCAGTATGCAAAACACAGGACTCGATTTAGTTCTCCCAATTCCTTTGAGTTAGTCAGCTGAGCACGACAAGTTCAAAGTAAGCCATGTCATAAGAGGAGGACGTGAATGGAGCCGTTTTCCTCTGTTTCCTCTATGCTAAGCATTTTGATTTATACTTCTTGCTGAAGAAAACATATGTAAAGCTAGGTAAAAGTCCTGACGTTAATGACCTTTCTGATTATAAATAGTCTAATAATACCAATGGAATCCAAATTCTAATCATCTTAAATTTTTGAGTTTTTAGTATCAACAAATACCATTTCGTCTTTCACTCTTGGGTTTTTGCATGAAAAGGGAAAAAAGTAAAGGCTTTTTTTTACCTGATTAGATGATTTATGCTTCCTCTACAGACAGATTTTAAAAATAAAAAAGGAAAACAGACCGTACAGAAAAAAAGAAGGCCCAGTAAAGAGTTCTTTACACACACAAACACACGCACATGCACACACAATTATATATATATATATATATATATAATATATATATAATATATATATATATATATATATTTAAAATATATATTATATGTGTGTGTGTGTTCCCATAACCTATGCTGTCGCTGGGAGCAGGATGTCAGAGACCTCAGCTTCTCCAGGGGCCAGCATATTGAGGGCCATCTCCTCTCCCTCGCTGCTTTACCTTCCCTGACCCTAAAGGGGGCAGGTACCTATTTACAGATGGGTGTAGATAGATAGATAGATAGATAGATAGATAGATAGATAGATAGATAGATATTCATCTTCCATATACACAGGCCAAAAACACCGCCACAAGCAAATGCATTTTTATACCATCCATAACAGATGGTTAGGAAAACTGCCTTTGACATAATATGACTTCCCTTCTGTCTTGACTTTCTGACAAGTCGTTGGAACACTGCTCTGAATTTTCCTGGCAGTGTGACCTGGGCAGTCTGAATCCAAACCAGCCTACTCCTTTCAAGTGGCAGGTTGTATGCTGGGCTGGGTTGGCTGCATCCACGCCACCAGCCATAGTGTACCTACTCCTCTGCAGAATACAACAGAATATATTATATGTGGACTTTTCGTCAGAAAGAAACTCTCATTTAGGGATGCATGTGATGATATATATTAAAAAAGACCTTTTCCTCTCTTCTATTTCAAAACTTGCAACCATGTTTAATTATTTGAATGCTATCACAAAAATAGTTTTGTTGGTTATACAACGGAATTTGTAGATGCATTGCTTTTTACAACTTTGCTGATAACTGGATTGTAATTAATGCAAAGTGTGTCAAAATAAAATTTTCAAAATGAAATCTTCATGATTTTCTTAAACTTGATATGCGTTTGTGTGTGTGTGTTGTCTGTTTGTCTGTCTGTGTCCGAGTCTGTGTATGCGCACGCACACGCACGAACGCCCGTCCACACGCACACACACACACACGCGAGCGCGCATATGTGTTAATTCTGGGTATAAATTAGTCCGGTATCATACTGCAATACTGGACTTGGCATCACGCAAAAGACATGACCTTTTGCATCTGAACAAAGCCGCTCCAATAAACTGACAGCTGATGATGAGCATCTACACTGCTCCAATAAACTGACAGCTGACGAGGAGCATCTACACTGCTCCAATAAACTGACAGCTGATGATGAGCATCTACACAGCTCCAATAAACTGACAGCTGATGATGAGCATCTACACTGCTCCAATAAACTGACAGCTGATGATGAGCATCCACACTGCTCCAATAAACTGACAGCTGATGATGAGCATCTACACCGCTATAATAAACTGACAGCTGATGAGGAGCATCTACACTGCTCCAATAAACTGACAGCTGATGGTGAGCATCTACACTGCTCCAATAAACTGACAGCTGATGAGGAGCATCTACACCGCTCCAATAAACTGACAGCTGACGATGAGCATCTACACCGCTCTAATAAACTGACAGCTGATGATGAGCATCTACACCGCTCTAATAAACTGACAGCTGATGAGGAGCATCTACACCGCTCCAATAAACTGACAGCTGATGAGGAGCATCTACACTGCTCCAATAAACTGACAGCTGATGAGGAGCATCTACACTGCTCCAATAAACTGACAGCTGACGATGAGCATCTACACCGCCCCAATAAACTGACAGCTGACGATGAGCATCTACACTGCTCCAATAAACTGACAGCTGATGATGAGCATCTACACTGCTCCAATAAACTGACAGCTGACGAGGAGCATCTACACTGCTCCAATAAACTGACAGCTGATGATGAGCATCTACACCGCTCTAATAAACTGACAGCTGATGATGAGCATCTACACTGCTCCAATAAACTGACAGCTGACGATGAGCATCTACACCGCTCCTGTAACTTGGTAGGACCATCAGTTTGGATTGTTAATGTTGTCACTTCATGACAACCATCTCTTCCTGCAGTATACACCACAAAACCCACTTCAGTGGTATAAAACTGTTTATGGTTGCAAAGGCTGACAGCTACCCGTTCTAATCTGTCCCATAACTTGGTACAGTGGGCTGAGAGCTACCCGTTCTAATCTGTCCCATAACTTGGTACAGTGGGCTGAGAGCTACCCGTTCTAATCTGTCCCATAACTTGGTACAGTGGGCTGACAGCTACCCGTTCTAATCTGTCCCATAACTTTCTCCTACAGGCTCTGATTTGCACCCTGAGTCTATAACGTAGCTCAATCTAGCGTCTAACAAAACTCCCAAACTAAAATAAGAATAATGACAAGTACCCCTGACAAGTGGATCGGTGGTCTAGAGGTAACGCGCCTGTCTAGAAAGCGAAAAGTCCGGGTGGGAAGTGTGCGTGTTTCGTATCCCGTCTGGGCCCGAAACTTTTCCCCCATCCATTAGACCATGAGTGGTGGTCTGGGCGCTAGTCTTTCGGATGAGACGATAAACCGAGGTCCCGTGTGTTACAGAAAATTATGCAGCGCACGTAAAAGAACCCACGGCAACAAGAGAGTTGTCCCTGGCAAAATTCTTAGAAAAAAGCCACTCTGATAGGGAAAGAAATACAGTTGCAGACCAAAAAAAAAAAAAGGTGGCGCTGCTCTTGTGGCGACGTGCTCTCCCCGGGGAGAGCAGCCTGAATTTCACGCAGAGAAATCTCGTGACTTAAAGTGGTATAAATAAATGAAATAAATAAATAAATGAAAAATACCCCTTCCTGTGATAAACACCCAAAAAATCAGGTGCAAGTCAGAGCCTGGGATTTATTTCAGAGTACCTTTCCAAATATTATATGTAAATGTCTAGCCCAGTCACTTGACCAGGCAACATTTCATCCAAACCACTTTCATTAAACACAGTGGTGTGACAGCCTTCCTTGCCGTGGTCGGATGTGCCATGCCCATCCTTGGTATGTGCTTCCTTGGAGCACGAGATCAGCTGTGCAAGAAGTCATTCGGTACATCCACTTAATGCAAATAACAGGTATCCCTGGGCTCGCCTGCTCGAAATGCGGATGAGACTATAAACCGAGGCCCCGTGTTCGAACGCATGCAGAACATCTTGCGCACACGTTAAATCCTGTTCCGCTTTTCGGAAGAGTAGGCCCTTGTGTGCCGGTGGAAACAGATGACAAAATTTACAAAACCGCATATACACGGGGACTGGATGTAAAAAAGCACATGAGTGCTTATTCCATTATCCTCGATATAAAAGAACAAATAAATAAATAAATGCCTTACTTTGGCTCAACACACTATCTAACCTCTGCAAGGAAATTGGCCACTCCCTCCCTTCCCCCCTCCCCCTGTCCACTGGACTAAAGCTGAGAAAACTGTGTGCATGGTTTTCTATGATATGCATCAAGGACAAACTCTAAGAACTTAAAAGCAAGATAGAAAAATGAGATGGCGTTTGTGGTATGGAGGCCAGTGCAAAGAAGAGCAAGATCACGGTAAACAGCACTAATGATGCAATCTCCAAAGTGACCAAAGATGGCTGCTCTTCAGTTGCAATAACAATCAGACAAGCCGTTGCAATATTGGCAAAGTTGAGCAGGATTTGGGAAAGCAAAGAGATCAGCTTCCCAACAAAAACCGAAGTTTAGAACACTCATCATTTCTATAATGCTGTACGGGGGTGAAAGCTGGACCTTGACTACAGAACTGGAAATTACATTTCAAGCCTTTAAATTAAATGATTCAGAAGTCTTCTGCACATCTCCTGGCAGGACCACAAAACCAATGAGTCAGTATGGCAAGAGATAACTTTGAGAGTTGGGCCACAGGAACCGCTTCTGGCTGTTGTAAAGAAGAAGAAGCTGGCGTGGTTTGGCCCTGTCACGGCTCTCTTGCAAAGACTATCCTTCAAGAGATACTGAAGGGAGAAAGACGCAGGAACAAAAAGGGCAGACGAGTGAAGAAATTAATGAAAAATACCAAAGCCTCTATATGGCTGTATTGCTGCTTCTTCTTCTTCTTCGTCCATCGGGATCGATGATGACCATCTATTCATCCTGTGATTGGGAGGGTCCATTTCTGTGGGTGCGAAGATGACTTATTTGGCCAATCCGTGCTTGAAAAGTTCTTGAGCAGTATTGACAGGGTATAGTGGCTGCTTTTGGAGACTTGGAGGCTCTATCTTTCCTGTCTTGCCTGGTTGCTCAGCTGTCGCAATTCTGTTTGCTTCATGGGCCTTGGCGCCACTTCATACAGCTGCTCGACACTGTGGCCTCTCCATTGCTGCCTGCTCCCATGAGTTTATCTCAATGTTGAAGACTTTCAGTGAGGCTTTCAGAGTGTCCTTGAAGCGTTTCTTCTGGCCTCCCTGGGAGCGCTTTCCATGCTGAAGTTCGCCAAACAGAAGTTTCTTGGGGAGCCGATGGTCTGGCATGCAAACTACATGGCCTGCCCAGCAAAGCTGGGTCTGCATCAGGATGGTGTGGATGCTGGGAAGGTTTGTTCTAGTGAGCACCTCAGTGTCTGGGATCTTGTCCTGCCACTTGATGCCAAACAGTTTTCTCAAACAGGTGGTGTGGAAGTGTTTCAACTTTTTAGCATGGAGTTGGTAGACTGTCCATGACTCTGAGCCATAGAGCAGGGTGGTGAGCACTACCGCTTTGTAGGCCTTGATCTTGGTTTCTGTTGAGATGCCTCTCCTGTCCCACACATTCTTTTGAAGTCTGCCAAAGGCAGCGCTTGCTTTGGTGAGTCTGGTGTTGACCTCATCATCAATGGCTACTGTGCAGGAGAGGGTACTGCCAAGATAAGTAAATTTGTCCACTGCTTTGAGTCTATGTCCATTTAGGGAGATGTTTGGTCCAACGTAGGGCTTCCCTGGGGCTGGTTGGTGCATTACCTCAGTCTTCTTGGTACTGATTGTCAACCCAAAGTTGTCGCAAGCATCAGAGAACTTGTCAACACTGTCTTGCATGTTGGCTTCAGAAGCAGCATTGAGGGCGCAATCATCAGCAAACTGGAAGTCGTTGATGATATCTGTTGAGACCTTGGTTTTTGCTTGAAGCCTCCTGAGATTGAAGAGTGATCCATCATACCTGTACCTGATGCTGACACCAACATCCATATCTCTGAATGCATCTGACAGCATTGCCGAAAACATGAGGCTGAACAGGGTGGGAGCAAGAACACAGCCCTGCTTCACTCCGTTGGTGACTGGGAAGGGTTCAAATGCCTCTCCGTTGTCTTGTACTCTGGCCAGCATACCATCATGAAACTGATGTACGATGGCGGTGAATTTTCTTGGGCAGCCATACTTCGCCATGATTCTCCATAGACCCTCTCTGCTAACAGTATCGAAGGCCTTGGTCAGATCAACAAAGGTGGAGTAGAGGTCAGTGTTTTGTTCCTGACACTTCTCTTGGAGCTGCCTGGCAGCAAACACCATGTCGATAGTCCCGCGATCTTTCCGGAAGCCACATTGACTCTCTGGAAGGTCTTGCTCAAGGTGGACTATGAGCCAGTTCAGCAGTACTCTGGCCAGGACCTTGCCTGGGATGGACAGCAGGAATATTCCTCTGTGGTTGTCACAGGCCTGGCGGTTTCCTTTGTTCTTGTATAGATGTATGATGGAGGCATTTTTGAAGTCTTGCAGAAGTGTCTCATGCTGCCATATGACTTGGAAGAGCTCATGAAGTTTTTCAGTCAGTGCTCTGCCACCCCCTTTGTAGATCTCAGCTGGGATTGAGTCTGCGCTGGGTGCTTTACCACTGGACAGCAGGCAAATTCCTTTCTGTATCTCCTCAAAGGTTGGTATGGCACTCATCATCTCGTCGACTGGAACTTGTGGGAGGTGGTTAATAGCTTCATCGTTGATGGTGGAAGGACGATTTAGAACATTGTCAAAATGTTTAGCCCATCTCTCAAGGATCTTGTCTTTGTCCTTGTCTTTGTCAGTGATGAGAGTAGACCCATCTGTAGTGAGGAGAGGTGGTGATGATCTTGATGTGGTGGGACCATAGATCTCTTTGAGTCCATCATAGAAGTTCTTCATGTCGTTCCTGTCAGCATATCCTTGGATCTCATCTGCTTTATTGCTGATCCAGGAGTCTTGCATCTGACGCAGCTTTAGCTGGATGGTGCTACGCTTGTTCCTCAGTGCATCTTTCTTTGCTGTTGATGTTGGGTCATCAAGGTGGGCTTTATAGGTACAGCGCTTGTCTTCCAATAACTGTGTGATCTCTTCACAGTTCTCGTCAAACCAGTCCCGGTGTCGCCTGGAAGTAGGGCCGAGGCACTCCATAGCTGTGTTATACACGATCTCACGGAGTGTTCCCCATGCTGATTCCATGTTTTGGCTATCCAGCACAATGGCTCTAGGTGTTCCTCCAAGGCGGCAGCAAGAGACCACTACTGTGTCGTTCTTCATCTTGTTGACATTCAGGCATTTAGGTGCTTTCATGCCTTGTGGCTGTCTCCTGGGCTGGACACGCAACCTGAGCTTCTGTCCAGCATTCTGCTCCACACATGGCCTTTGTGACACGAACATCCTACCTGTCCCTCTTCCTGGTGATAACATAGTCAATAAGATGCCAGTGCCTAGAGCGGGGATGCATTCATGATGTCCTGTTACGTGCAGGGAGGTTGAAAGTCGTGTTTGTGATCAGTAGGTCATGCTCCACGCAAGTCTGGAGGAGCAGTAGGCCGTTGCTGTCGTAGTTGCCAACTCCATGCTTTCCAATCACACCTTCCCACGCGGTACTGTCACAGCCTACTCTGGCATTGAAGTCACCAAGGATGATGAGCTTGTCTGCGTTGGGAACAGAGGCAATAACAGCATTCAAGTCTTCATAAAACTTGTCCTTGATGTCCTCTGGATTTGTCATGGTGGGAGCATAAGCACTGACAAGGGTAGCAAAATTCTTCCCATGAGATAAGGGGAGTCTCATTGTCATAAGTCTATCATTTATTCCTTTTGGGGATCCAGCCAGCTTGCCAACAAGCGTTGTTCGTACTGCAAAACCAACTCCAGCGTGAGGCTCCAGGCCCATGTCCACTCCAAAAGAAGGTGTAGCCTGTGCCTTGTTCGCATAGTTCGCCCTCGCCTGTTAGCCTGGTCTCACTAAGGGCAGCAATGTCGATGTTGTATCTGGCGAGTTCGCTTGCGATAAGTGGGGTTCGTCTCTGGGGTCTTATGCTTTCGTTCCTGTTGAGAAGTGTTCGCACATTCCAACTAGCAAGGTTCAGACACTGTATCCTATTCTTTTTTCTTGATTTTTCCACTATGTTTCGACCGCATGAGCAGGGTTCCCGCCAGCCGCCGTAAGCTAGCCAGGGTGATGTGGAGCAGGCAATGTTTAGGGCACCTTTTCTAGCCCCTTCCTCATGCTAAGGAGGTGAGCAGTGCATTCCTGGCTCAGTCGATCAGACGGCTGCCGAAACCTACCGCTGCTCCATTCAGTAGGTAGCAACCCTAATAGCCTGAGCCGCCTGTGTGCAGGGTTGCAACTACGACTGCTAGTGTACCCACGGCTTGTCTGTCGCCACAGGGCTTTTGATGATGGATGAATGATGAGTTGCACGATTACTTTGTTTTAAGTGAAGAAGAGTTGCGTGACATCGACCTCACTCTCTCGACCGAGACCACCTATGTCCAGTGGCAAGAATGACTCAAGACGACTGGTGATTGAACTGGATGCAGTGGATGGCTAAGTTATCTTTAGTGCCTCAACTTGCCCTGTGCGCTCCACAGCACAGTGCTGTAACCGCCTTTCTCTCCGTTTAACCATTTAGGTTTCCTCCGCAGCGTCCGCCGGTGTCCAGACTTTGCATACCTGAGGTAGGCAAGCCCTCCTTTCCCAACTGCCATAGTGGCATGCAACTAGACAGTCTTAAGGCAAGTACAGTCAAGTGGAGCCCATCCCTCTCCTGACTGGTTTTTTTTGGTCGGGGTTGGCTCCCCCACATTTTTCTTTTTTTTCCTTTTATTCTTTTATATTGAGGATAATGGAATAAGCACTCATGTGCTTTTTTACATCCAGTCCCCGTGTGTATGTGGTTTTGGAACAGGTAGTACTGGTTTACATGGTTACCAGTAGCAGGAGCAGGAGAAACACCCTGACCTGACAAACTTTTGCTGTTAAAGGCTGAGAACAGACCAGCCTGGAGAAAACTGTCAAACAGCATGCTCTCGTATCACCCGACAACCATTTTGGTCAATGAACTGACTGACATGCATCAACTCAAGGCTGAAAACACAATCTGGAAAAAAAATATCCCGCAAAGTTTTGCACAATGAACTACAACATCGGATTTTGAATAGACGGTTAACTCCAACAATGTGCTATGAAACTTTATAGTTCTGCAAACTGTTTCTAGAACATATGCACTCCCCTCTGACCATCTATGAAATACCACAGCTGTCACAGCCATGTTCCTGGTCAGTATGGATGTCAACGGTGTTTTTTTATCGCACGCACACTTGTGTCATGTTTAGTTATCATTATATGTCTGAAACTGGAATACATCCACTTTAATGGTGTACAAATGGTTGCATATGCAAAATCTTACCATTGGTGAACCTTGGAGTTCTGGCCAAGGAAGGCAGAAAAACAGACTGGGCTTGAGCACTGGTCTGGGCGTTAATCTTTCAGATAAGATGATAAACGGCAGTCCCTTATGCACCACATTCAGCACATGTAAAATACCCCATGGCAACAAAAAGTTGTCCCTGGCAACATTGTGATGATGCCAAGAGGCAAGGCAGGGATTTACTGGAACACACAATTCATAGCAACTAGGCAACAGAGGACTCAAAAGAAGGCAGCAGCTGGGAGTTCATCTTTATTCAGTCCTCAGCATGACAGTGATGGTGCCAGGATCACTCCAACAACTGCAGACCTTAACAATAGCTAACTATCACTACATAAAAATACACAATATCACACAATTCACAGGTGTGTCCCGATTTAGACACACAGCGCTGTGATAGGGCAGGAGATAATATAATTACTTCCCTGCCACCCTAAATCTAGCATACAAACAATCATAAGGGAAATAACTCAAATTTTGTATCTCTCTAAGCCAGTGCACATACAAAGTGCACCTGACTACATCTCCCCCCACAACTTCTGTCAGCGTCCACACTGACATGCACAAAACTAAATGTTAGTTACAAAAACAGTTACACACACACACACACACACACCAGGGTACATCTCCCCCCCCCCCCCCCCCCCCCCCCCCCCCCCCCCACCTCTGTTCAGCATCTGCCCTGACAGCACAAAACCACTACTGCATATGAAAACAACGACATTTTACAACTTCCCCCAAAATAATACATGAAATCCCCATCTGTCTACATCTAAACCCAATCAGTGACAACTAATCTGGAATAAACACTTGTTAAAGCATATCTATACATCAAGTTAACCATCTGAAACTATGGCACAAACTACAGAAAATGTTTGAACTGGATTCTTAAGCAGCTACATATTTTAGATCACCAATCATCATTAGTGACTCAAGAAAAGGCAGTTTACCTAACCAATCAGAACAAAAAGGCAGTTTACCTAACCAATCAGAACAAAAAGGCAGTTTACCTAACCAATCAGAACAATCTGTTAGGCAATATGAATTTTACAGACCAATGCTGACCTCAAAATCAAACATGTTATTCATGGAATAGTTACTGTTGCAAACTAGGTGAATATTCTATTTTCTTCTGGTCAAATAATTTTACTTTTAACTAATTTTTCTCTGTAAGCTTTTAGCAGTAGCAAGTTGTTATTTCTTATAAATTATTTCTCCATCACTAGGTCTTATTGCTTCATAACTACAAAAAAGCTTATTCTCTGCATACAATATATTTCACTTTGTCAACAAAATATAAAATAAAACCACACCATAATTGCTCTTGCAGCTATACCAGCTAAAACATGTTTAAATATTTAGAGACTCATAAACATTCCAAATAACATGCAATTCACACTGATCTAGTCTTGTGCAACTCACTTGATGGCCGACTGTAAAGAGCATCTGGGGACAGGAACTGGAGTGTAAACAGGAACAGGAATGGGTTCAGTCTCTGACTCAAAGCCAGAACTACCAGATCTGTCAAAAGCACAGTACCTTTCATATGGCAAGTCCAAGGGCACAGATACAGTGAACAGTTTGCTCTGCACCACCTACCTGTGGTGCCACATGAGGTGCAGGCATGGGCATTGTCAGCTTACACTTGGCTGGGTGTCCTGCTGATGGTGGTCTTTGTCATAGCCACTAGCGAAACTCTGGCACGTTAACAGCTAGTTCCACACACTGTTCTGTGGAACATAACCCCTTGACAGGCCTACAGTTTTTAACTTTCTGGCCGTTGGCAACAACCTGGTTACACCATCTTTCACATGTAGTCAGTGCCTCCATTTCTGTCATCTTGATGCAATGTCATTTCCCTTCAGGTTGGCAATCTCAGCCCTCAGTGATGACACTGATCCCAAAGGAGGGTGATGGCCTTTTCCAGTCTTCTGGGTTCCCTCATGGTAGCTCTACTTCTGCCCACCTTTTGATGGTGGGCCCATTGCTGGTCTGCTTGGCCCGGCAGTCCGCCTCATGGTGACCCTGGCGCTGACAGCACCAACTTTTCAAGACCCAGCATGGGCCCTGCAGGTAATGGCCTCTGCACTGCTTGCTGTACAAACGGTTTTGGATCAGGGTCTGTTGGCCCGAGCTAAAGCTTGGTAAGGTTGTCTTCACAGCTCCTTCCTTATAGCAGCGTTTATTGACATCCACAGCGTTTTCTGGGCTTCCAAGGGGTGCAAAGCATTAGGGACTACCATAGATGTCTGCTCCATAGTTACTTCATCTTCCCTCATCCAGCATTGAACCTCTGCAACAGGGTCTTGGAGAGTAGACACTGGATGCTCCTTTAAGAAGCACTTCATGTCTCTCCTCAAAGAAGCTGGATGGAACCTGTCTAATTAAAGTTTCACAGAGCATACTTGTTGATGGGGTACCAGCTTTAGTGGTGTTGGACCGTTTATGTCTCAAAGCAGTAGTATATTTGCCAACACTTTTGGCAAGGCCCTGCTGTGTCTTAAAGAATGCTATTGCCAGCATTTGTTTGTTCTTTGGCTTCTGCTGTGTATTGGGTGCAGTGGCTGGGACTCCTCATCACTAAGGCTCCTCTTGTTGGCTAGCATTCACACTGGTGGGTTTTTCCAAGCTGGTCTGAGTCTTCCATTACCAAGTTGCTGACAAAGTTCCAGTCCTGCTCACAGCACCACTTGTGATGATGCTGAGAAACAAGGATAAAGGTAAGAGAACTGTGATTCTTAACAAATGCAAGTCACAGAAAACTCAGGAGAAGGCAGCAGCTGGAAGTTCATCTTTATTCCATCTTCACCATGACAGTGGTGGTGCCAGAATCACTCCATCAAATGATAATGTAGGACCTTTACAATAGCTAACTATACGCAATATCACACAATTCACAGGTGTGTCCCAATTTAGACACACAGTGCTATGATAGCATGGGAGATAATTACCTCCCTGCCACACTAGATCTAGCATACAAACAATCATAAGGGAAATAACTCAAATTGTATCTCTCTAAGCCAGTGCACATACAAAGTGCACCTGACTACATCTCCCCCCACAACCTCTGTCAGCATCTGCGCTGACCTGCACAAAACTATATGCTAGTTACAAAAAAAGTTAGACACACACACACACACACACACGCGCGCGCGCGCGCACACACACACGCGCGCGCACGCACACACACGCGCGCACGCACACACACACGCACACACACACACACCCGGCTATAACATTATGTAGAAAAAGCCACTCCCATGGGAAAACAAGTCATTGGGAAACAAATGCACAAGCAGACAGGAAAATACATTAAATAGGGTTAGCGCTGCTGTTTTGGCAACGTGCTCTTCCCAGAGAGAGCAGCCCCAATTTCATGTAGAGAAATCTGCCATGACTGAGAGTGGTATACATTACAATGCTATGCAATGCAACATAACACAATGCAACACAATACAAAACACACTGACACACACTGTTTCGCCTTTCAGAAGAGTAGACCTTTGGCACCAGTAGGAATGAATGACAAAATTTACAAAATTCTTGCTGCTCCTCCCAGGGAGAGAGTGTTGCCACAGGAACAGTGCCACTCATTTTTTTAATTCCTTTTCCTGTCTGCATAAGTATGTATTTGGTTCCTATGATAGTGTCTTTTTTCTACTGAATGTTGTCAGGGACAACTACTGTTGCTGTGGGTTCTTTTATGTGCACTAAATGCGTGTTACACACGGGACCTCGGTTTATCGTCTCATCCGAAAGACTAGCGCCCAGACCACAACTCATGGTCTAGTGAATGGGGAAAAAGTTTCAAGCACAAATGGGGATCGAACCACCACACACTTGAAACCCAGACTTTTTGCTTTCTAGGCAGGTGCTTTACCTCTAGAGTACCATCCACCTTCTTTCAGGCAATGTGACAAAAAATGTCACAACCAGCTAATGCAATCCTCTTCTGTGAACAGACGTAATTCAGTTACCATCCTTCTCCAGCCTGTACTTCCATCCAATAATAATTACTATGTTACTTTATTTCATGCATAATCTATAAATGATCCTGAAATAAAAACCTGAAATCTCAAGTTTTATTCACGAAGATAAACTACGTTTATGACATAAAGCTGGCTTACAGCATTAGGTGATGCAGCCAAGTGTGCATATCTGACCCCTATAGCATCAGGCCTTTTCCCAGTCCCTCCTGAATAGGAGGGCTGTCTGTCATCTACCACCAGTGCTATTCATCCAAATCTCCATTGTCACTTCGTTTCCTTTTGTTAAACAATGCCTTTGAGCTTGTCTGCATCTCCTGTTCTTTTTCTGATAAGCCTGTTAAAGTGACTTTTCAGCCTTTTTCAACATTCGTCTAGTCCCAAAAATAGACAGAAATTTTCTTGTCATACTTCATAATTTTACTTGAATTGCTCTCTTTTTGGTTCCTATCTTCTAAATTCCATCACTGCAAAAGTTACTGAACTGACCACTTCAGGCATAACCCACGCTTTCAGAGAGCCCACCCATATAGAAGGCCACATACTGAACTGGCTTGTCCACAGAGGTTGCCACAGCCTAGTGGGGTCAGCGTGGTTTCCTATAACTTCACTTCTGACCCCTTTTATCAGTCACCTCCATGGCTACGTCCAAAGCCAGTCTACATCACCGATGGCAACCTGAGGGCAGTGGACCGTACATCCCTGAAATAGGACCTAACCACACGTCTCTCCAGCCTGACATCCTCCACCCCCACTGCTACTGTTCTGGATTCAGTGATGACCAGTACCCTGGACAACCACGCCTTAGCCACCAAAGGCAAAGTATCAGTCGGATGCGATCCCTTGTTCAGTACAGTCAGTGAACATATTTGCACTTCTAACAAATACAAATGGCAATTGGAATGGCAATGAAAAATTCTCACATACCTGTTCATAAACTGTCCTTATCAAACAAGTTATTATACTAACAAAATTACAGAAGTTTCACTACTGGACGCTTGTCTCAGACTGTCAACCAGTTACTGGGGTTCACTAAATTATCTCCATTTCCTACAATATATATCCCCTGCCTAGACTTCCAGACCACTTTCTACAGTATTTCAGAGACAAAATTAGTTCTATGAGAGATAACCTTGGTCATCAATCTTCAATTTCAACTCAATCAGCTCCTTTCAATAAACCCTGTTTCCAAGATCAGTTGTTGACTCTTCATTCCAGTGACTCAACATCTGATCAAACACAATATTCTCTCCTATTGATATATCCACTGAAAACATATCAGCTTGACCCCTTTCCCTCTAACCTGTTTTTGGACAGCCTTGGCATACTTTTACCCTTCATCACTGAAATAATCAATAACTCGCTTATTTCTTAGACTTTTCCTGGTGTTGACAAGTCTTCTTCAGTAAATTCTCTGTTAAATAAATCATCTCTTGATCCCAATAATTTTAAAAAGTATTGTCCATTTCAAATCTACCATTTTCTTTCTAAACTGCTGGAAAGAATTGTTCTCTTTCAACTCCATGACCATCAGACTCAAACTAATTTCCTGAGACCTCTGCAGTCAGCATATAGACCACACCACAATACTGAAACCATCCTACTCAGTATTACAAATATTCTTTTAACATCTCTGGATAAATGCAACATATGTATGTCTACTCTGTTGGATCCATCAATACTGTGCCTTTGACACTATTGACCATACTAAAATTAAATAGACTTTACTATTCATTTGGCATCTTAGGCTCTGCACTGTCATAGTTTTAGATCCTATCTCTCATCAAGAATCGAAATGGTCTCTTAGAACAGTTTTTTTTTCTGATTTATCATCTATCAGATATGGTGTTCCCCAGTTTTTTTTAATGCTGGGACCTGTGTTGTTCTTTCTTTATACTCCACCACTCTTTCATGTTGTTAGTATGCATTCTGCTTTGCTTTGCATCGTGCTTTTGCTGATGACAATCAACTTTAAAACAAAGTTCTTTCTGTCACGTTGACTGTGCCATCAAAACTTTTCAAAGCTGTATCGCATATATCAAATCATGGATGAGCCGAAATAAACTACAGCTGAATGATAGCAAAACCAAAGTCATTATCATTTCTTCAGACAGGCTTTCTGTCAACAGTGCTCTTCCTTCTTACCTCCACACAGGAGAAGCCCATTTAAAATTTGTCTCATCTGTAAGAAATCTTGGTGCAACTCTAGATTCCAATCCTTCAGTGTGGCAGCATGTCAACAATGTCTGAAAAACTGTATCTTTTCAACTTCATCAGATTAGTTCCATTTGCTTTTTCTGTCTTTTCAAGCAGCACGAATTCTGGTCTGTTCCCTTGTCCTATGCAGGCTTATTGTAATTCATTATTTCATCCCTGCCCAGAACTTCCAGTACAGAAACTCCCAAAAGTTCGAAACATTTCAGCTAGGTTAATTGTAGAACTAAAATTCACGCATTGTATCACCCCACTTCTTCCCTCGCTCCACTGGTTGTCGACTTCTGAACGTGTTGAGTACAAAATCCCAACTCTTAGTTTTAACTTTACCCTAGGTGTATCCCAGCAGTACATTACTGAGATGAATCAACTATATTTTTTATGTATTTACTTCAATCAAGTTCTTATTCCTGTCTCTTTGTGATACCTCGGACAAACACAAAGTCTTTGACCATTGTGTCTTTTCATATTTAGCCCACTTCGTCTGGAATACTTTGCCTCAGGATCTCTGTCATTCTTCCCTTTCTTCTTTCAAGAGCAGTCTGAAGAGTCAGCTCTTTAAAACCTCCTATTAAGCTTCTTTACCTCACTATTACAGTTCTCATTCCGTGTGCCTGTGTCATGCTGTGCTGTGCTGTTTATTTATTTATTTTTGTGTGTGCTGTGCTGTGCTGTGTGTGCGTGTGTGTGCGCGCGCGCGCGCGTGTGTGTAAAAACATTAAGAAAAGAATGGAGATATGTGAGTAACAGAGATTCATTGTCAGTAGGAAAAGAGATAAATGAATGCAAAATGTTTGTCATAAGTATCTGTATGAGAGAGGAATCAATGCAAAATGGTTGTGAGTATTTGTATGATAGATGTCTATTTGTAAAGTTGTAGGCATTTTTAAAATCTTTTATGTAAAGCACTTTGTGCTGCCTCCATATCATCATTAAGATATAACCAATTCCAAGAAAAAGCCAGACTCAAAAGCAGTGTGCAGATATGGAAGAAGCCTTGACAATAATGCCACAAAGAACACTTATCCTATACCAAAGAGAAGCAAAGAAAAGTGACTACCAGAGAGGACTAAGAGACTATAAACCAACGTCCCATGGGCAAATCTAACATACTACACACGCAGTAAAACCTGCCTTTCGGAAGAGTAGGTTATTTGTGCCAGTGGGAACGGATGACAAAATTTACGAGACAGCGTGCACACTGGGATTGGTTGTAAAAAAATTTTCAAGCACACGAAGGCTTATTCCATTCTTCTCGAAATATAAGAATAAATAGATAGACAATTCAACAACACACAGTATGAAGGAGATTCAAGTGTCAAAGAAAGCGCCAGATATTCCAAGTAAGGGTGACCTCTCATAATGGAGCACCTAGCTGCTATTGCCGCAGTGAGGTCACAGGGTGAAAAGTGGGCAGATTGCAGGCATTGACAACATCCTTTCAGCTCATCAAATATAATGAAGAAGTAATGATTGATATGTCTCCTATCTGTAGCAACATCTATGACACGGGGCTGTGGAGGATGCCGTTAGCTCAGCCACGACTTGTCACCCTTTCCAAGATTCATCAAATCAATGAGAAAATGTCCAACACTGTCAAAACTATCACAGAATCAGTTTCATAAGCAACACCAACAAACTGATGCTGGGAATCACTCCTGTATAGATTACAGTCAAGGGTAGGTAAAATTAGTTGGATTTTGCGATGGCAAAACCATAGAGTTTTTTCATGTATACAAAGAAAACATAAGATTAGAGGGAATTCTCTCTCAACAAAAAGGGAGGTGGGTTGTTTAATTATAATAATAATAATAATAATTGGAACTTATATAGCGCTATATCTTGCAGAGACGAATCAAAGCGCATGCATTCAACCTAATCTTACACAGTCATGCAATCGATGATAAATAATTAATAGTTTAAACAAACAGATATTACAAACATGATGCGCTGCAGACAAAATCTATCAAATAAAATTTCAATAGTCAAATGTTTTTTCAAAAGCATACACGCACACACTCACACAGGTTGTATACTTTAGCAGGGTGATAGGACATGGGTTAGTGAAGGTGGGATAGTTCTCATATGAAACAGGAGGGGGGAAATCTTAGGTTTAAAATAAATATGTCTTGAGGCTGGATTTAAAAGTGTCATAACTAGGTTTCTGGCGAAGAGAGAGAGGGAGCTCATTCCAGGTCGATGGACCCGAAATAGAGAAAGAGCGGCGGCCAACGGTGGATTGGTTTTGTGGAGACATTTGTAACAGAGGGTACCCATCTTATAATTTACTCTCTGTGGCACAGGCAGCCAGTGGAGAGATCACAAGAGAGGGGTAATGTGCTCAGATTTTTTTCTTTCTGAGAACTAGTCGAGCTGCGGAATTTTGTATACGTTGAAGGGAGTGGATAGATGATGCTGGCAGACCAGACAAAGCAGAAATGCAATAGTTCAGACGTGAAAGAATGAGAGAAGTGACAAGTTTGGCTGTTGCATCTGTAGACAGGTACTTTCGAATTGCACTAATACGCTGTAATTGATAGTAGCATGACTGACAGGTTTGGATGATGAATTTTTGCATAGAGAGTGTGTTGTCGATAACAACACCTAGATACTTCACAGCAGTGGATAGAGGGACTGATGCATTGCCGAGTTCTATTGAAGCTGTTGTAATGGAAGAGAGTTTGTGTTTGGTCCCTACGAGCATGGCTTCGGTTTTATCTACATTTAGCTGTAATTTGTTCTGTGTCATCCAGTTTTGAATATCTTCAAGGCAGTGAGCCATATTTGTCAGGAGAGAAGGCAGATTTTCAGGCGTAACACTGCTTTGAATCTGAGTCATCTGCGTAAAAATGATGGTTGATTTGATGACGGTTTATTATATTTGAGAGTGGGGCAGTGTAGAGAGTGAAAAGAACAGGGCCTAGAACTGATCCCTGTGGGACTCCGCATTCCAGTTTGGCAGGTATGGATTGAATCTTGTTTACTGCAACTGTCTGGAATCGGTCAGTAAGGTTTACCAGGTGATGGCTGTGCCAGTAACACCGAACGTTTTTTGAAGACGGGAGAGAAGAATTGAGTGGTCTATAGTATCGAAGGCTGCCGATAAGTCGAGTTGAGTGAGAAGGGAGATTTTCCCTGAGTCAGAAGCGAGTAGAAGCGTGTTTAAAGTGTGTACTAGGGTGGTTTCAGTGCTGTGGTTGACGCGATAGGCAGACTGAAACTCAGGAAGAAGATTGTTGGAGAGAAGGTGGTTGTTAAGCTGTTTGAGCACTTACTTTTCAAGGACTTTAGAAATGAAAGGTAGATTGGAAACAGGTCTATAATTCTTCAGAATGTTAGGGTCAAGGTCATGCTTTTTGAGTAGAGGTGTGACTATAACAGTTTTGAGAGCTGATGGAACATTTCCTGAAACAAGAGATTAGTTTACTATTTTCGTGATAGCGGGTATGAGTTGTGGTAGGCACTGTGTGAAAAGAGAAGCAGATCACATGATTTTATAGTCATTTCTTTCAGAATTGTCATGATTTCTTTCTCACTTGTCGGATGAAAGAAAAGGAGAGGAGTGCCAGAGAATTGGGGATCAGGAAGTGCAGGCTGGAAAGGAACCTGATCCAGTTTGGAGCGAATGTTATAGACTTTTTCAGAAAAGAATGCAGAAAATATAGAAGGAAGTTCAGAGTGGTTGTGGATGAAAGGCAGAGGGCTTGCCTTCACAGAACCAAGAAGAGTAGATGTGAGGGAAAAGAGATTTCATAGACGTGGCATCAAGAACTTGAGAAGAGTAATACTTTGTTTTTTCTGAAAGAATTAAATGATTTGACTTTGTTTACTTGTTTTCGAAAGAGCTGCTTATTAATTTCCGTTTTTTTAATTTTCGCCACTGCCGCTCTAGTTGCCTGCGTTTGCACTTTGCGACCAGGATGTGATGGGTGTACCATGGCGCACATGGCCTATCAGGAAGGAGACGGTCAGTGGGAGGTCCATGCTCATCAAGCAGTTAGCTGAGAACATCATTATAGTGTTTAGAGGGGTTATCGTTGTCAGAGGTTTGTGATAGGCGTTCAGCAGCTTGTGAAGAGAAAGTTTGAATATCTATGGCCTTGAGGTTGCGAGGGGTGACACTTTTTCTTTCTGATAGGCTTTGCAATGTTTAGAGAGAAAAGAACAGCGAATGATCAGAAAGTAGTTCATCAGTGATAGATACAGATGTGATCAGATCTTGGGAAACATCGGTAATTAGGTTAAGTTGTAAGACTTGCTTTTTAAAAAAGGCGGAGAATGGACTGGGAAGGCAAAAGATAAGCAGAGTGAGAGAAGATAGAAAGGTAAGGAGAATGACAGAAACAGAAAGTGACAGAACAGCAGAAGTCTCTAGCACAGAATTTTCATAAGGAGGGGGTGCTGTTTATACCGAAAGAATCCCCGGCACACAACACACACACACACACACACACACACACACACACACACACCACACACACACACACACACACCACACAACACACACACCCACACACACTACAGAGAAATGAGAATTAAAACCAAAATGTGCACTGGCAATTAAGATTTGGTGGCTTAGGAAAAAGGAATAGGTGATCATTTCAAGACGATTCAAAGGGAAAGAAAAGAAGGAACATCACGATGCAAACAGACAGGACGGTCCAGGTAATGACCACCTAATGTAGTTCTGTGAGACTGGATTTTCATTAAGTGGGTATCACCTGAAGTAACCAGCTGTCAAAAATAAAAGGTGAAAAGCACAGGAGGAGCTCATCAAGGCTGGAGTCATATTTTCTATAAATTTGTAGCACGAGAGAGAGAGAGAGAGAGAGAGAGAGAGGAGAGAGGAGAGAGAGAGGAGAGAGATGAGAAAAGAGAAGGAGTGTGTGAGAGAGAGTGAGAGAGAGAGAGAGAAAATCTGTAATGAATTCTTTCATCGATAGGCAGCCAGTGAAGATAACGGGAAAGAGTATAGTATAGTATAACATTGAACTCCCATGCATCGTTGAAATCTTCCCTTATCCCAGAGTGTTATTTAGATTGTTTGTGACATAACTGTTTCTTCCGGTGCCATTTGGAATCAGTGACCTCAAAGGTCATAAGAATCGTTACATGGGTGCCAATGTTATCAGCAAATGTGATGTTCGTGCCAATGTTATCAACAATCGTGATGTGCGTGCCAATGTTATCAACAATCGTGATGTGCGTGCCAATGTTATCAACATTCGTGATGTGCGTGCCAATGTTGTCAACAATGGTGATGTTGGTGCAATGTTATCAACAATGGTGATAATAATAATAATAATAATAATAATAATAATAATAATAATAATATATGGAATTTATATAGCGCTGAATCTGTGATGTGGGTGCCAATGTTGTCAACAATGGTGATGTTGGTGCAATGTTATCAGCAAACGTGATGTTGGTGCAATGTTATCAACAATCGTGATGTGCGTGCCAATGTTAGCATCAATCGTGATGTGCGTGCCAATGTTATCAACATTCGTGATGTTGGTGCTAATGTTGTCAACAATCGTGATGTTGGTGCAATGTTATCAACAATCGTGATGTGGCTGCCAATGTTATCAACAATCGTGATGTGGGTGCCAATGTTATCAACAATCGTGATGTGGGTGCCAATGTTATCAACAATCATGATGTCGATGCAACGTTATCAATAATCGTGATTGGGTGCAACGTTATCAACAATCGTGATGTGGGTGCCAATGTTATCAGTAATCGTTTACGCGCACATGTGTGTATGCGTGTGTGTGTATCAATAACAATAACTTTGTCAGTTTTTGCAGGCCATATGGCCCATAGGAACAACAGTTAATCATATACTTTCATGAAAGGTGAGCATCATTACTCCTGATATCTAAACATTTAGTAATAAATAATCCAAGTTTAAACATCAAACTAGGTTTAGTGTTCATACAAAGAAGCTGCACTTTCAGATTCGATGGAAATCTGTAATAATACAACAGAATACATCATCATCATCATCATCATCATCATCATCATCATCATCATCATCATCATCATCATCATATATCATCATCATCATCATCATCTCCATCATCATCATCATGATACATGTAATTTATACAGCGCTATATCTTGCAAAAAACAAATCAAAGCGCTTTCATTCATCCTACTCATTCACATGCAGCCAGTTACAATTAACAGGGTTTTTTCTTTACAAATTCAAATGTTTGCACACACGCTCGCACGCACAAACACACACACGCACACTCACGCACACACATAAGGTTGTACACTCGGGTAGGGTGATGGGGTTTTGGCGGTTGAGGGCAGGGACAAAAATGAAATGGAACAAAAGGGGAGAATATTAGGTTTGAAATAAATGTGTCTTGAGGCAGGATTTAAAAGCGTCATAAGAACGCTTTTGGCGAAAGGAGAGAGGGAGGTCATTCCAGATCGATGGACCAGAAACAGAGAAAGAGCCACAGCCAACGGTGGATTGGTTGAATCTAGGTATTCTTAAGCGCAATGTATCTGCAGCAGAGCAGAGGGAACGAGAAGGAGTGTACAGGTGAAGACATTCACAGAGGTAGGAAGGTGCTGTTTTATGGAGGCATTTGTAACAGAGGGTACTGATCTTATAGTTTACTCTTTGTGGCACAGGCAACCAGTGGAGAGACTGCAAGAGAGGAGTAATGTGCTCAGATTTTTTCTTTCTGAAGACTAGGCGAGCTGCAGAGTTTTGTATACGTTGAAGGGAATGGATAGATGATGCTGTCAGACCAGACAAAACAGAATTGCAATAGTCCAGATGTGAGAGAATGAGAGATTGTGACAAGTTTGGATGTTGCATCAGTGGACAGGTACTTTCAAAATGCACTTGATGCGCCGCAATTGATAGTAACACGACTGGCAGGTTTGGATGATGAATTTTTGCATGGAGAGTGTGTTGTCGATAACGACCCCGAGATATTTCACAGCAGTGGATAGAGGGACAGATGTATTGCCAAATTCTATTGAAGCTGTTGTATTGGAAGAGAGTTTGTGATTGGTCCCTACAAGCATGGCTTCAGTTTTATCTGAATTTAGCTGTAACTTGTTCTGCATCATCCAATTTTGGATATCTTGAAGGCAGTAGGACATATTAGTCAAGAGAGAAGGCAGATTTTCAGGGGTATCACTGCTAAGAATCTGAGAGTCATCTGCATAAAAATGATGGTTGATCTGATGATGATTTATTATGTGTGAAAGAGGAGCAGGGCCGAGAACTTATCCCTGGAGGACTACACATTCCAGTTTGGCAGGTGTTGATTGAATCTTGTTTAATGCAACTGTGTGGAATTGGTCTGTATTTTCTTCGTAACACGCATTATGTAGGGCATACAAGTAAAAAGCGACAAACATCTTCGATTTGTTGGCTATCATACTGTGAGCATTCTGGATAGGTAATCTGTTTGCCATAACGTGAAATTCCATTTAAAATTAATCTGTTGAAACTCAGTAAACATATAGCTCTTCAATATTCTAAAGATTCTGCTTCACATACATAATTTGCTATACAAATAATGGCAGAGAAGACCGGCACGAATATGGAGTGGGAATCCTCGTACACAAAGAAACTGCAGATGCCGTCATGGGATGCCGTCCCATCTCAAGCCGACTCATGTCAATACAACTCAAAGCATCACCCTTCAACATTACAATCATACAGGCATATGCTATAACAACAGACCATGATGTTGGAGAAGTTGAAGAATTCTACAGCCAACTTCACGAAGTTATTATGATACACCAAAGAAAGACATCTTGATAGTTGAAGGAGACTGGAACGCGAAGGTAGGGGAAGATGCGTATGAAGACTGGAAAGGCACTTGCGGGCGATATTGTAACAACAGCACCAACGACAGAGGTTTAAGACTATTAGAATTTGCCAGGTGCAATGATCTTAAACTCACAAACACCTGTGAAGCACACAAAGTGTCTAGGAGATGGACATGGCACAGCCCAGGGGGAGAATACCACAACAAGATAGATTATATCTTGGTACAACGCCGTTTCCAGACAAGCGTAAACATTGCCAAAACCAGAAGTTTTCCAGGTGCAGACATCGGCAGCGCCCATGAGCTAGTAATGATGACATTCGCAGTACGCTTAAAGAAGAACAGAAAACAGGGAAGCTTTCGAATGAAGTTCAATCTAGATAAGCTGAAGGACCCAAACATATTAGAATCAGTCCAAAGCAAACATTGCACCCCTCTTGGCACTGGAAGAAGACATCGAAATGGAAAGTATGATTGACACATTCAATGACT
>CM054137.1:56722266-56782266 GCA_028751875.1 Rapana venosa | reverse complement strand
TGTGACACTCTCCTCCATGACTAAGCTGGCGAAAGTGTGGAGAAACCATAACATCAGAGCCCACACTAAGGTCAGACTCTACAAGGCACTCGTCACATCCATTGCCTTGTACAGCTGTGAAGCATGGACACTCACTGCCGATTTAGAACGTCGCATTCAAGCCTTTGAGATGAAGTGCCTCAGGCGGATCCTGAACATCACCTACAGAGAAACCAACGACTACGTCTGGCAGCAGATCGAGGCACTGGCTGGCAAACAAGGATCATTGCTAGATACAGTCAAACGGAGGAAATTGAAATGGTTTGGCCACACAACAAGGCATAACAGCCTGTCAAATACAGTCCTGCAGGGAATGGTGGAAGGAGCAAGGAGGCAGGGACGACCACGCAAAAGCTGGATATCCAACATCAAGGAGTGTAACCGGCCTCACTGTACCAAACCTCCTGAAAGCAGCCCAGGACAGAACCATTTGGCGGTCCACTTGCAGCGTCCGTGCGGGTACCCCAACGGTCGTCCCGACCAAGGGATGAGTGAGTGAGTGAGTTCGAATGAGACTATAAACCTAGGCCCCGTGTGCGAACGCATGCAGAACATCTTGCGCACACGTTAAATCCTGTTCCGCTTTTCGAAAGAGTGGGCCATTGTGTGCCGGTGGGAACAGATGACAAAATTTACAAAACCGCATACACACGGGGACTGATGTAAAACAGCACATGAGTGCTTATTCCATTATCCTCGATAAAAAACAAATTTTTAAGTCATCTGAGCGCTTTGATTTGTTGCTTTACAAGATTCAGCGCTTTATAAATTCTTTATATGCTTTATATTATTAGAGGGCACCAACAATGAGCTCATGAGAGGGAGGAGAACAGGGAAGAATGGAGAGCCATGATTGTCGATGTCTGCAGGACCAGACCGGACACTTGAAGAAGAAGAAGATATGATAATAAAATTAACATTAAAATAAGCGCAATACTAATACACTCACAGAGTAAACAGGGAAAAAAGATACCCACACGACCGAAAAAGAGAGAGGAAAAAAAGGAACAACAAATAATAGAAAAGCAAAACAGAACAAAACAACAACAAATAACCCACAGAAACAACCGGGGGAAAAAAGCCAAGAAACCAAAAGCAAAGTAAAAGCTGCAACAACAACAAGGGAAGAGGGGACAACAAAATAATCCCCCCCAAAAAAGAGAGAGAGAGAGAGAGAACTCGAACTCGAACTCGAAATATTTATTCACAAAAAGGCCATACATGAAGGGGGGTTGTCAAACTGCTTAGTATTTTAGTGAGAACAATAAGTAAGTCATCTGAGTATACCCACAATTACCACAATAAAAAATCAGTTTAAAAAATATGACTTAAAAAACCAAGATATCTCTTATTCTAAAGGCTTTACACAAATATAAAGCAAGGCTGCGAACAATCTCAGGGTGACTAGATGTCATGAGTAGACAGAATCTAAATAAATTAGGCTGTCTACTATACTTTACCGGAATGTAATTCTGTCTTACATCTTCTAATACTGGACAGCACAGCACAAAATGAACTTCATCTTCCACTGTTTGCTTACATAATGGGCATAGCAGCCTGAGGTCATCATCATCATGTTCTATATATCTAAATTTATGAACATTTATGTCTGATACACATCAAGTCTAAACTTAGACATAATTCTTTTCAAATGTATGTCCATATCTTCTTCTTCAAGTGTCCGGTCTGGTCCTGCAGACATCGACGATCGTGGCTCTCCATTCTTCCCTGTTCTCGGTCCCTCTCATGAGCTCATTGTTGGTGCCCTCTTTATTCGTTGCGAATTTGTTTAAGCTGTCTGTGTGTCCATATCTAGCTTTAGATAACGTTTGACATCGTGTGAACCTATAAATTGTCTGCACATTTGAAATCTTTCACTGTTTTGTATATGACTACTCCACTGCTGCCAATGGCAGTCAATCAGTCTTTGCCTGAAAACCTTGATAAACTCTCTACAATTTTTGACACCTTGATTGAGCCAAACAAACCCAAAGCCAAGTTCACATAAACAGGTACGTATTTGTGAAGCCTAGGTGCTTTTCCCCTTGACATCTAGATCATAAAGCATCTTGTAAGACTTAATAGGTAACCTGCACTCATCCATATGCAGAATCTTAATCCAATATCTAATGCATCTTACAGCAGCATTAATAGAGAGAGGATATCTATTGGTTTCACTATAAACAAGATCATTAGGTGTACGTCTATCTAAGCCTAAAAACTGCTTTAAATCAAAGAGGTGTACTAATTCACAATGTGTTACAGCTGCATCCAGTCCCCAAATTTCGTGCCATATAACACAGTGGGTTGTATTTGTGCATCAAATATCTTAATCAATAAGTCAAAAGCATTATTATTCAATAATCGTAATTTTTTCAAAACAATTAACAAGCTTCTTTTACCTCGACTTGCCAGATCTTTACATGCAGTTGTGAATCTAAGCTTTGTAGAAAACAGATTTCTAGATATTTATATACATTAATCACAGGCATGAATTTTCCATTGTACAGCCATTTTTAATGAGCAGCTAAATAACCACCTTTTCTGAATACAACAATATTACTCTTATTCAGATTAACCTTAAGATCAAGTGCTGTTGCAGCACTGCTTAAGCTATTCTGCTGCTGTTGTAGGCTTTCAGATAGCAGGATGACATCATCAGCAAGGTAAGGGTAAAGGTGTCCCATAACCTATAAGGTCGTAGGGGAGCGAGGCGTCAGAGACCTCACTTCTCTAGGGCCAGCATATTGAGGGCGGCGCCCATCTCCTCTCCCTCGCTGCTTTACCTTCCCTGACCCTAAAGAGGACAGGTACCCATTTACAGCTGGGTGAACTGGGGGAACTGTACTGAAGCCAAGGCGCGCAAACGGTCACCCATCCAACTGGTAACCACGCTCGACGCTGCTTAACTTGGCTGGGGGAAAGCGAGTGCTCCGACCACTGAGCTATTCCGTCCCCCATCATCAGCAAGCAGAAGAATAAACAATTCTGTGAAATCTTGGGGGAAAGTAGCACCATGTTTACCCTTATTAATGACTTCTATGGCTAACTCATTAATGAAAACATATGGTTATGAGCAAACTGTTTCTGGATAAATGCAGATAAAGTAAACATATGATATATAGTGGAATACCCTCTCTTAAAACCACCTTGGTGTTCATCTGTAATGTTGTTTTTCTTAACCCATTCCTGTAACCTATTATTGATGATGGTACTGTACAGCTTACTACTTATATCACTAAGAGAGATTCCCCTGTAGTGATTAGGGTTGTCAACATCACCTTTTTGTGTAATGTTAGAATGATAGATTCAGTCCAGTTATCTGGAAAAAGACCATTATCAAAGATTTTGTTGAATCATTTTAGCAGAAAAGGTACATTTTCACAACCATTTTTTAGTAATTCTCCAATGATTTGATCAGGACCAGCTGCTTTATCATGTTTAAGTTTTCTAAGTGCCAATAATATTTTATCTTTAGATATGGGACGATCAAAATCTTCCTCAGTTTCTTCATAGTCACCATCAGAGTTCATGGAGTTGTCTACTGAGTCTTTCACTAGCAGGGTTTTGAAGTGCTGCAACCATCTGTCGACAGATATATTATTCTTTGGCTGACTCTTTCTAAATGAAGTCTTCTTAATATTCTTCCAGAACTGAACTTGAGAAGTGATGGAAGACATCATATCTGCAAGTTTTGTCTTGTTATACTCTTTCTCTTTTCCTTACAAGCATGTATTTATATTCCCTTCTTGTGATACAGTACAAGTTTTTGTCTTCATTCTTTATCTTTTATGGTAAGACTTCAAAAGTTTTCTGACCCTACATTTCATTCTTTTACATTCAATATCAAACCATGTATTGTTTGATAGACTTTTATTGATATGAACCTGTTTCTTCATACAAACAGAACTGGTTTTTATGAGATCATTAAATAAATCTAGAGCTTCATCAATGTTCTCATCAATCATCTGGAAGGCATTTAGAAATTGTTCACACATGTTCTCTTCACAGAGATTTTCGTTATAAACTGAGAGTTTGTTTTCATCCCTCACGAACTTTTCCACAACTGCTGGCTCTTCAGTTACGGTACATGTATCATATACTGGATTAATATGTAATTCAACAGGAAGGTGATCAGAATCAGAACGCTCAGCAACAAACAAACGACATGAGTCAAAAATCTGAGAGAACAAATCATCTGACACTAAGAAATAATTATTAACACTGCATCCTCCATCAGAAATGAATGTATAGCGTCCTAGTTGGTCACCATTACATACACCATTTATAATTTGTAACCCAACAGCAGTGCACATATTCAATAATAATTTACCATAATTATTGACACCAGAATCTTCAGAATTATGATTACTACTGAGAGACATGCTTTTACTATGAGAATCTGAATTAAAGTCATTAGCTACATGATAAGAAGAAAAGTTTGATGTCCTGCTGTTTGAGTCTCCACACAGTATTATATCTACTTCATCTAATGACACCACGCAATTGACTAAACATTCTTCCAGCATAGCAATTCCATTATCATTGTCAAACATGTTATAAAATGGTGAACCTTCAGGTGGTATATACACACATACCAATAATACATTCCTTGAAGTACACAACAAAGATCTGTCAAAGTGAAACACACAAATGTTAGAATAAGGAACATCCAAACATTTCACAAGGGTAGCTAACTCATACTTTATTAAACAAACTAACCTACTGGATCGTCTCCCTTGATGACTAAATTTAATTGCACTTACAAAAGGCCTTATAGCCACTAAAAACATCTGACTGGATATTTTTCAGGAACATTTCTGTCAGACATATAAAATCAAGCTACAAACATAAGATACAAATCCCTGTCAGTGTGTTTAGAAAGCAACCCATTTAGGTTCCAAGATTTAAAAAAACAACAACTTTTATTTGTTTCATGTTTGTTGCTATGATTCAATGCTCTACATCATCTAAACTGACACTATCACTATTTATATTGATGAGACTAGAAACCAAGTTAATGCTATCATCTGTACTGCCATCATCATTTATTAACACAGGCTCTTTATTGGAGGGCAGCCTACAACCAGACAAATCTTGGGGGACAGATGTTAGTCCAAAGCCTAGTACACCTTGGTCAGACCTGTCTTTGTCTTGCTTCTTAAGGCCAGTACTGTGTCTGTCATGCTCCACAGAACAAAGCCCTATTTCTTTAGGCTCTAGGCCTACAGGACAAAGGGGGGATTGCCTGTGTGACTGACTCTGGCCCACTTATGACCAGTGTAGGTTTACTTTCTGGCTTACCCTGTGAATTTCATCTAGGGACAGATGTGTGTATGGGCCAGCAAAACAGCTATTCCTTTCTGTGGAGATCATTGAGGGTCACCTTTTCTCGGTTTATTATCAGATGGTCAAAAACCATTCTTACTTTTTTCCCCTGTGTTCTAGCACTCTTTAAATAAGGGGTCAATTTGAGCCTAATTTCCCCAAGGACTGAGAGAAATCTTCATCTATAAAAGTACTAGAGCCTGTCAGGCAAGATTTTGCCTTCATTATTCTAATCTTATCCTGATAAAAAAAACAGCATCTGGCAATAATAGGAGAGTTAGCTTTAGAATTGATAGGGGCCACTCTATCAAACTTTACATCTTTGACATCCATTTTTTCAGAAAGAAGATTTTTCACAGCCATCTCACAGTTAGCACTACTCTCATTTGATTTCTTCTCTAAGCCATGAACAATGATGTTGTTCGGCTGTGATCGTCCTTCTGCTTCGTCAGCTATCCACTCTGTTCGTCAGTTCTGTATTTGTCTGTCGTAGTTCTATGTTTTCAGTTTTGAGATTGTCCATGTCTCTTCTTAGGTCGCACATTTCTTCTTTCAAAATACCTGAATCTCTCTTTTGAAAGTGTCCACTGTAGACTTCAATAGGTTTTCAAGCTTTACTATTTCGTCTGTCATCGTGTTCAGCGTCAGTTCCTGGGGAGTTGCTGCAGGAGAGGAATCCTGTCTGTGTTGTACAGTCGTAGGTGTGTTGGCAGCCACCTCAGCACTGGTTTGGGTCCTTCAAGAAGGTTCCCTGCAACAGTTTGACTACCACCCTTTGTCAAGCTCTTTGTCTCAGCTTTCGTCCTTGGCCAGTAGATTTAGGGGAGGGGGAGGGGGTCCAGGGTTGGTCTCCACGTCACCACACAGCAATAAAAGTCTCCCCCAAAATAGATAGGTGATGGTCAGTCCTAACATGACACCATCTCGGCTTTTCAGTGTTTAGGATGGAGGTACACATGGCAGATTTGAATTCTGCCCGTTTGGACATGAAACAGGCAAATACTGCTGCAAATGTCCCACAGACAGCCCTGTACAGTTACACTGAAATTCCCATCCTCCTGATCTAACTACCTGCCAACAATGAGAAACTAAAACCACTTAGAACTAGATACAATTTCACAAAAATACCTGAGCAATTTCAGTACGTCTTCTCCTTCACATCACGTGATCGAGAGAGAGAGAGAGAGAGAGAATGATAAATTCTTTTATTTCGAGGATAATGAATAAGCACTCATGTGCTTTTTTACATCTAGTCCCCGCCCGTAGGGATGCATCTTAATAATAACCCAATACTCATACTCTCACACAGTAGAAACAAAGATAAATAACCCTATCAAAAAACAAAAACAAAACAACAAAAAAGACCAAACAAATAAAAGAAAAACCCCCCAAACAACCCCACCCCCAAAAAAAGAAAAAAACAACAAAAAGACCCCCACCCCCACTCCATCCCCCCCAAAAAAAAATCAATGGGAAAACACACACACACACACAAAACCAAGAAAAAAAAAGAAAAAGAGAAAAACAAACAAACGAACAAACAACAACAAAACCAAGGGGGAAAAAAACCAAACTTATAAAGCCATAAAAATAAGCATCTACACATTGTAAAATGGTACACATAGTTGTTACACGTAACAATAAGATATTGAAATAGGGCATTCATTAAAATTCAAGTACAGCCGACAAGCCCAATAAAGTATTAATATGTCCTTCATCAGGATACACAACAATTATAACTATAAGCAAAACAATAAAAGGAGAGAGAGAGAGAGAGAGAGAGATGAGAGAGTGAGAGAGAGTAAGAGAGAGAGAGAGAGAGTGAGGAGAGAGAGAGAGAGAGAGAGAGAGAACACTGAAACGTTTTATTGTACTTCGGCCTTAGGCCACTATACAAAACCTGTTTCGGGCAGGAGGTAGGGTATACTTCACAGCAGCAAACGTTACATCCATTTCGCATTTCCACTTTTGCAAGCATACAGAATCACACTTCATGTCTGCTAGTTATCATCATCCCCATCATCTTCTTCAGCGTCTACATCATCATCGCTAGAGAGAGAGAGAGAGAGAGAGACAGAGACAGAGAGAGAGACAGAGACAGAGAATGAATGAATGAATCTTTGAATGAATCTTTATTTTTCAAGGGTAACAGAATAAGCATGCCATACTTTTTTCATCCAGCCCTTGCCCTGATTAGGGACTATCAACAAAACAAAGGTAAATCTTACTACAACAAAGACGACATGATTTTAAAAAAATTATATATTTAACAATACATAATCCCTAACTGACTTGAGCATTAATTTTGAGAGATACATAGATTTTTTTTATTTTTAGAAAAGAGATATACCTAAAGAAACATGTAATTCTCAAATAAATCAAACATTAACATGAAAACTGATACACTGATTATACTTAGGTAATATGGATATAGTAAAATAGAGGGGAGACAGCAAGAAGCCAGAGAGAGAGAGAGAGAGAGAGAGAGAGAGAGAAGAGAGAGAGAGAGAGAGAGAGAGAGAGAGAGAGAGAGAGAGAGAGAGAGAGAGAGAGAGGATGAGAGAGAGAGAGAGAGCTAGCTCAGAACTCAGAACTCAGAACTCATAAATTTAATGTATCTCAGCCTTAGGCCATAATACATGGCTGGCGTAGGAGAAATTGACAATGCCACAGAGTGGGCAAAAACCGGATAACATACACAATACCAAGCTCACTTTCAGTGAAATAAATAATGAAGACAATGCACAAATGCATAAAAATACATATGTATCAAACACAATTCACTATTTTGATCTAAGTGTACCTTCCTTATGTCTGGAAAAAAAATCAATATACATATAGTTTCTCAAAATCATAACAAAACGATAACTGTATCTTTGTTTGTGATGTAAATATCTTAATACAACAAGCTTTTTCTCTTATTGATGGCATGGAATATATATCTAGACAGGCAGTGATTTTTGCTACTGCTTTCTGCTTTAAGTAGATCATGCAGAATCCCTTGAAAATTTAATTCTTAAATCATTATACACAAAACATTCATACAGGAAATGCTTTTCATCTTCAACTTTGGGTTTACAAATGGACATTGTTTCTTCTGATTCTGTGCACCATATCGATGTACATTGTTGTTGAGTGGTAAAACATTACATCTCACCTGCGACACAGCAACTCTAAAGCAGTAGGTATCTAAGTGTAGAAGATATTCTTCTTTAACAAATATTGTTTTCAAACACCTGTAACTGTCATATCTGTCTCGGTCTCTGATTGTATTATGCCATTCCTGGATAAACATGTCAACTAGTCTTTGCTTAAACAGATGTAAGATGTAAGAATACCTGCATCACATAAAATTTGTCTAATCATAGAAACCCAACAGTTCTTTCCAGATATATCCATGTCAAGCAACATTTGATAAGCATATATGGTAGTCTGTTAGAATTCATTTGTAATAATTTAAACAAATATCTAAGAGAATTTATACATGAGTTGATGTATAGAGGATATCGACCCAGCTCACCATATATCATTTTATTTGGAGTTTTCAAGGGTACACCCCAAAATCTCTTGCAAGCCACCATGTGTACTTTCTCTATATGTTCCAATTTATGTAACCCCCATATCACTGACGAATATAGTAAGATTGGCTGTATTTTAATGTCAAAGATCTTGAAAAATGTTTCAGCGTTATTTCTTTATATTTATGAAAAACCCTATTTAATTCTACAACAGCTTTCTTTCCCTTGGTCACGAGATGATCTGTGCCCAGCTTAGCACTAAGTTTTGTCGTAAAATTAAATCCTAAATAGCAATACTTATTTACCACTTCTAATTTGAAATTATCGTAAACCCACTGTTCATTTTTTCCAAGAAAACCTCCTTTTCTAAAGACCATTACTTTACTTTTATCAGAATTGACATTTAATTGCAAATCATCACAACACGATTTCAATACGTTCAGTTGGTTTTGTAAACCTCCAGGAGTTGTTAAAATAAGAGCCACATCATCTGCAAAGAGTAAAATAAAAGATTTCCATGATGTCTGGTACTAGTTGTATTCCATGTTTACCTTTTTTACCCATAGTCTCAGATAAATGATTGATAAATAAAGAAAACAGAGTAGGGCTTAACACACATCCTTGTCTCAAACCAATTGGGCATTCAAAAATTTCAGACAATTCACTGTTTACCCGTATACATGAATATAATGTTTGATACATTGCTGCAAGGAACTTTCCCTTTACTCCCTGATCTTTGATGCACCCTATAAGTAAATCATGTCTGACAGAATCAAAAGCTTTTTTAAAATCTATAAATGCAACATATAACTTCGACCTTTCTTGTTCATGTACTTCTGGATAATTGCATGCAAATTAAAGATCTGATCAACAGTGAGAGAGAAGAGAGAGAAGGAGAGGAGAGAGAGAGAGAGAGAGAGGAGAGAGAGAGAGAGATGAAGAGAAGGAGAGAGAAGAGAGAGAGAGAGGGGAGGAGAGAGAGAGAGCATACTCTTACATCCAGTTTTTCAATATCTTTTCTTCTTAAAACCAGTCAAAAAAATAAAAGATAAAAGATAATAATAACAGAATACAAAAGGATCATGAAAAAGAAACACAAAGAAAAAACGAGAGAGAGAGAGGGGAGAGAGAGAGAGAGATGAGAGAGAGAGAGAGAGAGAGAGAGATGCTATTCTTTTATTTCGAGAATAATGGAATAAGCACTTGTGTGGTTTTTTACATCCAGTCCCCGTGTGTATGCAATCTTTTAACATTTTGTCATCCGTTTGCACCGGCACACAATGGTCTACTCTTCCGAAAAGTGGAACGGGTTTTAACGTGTGTGCAAGATGTTTTGTGTGCGTTCGCACACGGGACCTCGGTTTATAGTCTCATCCGAAGGACTTTTACAGGGGGGAGGGGGGGGGGGGGGGAGTGGAGTTGGCACTGATGTTAACTCCTCTTGAACAAGATTCGAATCCGGTCAGCATATCACAAGCGAAGTGCACATCATTCTAACCACCAAGCTATCCACAGAGAGAGAGAGAGAGAGGAGAGAGGGGAGAGGAGAGAGAGAGAGAGAGAGAGAGAGAGCCCACATTAAAACGCTTTATTTCTGTTGTAAGTTTGCTTGATTACACACATGTTGAGCTGAAGAAGCTAAAACAACAAAAGAAATAGAGGAGCATTATTATTACTTTCGGAAGACAAATGCCTTTTTTCGTGTCAACAAACTTCCGCATAATGTGTCTCAAGCTCATTGTTTTCACTTTTTCCGAGCAGAAAGCCTAATGTTATTTTAAGCGCATGATTCAAATCCTCATCTGTGACGTCACTCAGTCACCAAGCGTTGCCAACCTCAATTTAGTGACTGGCTTTCTCCACCCCACACGTGGTGTCTGGCTCGACAATTCCTAGCCAATCATTGAGATCATGTGACTTGTGCGACACTGCAGACGACAGTCGAGTGTCCCACTTTACTTCATTGGGAAATTTCACACAAGGCGGCTGGTCCGTCTTGTTTCCCTTGAGAAAGATTATCTGTTTGATTTGGTTTTTCTTTTTCGTTTAAAAAAAAATCATTTCGAAGTGTTTTCAATGTCATTTCGTCACCGGAATCTTACTGACGATTTTCATTTTTACTGTGTTTTCGTGTCCATTGAGTGGTAACCCGCGAAAATGTCGCCAAGTCCCGTTGAAGAGCTGGCTCTCACGGATTTGGACAGGTGAGTGTCCGGTTTCTGAATGCGCTGGTGAACCTTCCTCGTAGTCGCCATTTTGAGTCTCCCTCTGATGGGGATTTGTTTTTGTTTTTTGTCTAATACATTTTAGCATTAGTATTGTGTGGCTTTGCTCACCAAGATTAGGTAAAGGGGGTCGTTAAAAAGTTGATGGTGATCAAATTTAAAGTATTCACGATTGTAAAAGGGAGCATGACTGATTATTATTATGGCCACGCCCATGTTGAACTTGTGTTCCTCAGTAGGCCCTAAATCCCCCTCAACTTCTTTTGACGGGCAGGGCAGCGTGTGTGTCCATGTATATGAGTGTATCCATGTATGTGTGTGTGTTTGTGTCAATGTGTGTTGATCACTGCGCGAATGCACGCGTGTGTGCTGGTGTGTCATTGTGTGTACTGTGTGTGTGTGTGTGTGTGTCACTGTACTGGTGTGTACATGTTTGTGTTTATTTATTTATTTATTTGCTTGTTTGTTTATTCTCTTATATCGAGGGAAATGGAATAAGCACACGTGTTTTTTGCATTCTGTCCCCGTGTGTATGCAGTTTTTGTGAATTTTGTCATGTTCCCACCGGCTCTTTCAAAAAGCAGAACAGGATTTAACGTGTGAGCAAAATGTTCTCTCTCTCTCTCTCTCTCTCTCTCTCTCTCTCTCTCTCAAAAACGCTCATTTCTAAACCCTGTTCGTGTTACATACACGTGCGCACCTTATCAACTACATGAAGTTCAAGTACATGTGTGCGTGCGTGCATGCACTCGTAATCGTATTGCAGCCCATCCTTTCCCCAGAGCACACACACATTGACATTCAAATTATATCATTGTCAGTGGCCCTCTTTGATATTCAAACATATCATTGTTGCTATGTCAGTGGCCCTCTTGTTCATTGTCCTCTTGGTGATACACGTATATATTTGAAAAGAGTCCAAAACTGTTGATACTTAAAAATAAAATGCCCAAAAAGCTTCTTGTGAAGAAATACCCATAGAGACTCTTAGATTGAGACACACACACACACACACACACACACACACACACACACACACACACACACACACACACACACACCACTATCGCGAAGTATGTTGTAATATGGCACACACAGGAAAAACTGACATTTGAACAGGCGAGGTATAACAACACAAGTGCTCATCTGTTCTCCTTTAATTTACTCCCAGAGGAGTCGTTGGTGTACTGCTCTGAGTTTTTCAGGCGTTCTCTCTGAACATTAACATGTATTACGGAATCAGAAATGTGCATTCATCTTCTGCAAGTATATACACGAAGTGAATGAAGGCACTGGCAGGTCTGCACTTTAAAGTTTACGAGGAGATCGTAAAAATCCCCACCATTTAGTCACTAGACGCTGTTGTGGGGATTCAAATCCACGACTTCCTGTGCCCACAGGATTGACCTAAGTTAAACGCTGTTGACCCCTCGGCATGCATGGGTTCAAGCCGTGCTGATATTTAAAGAAAAATAATAATAGCCGCGAGGCAGAAGACACAAGCTCCAGTTCCTTGCCTCTCACTGCACCTGCACCAGCCCAGAGCAATACAATTGTATCCATCAAACGTTTGAGTTATAACTTATAAAGATACATTCAAAACACATGAACACACTGTTGTATACGAGTAACACACACACACACACCACACACACACACACACACACACACACACACACACACCCTCAAACCCTTACTCACACACTCTCTCTTTCTTTCCCTCTGACTAACACACATATATATACACACGCACGCGCGCATACACACACACCCCTACCTTAGTTCGCAAATAACACATATACTCACATTCTTGCAAGCACGCCTATATACACGCGTATGCACATGCACGCACGCACACGCACAAACACACTCACACGCGCAACACACACACACACACACAACACACACACACACACACACCACACACACATGCACGCGCGCTTGCGCTTGCGTGCGTTCTCTCCCTCTGTCTCTGTCTGTATATATATATATATATATATATATATATATATATATATATATATATATATATATATATATAGTGACACTTTTTGGGGTCTAATAAGTAATATGACCTTGAGTGAACAGACGTTAAATTAAAGCAAGCAAGCACACACACACACACACACACACACACACACACACACACACACACACACACACACACACCACACACAGAGCATTATGGAATAATTTACCCCCCTCCCCCAAAATAGTTTCTTCAAAACAAAAGTTTAAGAAACTTTTGAAGAAACTTCTACTGGATAAATATTAAGACCACTTTTCTTATGCTTAAAATTATTTTACATCTGGCTTGCATGGTGAAATGTGTAAACTTAATCATTTGATTATTTTATCCTCAATAGACACCATTTTGACTTCACACACACATACACACGCACGCACACGCGCGCGCGCGCGCGCGTGCGTATGCGTGTTAGCATGCGTTAGGTTTAAGATGGTTTTGACTGACATTCCACCTGTGTGTGTTGCTCAAAGCATTAAAATAGCCACCTTTTAAAGATTCCGCGCATGTCTCCTGCAGCCTCCCTGCTCGTTCACTGTTCAGTGCCGTCTTCGATCCCTGTAGTTTGCCTGCCTGCCTTCCTTCAGGAGTGACAGCCTGCCTATGTCTCTGTCTGAGTGTCTCTCTTACCTAGATTAGGTCCGCCTCCTCCGGCCTTCTTCATCTACGTGTACATGATATATATATATATATATATATATATATATATATATATATATATATATATATATATATATATATATATATATATGCTCCGTTTATACATAGGGAATTTGATTTCAGAAGGGGGGTGCGCGCGCGCGCACACACACACACTGTGTGTGTGTGTGTGTGTGTCCCATAATCTATGTGGTCGTAGGGGGGCCAGCATATTGAGGGCGGCGCCCATCTCCTCTCCCTCGTTGCTTTACCTTTCCTGACCCTGAAGAGGCAGGTACCCATTAACAGCTGGGTGAACTGGGGGACTGTGCTGAAGCCAAGGCGCGCAAACCGTCATCCATCCAATTGGTAACCTCGGTCGATGCTGCTAACCTTAACTGAGGAAAGCGAATGCTCTGACCATTGAGCTATCCCGTCCCATATATATATATATATATATATATATATATATATATATATATATATATATATATATATATATATATGTATACTTATAAACATGCGTATTTTAGGGTATAATAAATTATTTTCTTTGTTGGTCAGTCGGTTCGTGAGGGAGAAAACAAGTCAGACCAAGCCTCCATTAGGTCATGTAAGGACTGCCATCTGTGTTAATATTTACCTGTGTGTCAGTGTCACAGGTGCCAATGTAGCTATAAGAAACATATTTTCCAGCAGCCTTGAAGGGTTTTTTTATCGACTTAAACCATAAGACTCCACTTAATTCTTATCAGGTCACAAAACTTGGTCCATTTCAAACTGTAATCGAATTGAGATAATCATTGTGGTGTGGCATCATTATCATCATTTGTATTCATACTCCTCATCAATCCCTCAGGTCCAACAAAGGTGCCTCCAAGCAGCGCCGTGACCTGATCAACGCAGAGATTGCCGTCATGAGGGACCTGCTGCCCCTCAGTGAGTCCGCCCGTCAGCGACTGTCCCAGCTGCAAGTCATGTCGCTCACATGTGTCTTCATTCGCAAATGCAACGTTCTGCATCAACGTGAGTATTTCAAAACAATATTTCACCTATCACGAGGAAGGGGATTCGGAGACAAACATTCTACAAATATGAGAAGAAAAGAGGAAGAAGAAATTAGAAGGACTATGCAAAACCAAAAAAATGGTTATGGTTTTTGATAAAAGAAAAAAAAAACTCGAAGCTTTTCGGGTAGGCATTCCTGGGGAAAAGTTAAACATCAGACATATTTAGACAAAATAAAAAGTGCCACCAAACATAGTATTTGGAGTTTCACATTATACTGTATTGTAAATTATATAATGGCCAAAATAACGCTTCGGGCGGGTGGGGGTGTAGGGAAGAGAGGTTTTCATGTGTGGCTTTAGTTTTAAAAAGTTTTTATGTTGTTCATCAGTGTGCGTGTGCGTACGTGTGTGTGTGCGCGCGCGTGTGTTATGTGTGTGCGCGCGCGCGCATTAAACTCGAAGTCGAAAAATAATCAAATTTACTTTGTTTCTCCCCTTTCTTTCAGTTTTTTCGTCACTACCCGCAGAAACTGACATGCCTGTGATGTGCGACTTTTCTCAGGTGAGCCAATGATCCTGCACGTGTGTGTGTGTGTGTGTGTGTGTGTGTGTGTGTGTGTGTGTGTGTGTGTGCGTGCGCGCGCTCTTCAGTCTGCCCATTTGTCTCTTTCTTTCACATTACAAAAAAGTCTTATTCGTGCTTGAGTCGAAGGTGAGAAACACACAAACAGAAACTCGCTCTCTCATATTCACTCACTCACTCATTCACATATATATTTATATCTATCTATCTATATATATTCTCTCTCTCTCTCTCCTCTCTCTCTCTCTATATATATATAATATATATATATATATATATATATATATATATATATATATATATATATATACGTACACTCTCACTCACTCGCGCGCGCGTGCACACGCGCAGATCACATCTCATCACGTAATTATACAATTACTTAATAGACTAGCAGTCTCCGTTCTTGTTTGTTTATTCGTCCCCTCTTTTTTTTTAATAAAGCAGTTTTGACGACCTTTACGCCATGATGATGTTTCTGTGTACGTCAAACACCTACCTTATGCATGGTGCCGCTTCTCTCGCCCGTCCTTGTGTGTATGCTTGTGTGGGTGTGCGTGTGTAAGTGTGTGTGTGTCGAGAGAGAGAGAGAGAGAGAGAACAATGAACAATATCTTCAGGCCTCCAGCCCCTAGAATGGGGTCAAGCAACAAAGCATAGCAAAACAAAGCAAAACAAAACACCACGTATGTGGCAACTGCCAAAATATAACTAACGTGAACATGGAACCGTCGAATTAACGGGGAGAGGGGGGGGAGGGGGTGTTGAATAGCTGGTGAAATAAAGTTGTTCCTGTGAACAGTGTGATCGGTTTTTGTTATCTGCGCCTTTTCTCTTCTTTATGTTTAGTTTTTGTTCTTGATATGCTTTTTCTCTTTCTGTCAGTTTTTGTTCTTGATATGCTTTTTCTCTTTTTTTCTGTCAGTTTTTGTTCTTGACGTGTTTTTTTCCTCCATTTTTCTGTCTGTGTCTGTTCTTGGCGTGTTTTTTTCCTCCTTTTTTCTGTCTGTATTTGTTCTTGACGTGTTTTTTCCTCCATTTTTCTGTCTGTGTCTGTTCTTGACGTGTTTTTTTTCCTCCTTTTTTCTGTCTGTCTGTTCTTGACGTGTTTTTTTCCTCCTTTTTTCTGTCTGTTCTTGACGTGTTTTTTCCTCCTTTTTCCTGTCTGTTTTTGTTCTTGACGTAGTTTTTTCCTCATTTTTTCTGTCTGTTTTTTGTTCTTGACGTGTTTTTTCTCTCCATTTTTCTGTCTGTGTCTGTTCTTGACGTGTTTTTTTCCTCCTTTTTTCTGTCTGTTTTTGTTCTTGACGTGGTTTTTTCCTCCTTTTTTCTGTCTGTTTTTGTTCTTCACGTGTTTTTTTCCTCCCATTTTTCTGGCTGTTTTTGTTCCTGACGTGTGTTTTTCCTCCTTTTTTCTGTCTGTTTTTGTTCCTAACGTGTGTTTTTCCTCCTTTCTCCTGTCTGTTTTTGTTCCTGGCGTTTGTTTTTTTCCTCTTTTTTCTGTCTGTTTTTGTTCTTGTCGAGCCTCTTCTCCTTTTTTTCTGTAGCTGTCTCATTGTAATGTAGCTGTTCAGCATTCCCTTTCATCATCATACCCACCGCTACTATTCATTAACAGAATAAGGAACCATAGGTTACAAAAACAAACAGAAACGACTGATGCAAACAAAGAAGGACCTGCCATGCCACTCAAGGAAATCTATAGTTCAGCTAAAACCTGGCCTGTCAGTGGAGTAGGCCACACTACTAAGTCTTGTGGGTTTGGTGAACAAGCATGGAAAAAACAAGAAGGGGGAAGATGAGATAGGGATCAAAAGCGCAGGGGGAAGAAGGAAGTAGGCAAGTTATGAAGGGGATGGCGGTTAATGAGGAAGCTGTTGTAAAGATTGCCTGACTGCTTTCTCTCTGTCAGTAACACTTTTCCTAGTCTAAATTTAGCATGAGTGCTTCCACATTAAACTGTAACCAGAGTTACAAAGGAGCAAAACAGTTGGGCTTCGTACATACTGTAGAAGGCCTTGATGATTCCAAAATACTTCATAGTTTCTAAAGAGAAATTCAGAGTGCAAGAGGTTTTCTTTTTAAACCTACAGAAACAACAACTTAACTTTTTCGTATCTGTAATAAAAGAAATCTGAGAGCAAGTAAAAGTTCTTGGTTTGTTCTTGTTGTCATTCTTGAAATATTATAACAATGCACAATCTCTCTCTCTCTCTCTCTCTCTCTCTCTCTCTCTCTCTCTCTCTCTCTCTCTCTCTCTCTCTCTCTCTCTCTCTCTCTCTCTCTGGATGGTAATTAGGGGGCCGACACTGCTTTGGCATTACAGACTCCAAGTCCTACTCATACCTCCACGTGGTGTCACCTAGGTAACTCTTACAGGAGAGAGCTAGTATCAGATGGCAATAGCAAACCACTGATGTAGATTGTTTTATTATCCCTGACCCTCCCCCACCATGTGAAAGGGCTTAACGCTTACCACATTAAATACAAATTGTATTGACGCGGTTTCCATGTCATTATAAATTACTGACGTGGTTTCCATGTCATTATAAATACTGACGTGGTTTCCGTGTCATTATAAGTACTGATGTGGTTTCCATGCCATTATAAATACTGACGTGGTTTCCGTGTCATTGTACTGACGTGGTTTCCGTGTCATTGTACTGACGTGGTTTCCGTGTCATTGAACTGACGCGGTTTCCATGTCGTTTCAAGCATCAAAGTTGGTTTTGTACATGACGTAATTTAAACAACAAAAACACGCATGTATCAGTGACTCGTGCGATGTACTGCTGAATAGTGAATGGCTTACATCTAAAGCTTTAACAGATAAAAACTTTGTTCAATGTTTATTAATCTCTTTTCTAGAAAACATGCAGTTATAGATTACTACAATACCTGTATTTGTTGCAGTTATTAAACCATGATATGGAATCCACGCCATGATGGTTAATTGGGCTGTTGTTAATTGGATTTCTTTTTTTAGTTAGATAATCATGTGTTTTTGTGTCCCCCTTCCCGCTGTCCCCTTGTAAATGGGCTAAAACAGTAAACGGCTTACCACAATAAACTGTTTTCTCTCTCTCTCTCGCTCTCTCTCTCTCTCTCTCTCTCTCTCTGAGTCAGTCTCTCTCTCTCTCTCTCTGAGTCAGTCTCTCTCTCTCTCTCTCACACACACACACACACACACACACACACACACACACACACACACACACACACACACACACACACAGAGGAGCCGAGGTAGGCAAATGCAAGGAGCTATCCATAGCTCCATCACCAGTATGACAAATTATTTTAAAAGATTTGCTAAATAAATCTTTTATCTATGTTTATCCCCCCCCCCCACCCCGCCCCTCAGCCTAATTTTTTGGGAAGCTCATTAGAGACTACCAAAAGTGGTGTGAGAGAGAGCGAGAGCATGTTGAAGTTTTGTTGCAATCTTTTTTAATGAAGATGTCAGGTTTACAGGTTTATAGTTTGAGCGAGTTGGGATAGGGATTTTTTAAAAACTATTTTATGTTTGCTTTTTTGTCCAACCGATGGCCTTGTCTGGGAAGAAAAGGAAAGCGTAGATCATAAAGAAAAAAATGAAAGGGTAGATCATAGGGAAGAAAAGGAAAGCGTAGATCATAAAGAAAAAAATGAAAGGGTAGATCATAGGGAAGAAAAGGAAAGCGTAGATTCAAGAGAAAATAAATGAAAGGGAAGATCATAGAGAGAAAAAAAGTTAAACAGAGCTGCTTAACAAAATCAGCTTCAAAGCAAAAATAATTATTGTGAGATCCCAGGCATTTCTTTGTAGTCTTTTGTCTGGAGAACTGTGCAGATTTGCCATGCATTTTTTCGTTTGTTCGCAAGCCTTTTTTCCCTTTGGACTTCTTTTACAGTCAGCCATGGTAAAAGAAAACGTACAGATGATGCCTTTGAGTAAGTTAGCGCAAAGAGTGAGGGTATCGACAAGGTATTCAGCTGTAACCAGACAGATAGGCCGACAGAGTGATTTTATACATAGCTTACACTTGACTTCAGTTGTTGAATGCGCCATTTTGTGGAGGTTACAGAGAAATTGGGGCAGAATAATTACCCAAGCGGGTATGGAGCACCTGATCTGACGGTCATTAAAGGTGGGGATTCCAGTCTTGTTGAACAGAAGTTTTTGTTTGAGGGGAGTCAGTTTCGCCTAGGAATTCAGACTGGTCCTGCTCCTGCAGATACGTTCGATGATACTGTAAACTTAGGTTCTGTGTGCAAACGCATGCTTAACATCTTGTACATGTTACAAAAACCCACCCATTATGTGCTGAAGAGTCGAGCAGCCATTAGGGCTGATGGCATTAATTCAAACATACCCAGCATACAATAAACAACCAGGAGAAGGATGGGCACCACCAGGTTCAGCCTGTCCTAGATCTATACACTGCTTGAAAAAAGAAACCCAGAAAACAGTGCAGTGCCCCAACCTTTCCAACATAGATCAGGGAGAAGGCAAGTAAAAGCTCAGATAATGAGAGAGTTCCTAAGTACACTGCAAAGTCCACGACACCATCAAAAAAGTGTTGAGACATGTCGGTATTTCCAGAATTGAAGTAATTGTCCTTTTTTTAAAAGTTATTGTAAATGTACCGTAGACTGACTAGGCGAAAGGCATATTAAATTAAAAATTTTTTTTTAACCCTATTGACTTCAATCTGCTAGGTGTCTGTGAACCCTCGGCCACACTTGTCATGACGGTGAAGAAATGTGGAAAACCTCACCAGTGCAGTAGGCTTCTCGAGCACACCTGGAGAGACCAACACCATGCAATCATGAACACACCTGGAGAGACCAACAACATGCAATCATGAACACACCTGGAGAGACCAACACCATGCAATCATTAACACACCTGGAGAGACCAACACCATGCTATCATGAACACACCTGGAGCTCTAGACCAACACCATTAAAAACTTTTTTTAAAAATTCTTTTATATCGAGGATAATGGAATAAGCACTTATAAGTTATGTGCATTTTTACATCCGGTCCCCGTGTGTATGCGATTTTGTGAATTCTGTCATCTGTTCCCACCGGCACACAATGGCCTACTCTTACGAAAAACGGAACAGGATTTAACGTGTGCGCAAGATGTTCTGCGTGCGTTCGCACACGGGGCCTCGGTTTATAGTCTCATCTGAAGGACTTTGGGGAGAGTGGAGTCTGCACTGATGTTAACTCCAGGGGAAAATATTTCCTTTAACAGGAATCGAACCCGGGTTGTCAGATTGCGAGTCATGAACACACCTGGGGAGACCAACACCATGCGATCATGAACACACCTGGAGAGACCAACACAATGCGATCATGAACACACCTGGAGAGACCAACACCATGCGATCATGAGCACACCTGGAGAGACCAACACCATTCGATCATGAACACACCTGGAGAGACCAACACCATATGATCATGAACACACCTGGAGAGACCAACACCATTCGATCATGAACACACCTGGGGAGACCAACACCATACAATCATGAACACACCTGGAGCTCTAGACCAACACCATGCGATCATAAACACACCTGGAGGGACCAACACCATACAGTCATGAACACACCTGGGGAGACCAACACCATGTGATCATGAACACACCTGGAGCTCTAGAAACAACACTATGCGATCATGAACACACCTGGAGCTCTAGACTAACACCATACGATCATAAACACACCTGGAAAGACCAGCACCATGCAATCATGAACACACCTGGAGAGACCAACACCATGCGATCATGAACACACCTGGAACTCTAGACCAACACCATTTATATTTTTTATTTTAATTCTTTTATATGAGAATGAAATAATACTTATGTGCTTTTTTGGCTGCACACCGGTATTAATTTGGGGGTCACGTAGTATCTTCTATAGAGTGCGAGTGGAAAAAAATGTTGATGTTCACAGATTTTTTTTAAGCATGAAGAAATGGACTGTGCACTTGTTTTTTGGATTGAGGACATAGAGCAACAACCAGGTAGTCACTAGAAAGTTGGAAATAACCATCAAATGAGGTTTGCCTGTATTCCTACAGCGTTGACCCTGCGCATGCATATTGCGGTAAGGAAGCTAGCAGACGACAAAGGACTGAGGGGGTACAGTGTTTGCTGAAAAATTAAAAAATTTCAAACGTACCAAATTTGTTCAAAATCACGAGTTTTGAGTCAGAGGCTAGTCTTTCACAAAAAGTGGTTTTTATTTCTGTGGATGCCTTAGTATGTGCGGTATGAATACAAGAGTTACATAGAAAAACAGAAGGAAAAGAGTGATTTTTTAATACCGGTGTGCAGCCTTTACATCTAGTCCCTGTGTGTATGCTGATTTGTGAATTCTGTCATCTGCTCCCACCGGCACACAATGGCCTACTCTTACAAAAAGCGAAACAGGATTTAATGTGTGCGCAAGATGTACTGCGTACGTTCGCACACGGACCACAGTTTATAGTCTCATCCGAAGGACCATGCTATCATGAACACACCTGGAGCTCTAGACCAACACCATACTGTCATGAACACACCTGGAGCTCTAGACCAACACCATACTGTCATGAACACACCTGGAGCTCTAGACCAACACCATACTGTCATGAACACAGCAAAACCGAGACTGGGTGAAACCTTCGACGCCCTACAGCGGTGTTGCCATAGCAGCCTTGCCCTAAAATAGCTCTTTTGACGTCAGGAGCTTGACTCCTTGTGCCCTCAGGGGTGACGGGAAATGGCCGGTGAAAAAAAAGAAAAATAAAGTGTGTGTGTGTGCGCGCGTGTGTGTGTGTGGTGATGGGTGGGTGGTGGTGGCATGCAGATTGGAATGGGGAAGATACAGGTGAGCGTTATGGTGACAGTTGACGGGAAGACAAGTAAAACGGGCAGTTTGTTTCTTGCTAGGCATTTTTGTGAAGTTTTGCGTATTTTCTTTTTGGGTGAGTGGAAGCCTGAAGGCTGAACACACCTCCAAATGCGTGTGAGTGAATAAACACACACACACACACACACACACACACACACACACACACACACACACACTCACTCAGAGAGAACTCATTCCAGTAATGGTTAACAATCACAAACTGCCGAAACTGAGACAAAGTCCTGTTTGTCCTTTTTGGTGAGACAATCACATGCTTCAGTTTTCCGTACATTTTCATGACATGCTCTCTCTCTCAAGTCTCTAGAGAGGGAGGGAGGGGTGTTTAAGTGGGCGCGTAAATCGGTGAGATATTTATAGCTATCTCCTAAAGGTGCAGAAGTACCGGTAGACGTTATGTGTAGGTGCAAGAAAAGATTCTTTCCGCACCTCTCTCTCTCTCTCTCTCTCTCTCTCTTCGTCATTCTTCCCCCCCCACCCCACCCCCCTTTTATTCTTTTTTTTTTTTTTTTTTTACTATGTGCTTTTTCAGTTGGTGTGGTTTTTAAAAGCGTCAGCAAAGGGCACCGTGGGAGGGAGGTGGTATCAGACGATCATATGCAGAAAATGAGAGGCTGATAAAAAGATATGGATAATAGAGAGTTTGCGTGTCATTTGAGGTAGCGTGATCTCAACACATTAGGCCTACTGACGTTCGTTCGTGTTTTTGCTATTGTTGTTGTTGCAACCCCAACTTCTCCCTAATTGCAAGAAAATTAATGGGGAGTAGTTTACGATCTTGGACCAGTGTCTCTTGTGTGTGTGTGTGTGTGTGTGTAAATCTTCCGCCCTTACTCTCGGACAAACATTACAAGCTTGAAGAGTACCAAGCTAAGCCGGAATAGTTCAGCAGCTCGGATCGACTTTCTCTACCCTGGCCGCACGTCGAAAGAATTTTACTCTGATATTTTGGGTGTAACAAAAGAAAAGTCCAAATAAAATTAACAATGCTTTAAACCAGAAACTTGCTGTTTTGGGGGTTGCTGACGACTTGTCGACGTTGCTCCGAATCATGCTGTGCAACTTGTACTGGGTTTTCTCATGCACTGTTTCAGACTCGGGCTTCATCGTTCTTTTCGTTTGTGGGTGGAAATATTGACAGTATTACAACATAGCTGATAACACAAGACAGCATTATTGATGTGTCCACGAAAGGAACAAGGAATTCTGTAAAACAAAAATTTTGAACTGACTTTGAACAAAGACTGAATAGTATGGAAATATTGAAAATATACTGAAGCATATAACTGGATCATCATAGCAAGACTTTGGAAATAACCTACAAAGAATGAATGGTAAAAGTCAGAGTGAACTTTGCAGGGCAGCTAGCTGTTTCTTTGCGTCCATCGTCCGATGGACACGACAGACAGCTCCCTCAGTCTTCTGCAACAGCAGCTTCCTCTTCCAAGCTCCTGCTTGCCACTCTTTGTTTGACTTTGTAAGCCGTTTTTTGTAAGTCCTTCGAGGTTCCGTGTGTGAACTCGCGCAGAATATTTTGCGTACACGTTAAAACCTGTCCCGCTGTTTAGAAGAGTAGGCCATTGTGTACTTGTGGGAACAGATGACAAAACTTACAAAACTGCATACACACTTGAACTGGATGTTTAAAAAAACCCACCGCACATAAGTGTATATTCTATTATCCTCAAAATAAAAGGAGATAAATAGATAAATAAAATAAACTTTCAACTTCTTATGCTTGTTCAGGTGTTGAGAGGTGGCTGTATCAATTGAAGAAGAAAAAAACCGTATGGCTTGACTGTCATGTGCTGTTGTGTATTGCAAAATTCTCCGATGTGTTTTCCCGCTAGGTTTTTAAAAATATATTTTTTTATACTGAAAGGTAATATGTATGTAGTTTGCACAGGTCTGTATTTGCACGATATCATTTTAAGCAAACCTCGCTTGGAAAATAAAAACACAAGAAATACACTGCTTTTGCTCTACTCACGTCACACGGCCGCACGCACGCGCGCGTACACACACACTCACACACACACACACACACACACACACACACCCCACACACACACACACACACACACGACTAAAACAAAAGAATGAAATATACAATTCACGATGATTTATTCCTATTAACTCAGTTGAGTTATAAAGAAGCATAAAGTATACGTATCAATAAGTGAATGACAGGTATAAAGAGGAAGAGCAAAAGATAACTGCACGAAAGACAATAGTAATAATAATGAATTAGTTACGGCTATACACTGACAGGGTTGATACACCCCGGATGGATGGCAAATTACTCATGTACTTTTAAAAAGTATAGACGCATACTTATGAGGTGATAAAAGAGAGAACAACAAAAAAGTTACATGCAATAAGAAACATGAGCCAATCTGACATCAACACCATGAACAAGGCTATAAGAAAAAGAACATTAAGGATGATACAATCATTCAAGAACATAAATGTGGAAGGAACTTCATTGTTTCCAGCGAATGGTTGTTTATGGTCTGTGCATGTGTGATGATTAACAGAATTTCAGTGCCCTGGCCGATTACTTTAAGTGTTTTTAGACTCTGATTGCGTGCCTGAAGTCCTCAAAGCTTTGGGAGAAATAGTACAGATTTTCAAGATGTTCCTCATTCCCTGTGCATGTGTACTCCTCGTGAGTTATGTAACTATTTGCAAAATGTGTGTTTCTGGTTGACACTTGTTCAGTTCTTGGTCTTTTCCTTCAGTCTGATAGAGCTGTAAAGTTGTTGGTTTTTTATCAGATCAAGTTTTCCGATAGATTCTTTTGTCGGTTTGATGAAGCAGCATGAAAATCTTTCATCTTCGGACCTGTTTTCCCAACATCTAATTTAGTTTACAGTACAGAAAATGCCACTGCACTAGACATGTTCTTACACTGACACTCCACACTCAACCGCTGAATTTGCATTTGCACACGACCAGCCGTCCAGTCTTCCACAAGCTTATGTGATGAAAATGGAAAGCGACGACCCTGACACTGACAATATGTTGAAAATGAGAAAGCATCATTACAGCACACGGTAATATCTCAGAAAACCGTCAGTGACACTGACAAAGGACATTTCTACTGAAGACGTGACAGAAGATAAACAAAGCAGAAATGCAGTGGAAATGCAACTGCAAACAATGAATTGGGAAATGGCAAAGCTTTGTCCACTGAAGTCATCAGGCAAACGGTGTCTACCAAAGGAAAAAAGCAAAGGAGACAGTCTAAGTAGCAGCTTTTCATCACAAAAGAAAGAAACCAGTAAAAATGGAAATATCTCCAAAACTAGCAATACATGCAACTGCACAAACTGAATAGTTCCCCATTTTTTGTGTCCATTCGTGACGATTCCTTCTTGTGAAATGTTCAATTTAGTTCGTGTAGTGAATGGGTTAGAAAATCTTACACAATAAAGTCTCTCTCTCTCTCTCTCTCTCTCTCTCTCTCTCTCTCTCTCTCTCTCTCTCTCTGTACTATGCTATGCTATGCTATGCTATGCTATGCTATGCTATGCTATGCTAATCTCAGTCACTGTGTGGGTGTGGGAAATGATAAACGTTGGTAAATGTAACTGGTCATTGTCTGCAGGCACTGACGGGGTTCCTGCTCATCACCACACGAGAGGGCAAACTGGTCTACATCTCGGAAAATGTCACCGACTATTTGGGACATTCCATGGTAAGGTGTATCCCCTCCCCACTTTCACCTTATTACAATCGCTGACATTTGCTTTGCTGCTGGAACTAATGGTAGCCAATTTCTGTGGAGTCCTCTAACCCACCCCTCTCTAATTGTTTTTCCTCAACGATGATTTCAGAACACTAAGTGGGAAACATCACAGGCAAAAGATCATAGATAGCTTCATTTGTGATTTCATGTACTTATATGGTGGGAATATAAACTGAGTTTTGAACTGTTCACAAAATGTAGATAGGTATGGTGGGATTTAAGCTGAATATTACTGTGGCCTTAATTCGTAATGAATATGGAACTCAACTGTTCTGTACTGTGCTGTATTGCTTGTGCTGTCGGTGTATTTTACTCCGATATACTGCATTGTAGAATAGATACTGTGTCCTATACAGTATATCTGCCCTGTATCATACAATAAGACTTTCTCTCACACACACACACACACACACACACACACACACACAAATATATATATATATATATATACTGTCCAGTTTGTTGTGAACAGTGTTCACAGCCATTGTTTCACTGTGAAAAGCAGCTGTCCATTGCCCAACGGTTTCTTGATGAAAAGGTATTCCGCTCATCATTTTATGAAATAATATTAGATGAAGTTATTCTATTTGGTATTTCTTGTATGGTTTTATTGTATTTGATTTCTCATTCCATTTTCATAGTCCAGTATTTTAGTTTGTATAAGGTTGTTTCTTCAGTGGTTGTTTCTTCAGTCAGTTTTCTGTCCTTGATACTTTCAGTGTGATTTTAGTGTTTGTTTATTGAGCTGTTGTCTTTATTTCCCCGTGGATCTATTGTCTCATTGATCAAAATATTTAATGCTCTTGTTTACTTTGATGAACTTGCTTTCAATGTCTCTCTCCATTTCTATTCGTCTAGTATCAATTATTGTAGAAAGACTTGAACTACTCACTCACACACACACACACACACACACACACACACACACACACACACACACACACACACACCACACACCATTCATTCATTCACTTAATATATCTCTCTCTCTCTCTCTCTCTCTCTCTCTCTCTCTCTCTCTCACACACACACACACACACACACACACACACACACACACACACACACACACACACACACATGTGCGCGCTTGCATGCGTCATCCCCCTCCTCCCACACACACATTGTGCACTACACGTATCTTCCAGAGTGATGCCATGTCTAGCGTAATGCATTGAAAATTACTCCAGATCAAAACAAAACAACTACGTTGGTTCCGAAAAGCCCCCAAACTAACACTACAAAGTCATATGAATGACTTAATCTTACATGCCATAGATAATGACGTTAATCTTACATGCCATAGATAATGACGTTAATCCAGTATGCCATTTACTCTTATTTGATTACTGTTTAAAAAAAAAATACGCAGTAGTTGTCACACAAGAAAAGTGTTGTTTTTTTATTTTGAAAAAAATCAGATTTTAAAAAGTACTGAAAAAACATCCCAACAAACAAAAAATATTAAAACAAACAAAACAGCAACAAAAGAGCGCTCGTCATTTTTACAAATAAGAATACTTAAAAATAAAAACACACACACAAACTACCCCCCAAAAAAAACAACAACACAACAACAAAACCCGAAAACAAGCTACCACTACCCCCCAAACAAAAAACAAAAGAGAACAAGCGGTCATGCAAGCATTTTGACAGGAATAAGGTTCTGTGTGAAGGAAACATGGTAATGCAGACCTTTCCCCAAGGTTGATGATTTACTTTTAAGGACCAGGAGTAACAGCCATACCATAATTATGGCAACATTGTCTCCATTAAATTTATACAACAACGCAGCTACTCCGATCTTTTGACACACTTGAATGCCCTGGGCAACATGTACCTGTAGGTGGACATGAAAACCCAGGGGGACAGCCTGTACGACATTGTGGATAAGAGGGACGCCAAGAGTGTTCAAGCCTACCTGACGCAGGGAGGGGCCAAAGACCCGGACACGTCGCGCGAGGTCAGCTTTTTTTGCCGTATGAACATGTCACGAACACTCAAGCGTCAATCTGCCTTCGGTGATGTCAAGGTGAGTGTGTGTCTGAGAGAGAAAGAGAGAGAGAGGGGGGGGGGGGGGGGGGGCGTCCCTCTGTTTGCCCCTCTGTTTGCCCCGGCTTATGCAGATCTAGAGAGACTTAGTAGATCTGGTGCAATGAAAACTTCTGTTTTATTTTGTCAATCTTTCCAACGTTATGCTCTGTTACATGCAAAATTGAATGGTAAAGGAGTCCCATAACCTATAAGGTCGTAGGGGAGCGAGGCGTCAGAGACCTCACTTCTCTAGGGCCAGCATATTGAGGGCGGTGCCCATCTCCTCTCCCTCGCTGCTTTACCTTCCCTGACCCTAAAGAGGGCAGGTACCCATTTACAGCTGGGTGAACTGGGTGAACTGTACTGAAGCCAACTGGTAACCACGCTCGACGCTGCTTAACTTGGCTGGGGGAAAGCGAGTGCTCCGACCACTGAGCTATCCCGTCTCCTTAGATCAACAGCAAATAGGCCTACCCCACTCCAGACTGGATGACAACCAACTAAAACTGCGTTATTCTGTGGAAGCACATAAGAAAACTATTTTACACCAGCATTTACGCACACAGGGCAGACTGCCCCCCTCCCCTGTGAGAGCCCCAGCAAAATTCTGTCGAAAAATAACCACCACCATAGGGGGAAGAATACATAATTTATACAGACTTTTTTTTTTAATGGATAGTGCTGCTCTTGCGGTGACGAGCTCTTTACGGGAGAGAGCAGCCCAAATTTTTATTTTTTTATGCAGAAAAGTCTGCCGTGACAGGAAGAGGTATACAAAGCATTGAGTGTGGAATTGGGAGGTGGCTGTAATTACAATACTGTGGAAACTGATACAGCCAATTTTGCTTTGAAATACCCAGATCTGATCAGGGCTGTACTGTCATTGCAGAGAAACCACACCCTTGGCCTTGCGCCAGCTTTTTAGTACACTGGTTTGGCAGTCACTGTATGTAGCTCTCAGCTTTTGTCCCTTCAACCAGCCAACGTTAGAGAGAAATTCCGTTGTCAGTCCCGTCATACATGACTGGATAAGTAGGTTGCCGTCTGCGTGTGTGTGTGTGTGTTTCATTTTTCATTTTATTCTCTTATATCGAGGATAATGGAATAAGCACTAATGTGCTTTTTACATCCAGTCCCCGTGTGTATGCAGTTTTGTCAATTCTGTCATCTGTTCCCACCGGCACACAGTGGCCTACTCTTACGAAAAGCGGAACAGGATTTAACGTGTGCACAAGATGTTCTGCGGGGATGTTCTGCGGGGCCTCGGTTTATAGTCTCATTCGAAGGACTTTTGGGGAGAGTGGAGTCGGCACTGATGTTAACTCCAGGGGAAAATATCCCCCTTGAACGGGAATCGAACCCGTGTGTGTGTGTGTTGTGTGTGTGTGTGTGTGTGTGTGTGTGTGTGTGTGTTTAAATCACTCTATCTGTAATTGGAAATCGAGCATAATGTTTGATTAGGATCACATGGTTTTGTATACCAAGTATTCAACAGAGGTGGTTGGCTTTAAATCGCTTTGTTTTCACAGTTGTTGGTTTTTTTGCACATTTGGTTTTAAGAGATGAGCCAGGGTTATTTTTTAACTTTTTTGTTTTGCTTTTTTGTGTAAATATTTGGATTTTATTCTATTTAGTATTTGCAGAAAAAGACCCTATCTTTATCCCTCTACACGAGCAGTCACTAACTCTTCCTTTTACTTCGATGTTGTCTTTGCCTGTCTCACTTTGTTCCACCTCCACTCTCCTCATTTTCATCCTCTTCTCCTCATTTCGCCTCACCCCCATCCTCCGCTTTTTTTTTAATCACACCAACGTTATTTATTTTTGTCCTCTGTCGCAAATGTCAACAAAGCGGTTTGGCATGCGTACGTCGTCCTGAACTGTTCACCCCCACCCCCACCAGCTCTTTTGTCAGTCTGCCCCCACCCCCTTCTGTCGTTACCCTTTTCCTTGTGTGTACCATTGACGTCACCGTTGTGGAATGCTGCTAAGTGAAGTTGGGGAAAGGGGGCCAGACATAAACACACACACACACACACACACACACGCACACACACACGCTGAAGTGTAGGCCATTGTGTGCCGGTGGGAACGGATGACAACATTTACAAAACTGCATACACATGGGGATTGGATGGGAAAAAGCATATGAATACTTATTCCATAATCCTCGGAATAAAAGAATAAAATAAAAATTAAACACACACACGCACGTGCGCGCGCGCGCGCACACACACACACACACACACACACACACACACACACACACACACACACACACACACACACACGGAGGAATCCAGTTGATACTTTCTCACAGAAAGATGAGAGTGTGCTGAATATTCCATACGCACTACGCCACACTGATCTATTTGGTCAAGTGGGGGAATTCTTTTGGGAGGGGCAGAATAGGAAAGGACAGAGCATTTAAATTTGGGGAGGGAAGAAGAGAAGAAAGAATTATACCGGTGCTTCCCCAAGAGAGTGTGCAAGTCTGTGGAATAACGGTATTGTATACAACACATTTTTTTGTGTGTGTTGCCCACAATTTTGCTACGTCTCTGTACAGTTTTAGGCACTGCTCATTTGTCTTTACCTTTTTAGACCATATCTATCTATCTGTCCCGTAGTCTGACGACCGTGGGGGCACCCTCAAAGACTCAACAACCAGTTCCCTCCATTCCTCTCTCTGTTCTGCCTTTCTCAGGATTTTGTTGAGTTCTAGGCCTGTCCATTCGCTGATGTTATCCTCCCAGCTCTTCCTTGGTCTGCCTCTTCTTCTTCCTCCTTGGACAGTGCCTTGTAGAATTGTCTTTGCAAGTCCTTTGGATCTTGTGACATGCCCATACCATTTAAGTTTACGCTTTTTCACGATCGTTAGAAGGTTCTCATTGGGTCCAATGGTTTGCTGGATTCTGTTATGCACGCTTTCGTTGCTTATGTGGTCTTTGTAGGAGATGCCAAGGAGTCTCCGAAAGCATCTCATCTCCACCGCCTGTACTCTTCTCTCCAAATCTGCAGTCAGGGTCCATGATTCACAGGCATACAGAAATATGGATATGACAAGGGAGCGCAATAGTCTGATCTTGGAGTAAGTGAGATATTTTTATTTCTCCAGATGGTGTTTAGTTTTGACAGTGCTGTTATTGTCTGTGCAGTCCTGCATACTACTTCTGGCTTGGATCCCTGGTCTGATACAATGGCTCCCAGGTACTTGAAGCTTTGAACTGTTTCCAGCTTCTGATATCAGTGCTAATGCCGTTGGTGTTATTAGTCATCAGTTTGGTCTTCTCTGCACTGATTTCCATGCCGTATGTTTTAATAATAATAATAATAATGTATGGAATTTATATAGCGCTGAATCTTGTAAAGCAACAAATCAAAGCGCTCAGATTTGAATTCGGGCTGCTCTCCCTGGGGAGAGCGGGAGAACGCGTCGCCACTTAGCGCTGCGCCACCCTTTCACCCTTTTTTTTTTTTTTTTTTTTCTGCAGCTGTATTTGTTTCCCTTCAGAGTGGCTTTTTTCTAAGAATTTGCCAGGGACAACTCTCTTGTTGCCGTGGGTTTTTTTCGTGCGCTAATAATTACGTGTAAACACGGGACTCGGTTTATGTCTCATCCGAAAGACTAGCGCCCAGACCCACTCATGGTTAATGTGATGGGGGTAAAATTTTCGGTCCAACGGGTACGAACGCCGCACACTTCAGACCCGGACTTTTCGCTTCTAGACAGGCGCGTTACTCTAGAACGATCCATATATTGGAGGCCTTATTCAAGTGTTCTGTTGGCTGGCAAGCTCTTTTTCTGATCCTGCTTTCATCAATGTCATCTCGAGCGAGGTTTGTGATCGTTCTGCACCAATGCTCTGAAACCTTCATGATGTTCCAGTGCATCAGCAATGATTTCTCAAGGAAGATGTTGAAGAGTGGGTGAGAGTAGACAGCCTCTTACTCAATGTTGTTCGAAACATTCTCCAATGTTGTTGTGTACACTGCACTGGTGGCCTCGCTGTACAGCTGTTTGATGACTCTGATCAGGTTTGCATTGATGCTGTACAAATTTATGGTTGCCCACAAAGCTGCATGCCACACCCTGTCAAATGCCTTCTTAAAATCGATAAATACATGGTAAAGGTCTTGTTGATGTTGAAGGTACCGCTTACATAGTATTCTGAGGTTGAATATCTGTTCTGTTGCTCTGAAACCTGCTTGTTCCTCAGCAATGATGGTCTCTGCTTGTGGCTTCAGTCTATTCAATATTATCTGCAGCATGACCTTGCTTGGGTGGCATATGAGGCTGATTGTGCGGTAATTATGGCATTGTTGTAGATTTCCTTTCTTGGGGAGGGTGATGATGAGTGACTGTGTCCATGGTGTTGGCCATTTTCCTGTCTGCCAGATCTTGTTGCAGATTCTTAGTAGGGCGCTGATCATGGCTTCCCCTCCAGCTTGAACCAACTCATCTGGAATGTTGTCAGCCCCTGCTGACTTCCCCTTTTTCAGCGATCTGACTGCTGTTTCCACTTCTTCTCAGAGATATAGCGTGACTGTCTTTGTCTTTGCTTGCGGGTACATTAAGGACTTCTGGATCTCCTGCAGTTCTATAGTTATACAGGTCGGAGCAGTATTCTGTCCATCTGTTCAGAATATCCTGGTCGTGAGACACTTCCCATTTTTGTCTTGGATTGTTAGACCTTTTCCCTGTTTTGTGCTAGTCAGGTCTTTCACCAGCTGATATGCTTTCTTGCTACTGTTTTTCTTGATGTTCTCTTCAATGTCTTGGTACTGTTCACTGATCCATTTCTCTTTTGCCTCCGTCATGGACTTCCTGATTATTTTGTTGACTGCCCTATATTGTTCTGCTCCTTCTTTTGTTTCATTTTTCTTTTTCTTCAACTCTCTACGCTTGTCGCATAATTGTAGGATGTTAGGTGTGACCCATGGTTTTTTGACTGGTTGGTGTTTGCCAAGAAGCTCGCTTGCTGTTTCAGTCACTGCTGTATTGAAACTATTCGTCAGTGTATCTATGTCTGAGTCTATCACAGTGAGTGCTGCAAACTTTCCACCTATCCTTGCTTGAAAAATTTCTACTACCTCAGGGTCCTTCAGCTTCTCGAGGTCAAATTTGATCCTGATTTTGTTTCGCTTGTGGATTTTCTTTAGACGTAGTCGGAAAGTCATCATCACAAGATCGTGATCACTCCCTTTGTCTGCTCCTGGAAAACTTCGTGTCTGTGCGATGTTAACGCTAGACTGAAACCGTCTTTTAGACCATACCAACAAATAAATGAGAAACAAATGACTCGGTAAAGCAGCCACAACAAAGGGAGTGTGAAACAAAGTCTTATTTGAATGCTTCGTGTCTCTCAGATCACGTCAGCCTGCAGAGACTACAACTCCCAACATCACACAACATGGAGCAGGGTGATAAGGAGCATGACGTGACAAATAATTATCGTCTAGTCATCCCTGATACTCATTGTCCTTGTACAGTAGACTGTGACAACTGCCTCTTCAGCTGCCAGGCTGTCAGCAACCCATCGACAACACATATTTGGCTGTGATACAGATGTGGTGAAGAGCGATGTGGCTACATTCACTGTTAGATCTTATCAGTGCAGAGACAGTCATAGTAACAGTTAAAGGACTTTCTGCAAAACTACGTCAATCAAATCAGATAGCAGAAATGTACTTTTGCTTGAATCAAGCGATGTTGGTTTGGAAGTTCCTTGCAACTCCAGCGTTGAAGAGTGCGCGTGAGGGGAAAAACATGCAGAGGGAGGACCGTGTCAGACTTACCAGTCTAGGAAAGAAAAAGCCCTAGCCTAACACACTACACAGGGAAGCACGGACAGAAAGTTGTGTATTTGCAAGGCATTCAAGCTATTGGCAAAGTTGGGCCCATGGGGTGCTGTTGGCTTGCCTGTTGCCGTAGTTTCAAATATAGTTTTTCAATAATGCTGTTGTCGGTGATGATTGATGTCAAGTGACGTATAACCAAAGACAGTTAAGTTTTTGCCATAATTTCCTTGGCAAATTTATTGTGTAGCACTCGGTGTGATTGTAGAACAGCCTACTGCTGACCCCCACCCCCGCCTCTCAGGTAAGACAAAAATGTATGAAGATCGGACGGACTGGGAGAGGAAAATAGGAGATGGTGCGGGAAACGGAGATGAATCGTTTATGATCTCCGCGTCATCGACTTGACTTTTACTTGACAGGAAAGATAAGCTGGAGGACATGCATAGGAATATTTCAATGAAATTGTGATGAGCTGTAATCATCATTATCTCAGTCCCTTTCACACAAGCCAGAAACACCTATACCTTTGGGCCTTTTACTCAGAGCAGGCTTGCACGCACATTGTTGTTGAGGGATGGGAGGGGGGGGGGGGGGGGGGAGGTCTCAGTCAAATCTTGCACAACGACACGCATTATCTGGAGACAGTTGTAAGGCTTCTACGAACTTCTTCCCTCATCTGTCAAGTTTTCCATTTTGGCTATGTCGTTTCTCTTTTAACCCTAATCAGTATTGCGCAGATAATTGGCCAGGACTAGTGTAGCTTGCCATTTTCTTTCTCCCTTAGCCAGTCTTCAGCACTTGCAGAAAGAAGATAGCTTAATTGAAACATCAGGAGCTGTCGGAATCATCTCCTTGTGACTCTGAATTCAGGGAAATAAGCATGGCTCAAAATTCTCTATGTGATCTGCTTTTAGCGTATTTCTGCACATGTCATTCAAAGGCTTTTACGTAAATTGTGTCATAACTGTCAACACTGGTAAATGATAACAGTTCATACATGAGTGTGTGAGTTTGTCTTTTCTCTTTCTATCACTGTGAATAAATGTAAACTTTAATTGCAAAATTATTTTTAAAAACAAAATAGAACCTAAAACACAAGGAAAAATAGATTTACCATCTCTTTTACAATTCACTTGTTTTGATTGGTTCCATCGAGTGTATAAAAAAAATGTTATCCCAGCGTACAAAAAAGCAGTTGCCTCCTTTGCTGTGATCTTATGCAGACTAGTTAGATTAGATTAGATTAGATTAGATATTGTGTGTGTGGGTGGGTGGGTGGGTGGGGGTGTGTGTGTGTGTGTGATCGAGAGAGAGAGAGAGAGATCGCCAAAAGAATTTTCCTGTTCTTAGTTTAGGCTGGCCGCACTACTGTGGCTTCATTATTGCAAAACTTGGTAGATTTTGAAAGAATTGTGATTGGTCCTTTTCTTCTTTTGTTTTGTTTTTGTTTTTTGTTTCGTTATATGCCTGGGGCCAGAGTTGGTTTCATGGTTAACAAAAATCTTAAACTCGTAAGAGGTTTCATTTGTTTATTTGAATACCACCGTAGTGGGAGCAGCGTTTTATAGAGATATCTTTCTTTCTCTATGCCAGGTAATGCACGTGAAAGGTCATTTCCTCCCTCTTTCGGGCCCCGCCAGTGAAGTTCAGCTGCAGAAGGCTCAACAGTCACAGCAGCAGAAATACATATTCATGGCCACGTGCACGCCGCTTATTACGCCAGAACTGAAGGAAAGTCTGATCCAGAGCAACACCATGGTCTTCAAGACTGTGCATCGGATGGATATGACCTTCATGGAAGTCACCAAAACGTGAGTCATGACTAAAGAGCCAGTTTGTCATGTCTTCTGTGGGGTCTCTTGGGCTTTGCTGGTAAGTGGTTCTTGGGTGACTGTTGGGGCTGACGGGTAGGGGGGATAGAGATGCCTTCAGGTTTGGGGAAATGAAAGTTTGGTGCATTTGTTTCCCAGTAAACACACATACCAATGAGAATACATGCATTAATCTGACACATGCTATGCACAATTTAGAATGAATAGTGTATGCATACATAATCTATACACACAGACACATAAAAATGTGCTCTTGATGTGCACTTAAGAACTCCTGTCTGTTTTTACACAGTTGATATATTATTTTTGTGTATATTGTTGCATTTCTTCTTTGTTTTTGCAACATCTTTTTTACACAGTTAATATATTATTGTTGTGTATATTGTTGCATTTCTTCTTTGTTTTTGCAACATTGTTCAATCATATCGTTGCTTTTCTGCTATGTCGTATTTCCATATTTGAATCAGAAAATGAGAAATGGAAGAAGAAAAGTATTGACTGCATTGAGCCTCCTGCAGGTTGATAAATGTCAAACTGTGGCAGTTATTCCTGAGACCATCATTGTTGTAATCAGTTGGGTCTTACAAAAACGATACAGGCATTGCCGAAAATATCATCTGCTTCTGCGTGTCAGTTATCTCAAGTTAGCTCATTTGGTATTGGTTAATATGAAACATGAGTTTTGCATCAGAGATTGTGTTTTGGTTAGATGTCAAGGCGATTGAGAAAGGTAAAACAATTGTTTACTTTTGGGTGTCTGCTCTGCTTATGAGTAGTGTTGTTAATATAGAGTATGAGAGGACATAGTTTGTAAATACTATCCAGACTTGTTCAGAAACTCGATTGATGACTTAAGACAAGGCATTCTATAAAAGATTAGTAGGTAACTGATTTCTAAAGTCACATAATTCATATTTTTATTTCTGTCTTCATGGGTGATATTGAAATAGAGGGAAAAGTTATTTTATGACAAGTATAAAAACACACATCTTACATTCAAATGAGTTTTAAATTATATACACATTGCATAGATTCTTTGGCATGACAATCAAAATAGGTTACGAAATTTGCTAGTTTAGATTACATACACATTGCCATCCTTTGGCATGACAGTCAGAATAGGTCATGAAATTTGCTAGTATCAGGAGAGGTCTTAAAAATAAAAGATAAGAAGGAGGTTGCAGGTAGGACGGTTAAGAGTTCATCAGCCAACAAGTAAACCGTAACGTTTTGGGTTTGATTGTAGCCTTGCCCTTCCCAGTTTGACGAAAAAATCGAACTAAACGTCAAAGTCCTTCGTGTGATAATATAGATCGAGGCTCCGTGTGTGAATGCACACAGAACATCTTGCGCACACGTTAAAAACCTTTTCCTCCTTGCGGAAGAGTCGGCCATTTCGTGCCGATATAAATGAATGACATTATCTTATGAAAACGCATACACACAGGTGTCGAGTCCATCCCCGAAGTCGGAATGCGGCCACGCAAATGGTGGGTTTTTTGTTGTTGTTGGTGGGGTGGTTTGTTGGGTGGTTTTTTTTCGGGGGGGGGGGGGGGGGGGGGCTTATACGCAAAAATCTCACCATTTGTGAACCTCGGAGCTCAAGCCGTGGAACGGAAAAAAAATTAAAATATGCATGTTCATGGTCCTTTGAACCCATTACCCAAACTCTGATGACTTAAAATATCCGAATGTCATGAAATGGGAAAAAAAGCAAGTCTTCAAAATAAACTGCAAGCTTAAGACGGGTATTTCTGTTGCATGAAAACATAATATATATATATATATATATATATATATATATATATATATATATATATATATATATATATATATATATATATATATTAGGTCCTAGAAAATAACTCTGTTTAAAATAAGTTACATACCTTTAGGAGTGAGAAATAAGAATATATATATCAGAAATATTCTTTTTCAAAGAGGAGACTAATTTTCAGCATCGTGGTTTTTGAAATAAGACTGTTTAAAATGCAAACTTAATCCTTTGATCGAAAGAATTCAATTGATGCTATTCCAAAACAAAAGTTAATCACAAAAAGAGTTACCAGATCCTGGGATCTCAGATACGTTATATTTTTAATTGACTCAATAACATTAAAAACTAAAAGTTAAGAGCTATACTGTATAGCATAGATATTCAGTGCGACACCATTGTACTGAAGGAGAGTAATCACATTTTTAATCTTATGGATTCAAACTAAAGTAAATCTTTAATTTGACATTAATATTGAGAGTAGAATAATGAAGACTCTTATCCCGGAGGCAAGGGGGTTTGTTCTTAAACGTAACAGCACTGATGTAAATAGGAAGCGTGCAAATTGGATGTTAAACAGTGACTTCCAAGACACAAAGGGACACAACTTTCATGCCTGTTGGAAACACAGGTCAACGTGGCATGTGGCATTAGAACTGGTGATGAAATTATACAGAAATGTCCAATTTTTTTTACAGACAGTCATTACACCGAACACCACAGGTAGAATGACCCATAGTTTCACTCCCTAAGTCCTGAATTCAAACTGCTGAAAGGACCAAGACACTTAACTAATAGCTGGTTAAATTATCACAAAATCGGCTTCCATTTTGTTCTCCTCCAAGAATGACATTGGCAGGGTTAGATAGCCCTTTAGATGACTGTCATGAAACCAAGTTTGTTCATGAAAAAACATGAAGGTTAGACTGATACTGATGGCAGATTCAGCAAATCTTTTAACCAATTTTTTTTATAGAGTGATTACTCGGTGTTGGAGTTGTTTTCCACAACAGAGGAGGTAATTGAATGAATTTTTCCCCCTTTCCCAAAAACAAACAACAAAAAACCACACACACACAAAATGAATATATATATATATATATATATATATATAATATATATATATATATATATATATATATATATATATATATATATATATATATATATATATATATCGCTTGAAATCGAACTAAAAATGGTTTTTACAGTGGAAAACAATTTTGCCAAGTTGCCATGTTTACTTTCGGAAATCTTTGACTGGAGAGCAAATACGTGCCTTGTCCTGGCAGGGTCAAGCCTCTTAAAAATCTAATGAGCTCCATAGAGTGAACAACACTCATCTCATTTGATTTGATTTTGTCACTGATGAGCCCCATCTTGTGAACAGCACTGCTTGCATGTCTCTGTAATAGTGAAATGTGACAATCAGATAATTATGTATACACTTTCTGCTTCTCCACATCTTTGCTTCTCTCTCTCTCTCTCTCTCTCTCTCTCTCTCTCTCTCCCCCTATCTGTGTCATCATGGCAGCATGTGGAGGTCAGATGTGAGTATGGTTTGTTACTTTGTGTCTCCAGGGCAGAGTATCACCTTGGTTGTTCAACAGAGGAGATCTGTAAAAGGTCATGGTACTCCATGCTACACCAGTGGGACGTCTCAGAGGCTAGGAAAAAACATCTGCTGTGTAAGTTGTCTGGGTGCATATATGGATTATTCTACAAGGCTATGTTCTCAAAGTGTGAATGGGTGGTAAAAAATTCAAAAGTATTGAAAAATATCTTAATTTTCTAGATTTGTATTAAAAATATGGATGGGATTTGTTCATATCATCTGGCTCATCCCGGAAGTTGGAATGCAGCTACCTGAATGGTGAGTAAAAACGGTTCCATACACAAAACGGTTGCATACACAAAATCTCACCATTGATAAACTTGTAGCTCTAGCCAGCAAACGAAAAAAATGTGGCTTAAAAGGTAACTTTTCACTTTGCTCCCTTACAGACGGTTGATAAAGTTATGTGATACTTTCAATGCTCAACATGACAGAAAAACCAAATGAGACCAGGAAGACAAAAAAGAAATAATATTAACTTGTCATTTTCATTTTATTTGTTATAAGACTAGCCAAAAAGCTCACAAATGACGTTGAATAAATATATCTATGCAATGAGTAGAGGTAGTACTCTTCAGTCAGACTGCATCAGTAGAGCATAACAGAATAATGATAATATGTGGAATTTATTTAGCGCTGAATCTTGTAAAGCAACAAATCAAAGCACTTACAGTTAAATCATTTACACGCATGCAAATTGCGTGAATAAGATAAACGGATATCAAATTTAGGCTCACACACACACACACACACACACACACACACACACACACCACACACACACACACACACACACACACACACACACACACACACACACACACACACGGCTATTGAAGAGAATGGATAGATTATGAGGGTAGAACTTAGATGGGAAATAAATGTGTTTTGAGGCTGGATTTGAAACAGTCAATTGTAGGCTTTTGGTGAAGGGATAGAGGGAGGTCATCCTGGTTAATGGACCACAGTTAGAGAAAGAGCAACGGCAGACATCTGGATGTGCGAAAGCACAGAGTTTCCGCAGCTGAGCGAAGTGAACGGGATGGAGTGTGCAGATGAACTCGGGTGCAGATTTGTGGAGACATAAAAAGAAGAGAGTACTAATCTTATACGTCACTGTTTGTGAGACAGGCAGTTAGTGAAGAGATCGCAAGAGAGGACACACACACCGACCGCGCGAATTTTTGTCAAACCAGTTTGCAGGAAAGAAATGCCTATAGAGTTGCATCAGTGTACCAATATCTTTTCAACAGAATGGACTTGATAACAGACATGTTTATTGTAAAGAATACTCGTAGTTGGTTAGAGCAGAGTGAGAATGATGTTTACAAAATGAATAAATATTTTGTCATGTGTTTGAAAAATGTCTTTTTGTTCTCCAGTAATACATGCCAGCCATGAGGTGGGATGCATGATGACAGTGAGGATGCTGACCATGGAGGGAGAGATTCTCTGGGTCAACATGGTGATGCAGATGCGTCAGTCTGCCAGCACCCAGAGTGAGGACAGCATTATCGTATGCACCAACCAGGTCATCAGGTTGGTAGCAAGAACAATGCATATCAAATGTTGGTGAAGACACACCACCAACATAGTCATTATTTGTATGAAAGACATTTAGTCAACTATAGATTTTAGAAATAATCATTGTCGCCAGTAGTTAGGCTATTCTCACCAACTGGTAAGTAATCTTAGAGAGGTTTTCTTTATTAGAATTTACAGAATTTTATGTTTATATTTAATTTTTTTTAGTGTTCTAAATCTTTTTTTAAGTGTAGATAGTGTCCTGAAAAAAGATTTTACAGATTCAGATACTGAATGTATAGGGGAATTATTTTCTTTCTTGTTAACAGGTCATTGTCCATATGTGTGTGTGTGTATATATATATATATATATAGAGAGAGAGAGAGAGTTAATAGCTCTGGATCACTGCATAAGCCACATGCAGGCGATACATGAGGAGTTGCATGTTTATTATAGATAAGTTAACACATACACCATCTTAACAGCTCATGTCAGGGGCATAAATTACCAAAACAAATGTAATCTAACAACTACCAGCATATCCCTTGGGAAAATTAAAACAAGAGATGAAACAAGCCAGTAAAGTAAAATAATCCACAGAAAGAAAAAAATCCTCGCAAAATAGGTAAATTAAACGATTACTAATACAACTCGTATCCTGGCAAACACATAATGGAAGAACTGAATTAACATTGTTTCTTCTTTCTCAGCAGTCTTTCACAAAGTTGTTGTTTAAAAATGTACTTTAATTACACATACTGTACCGTGGCTCACTGATGCAATAATGACAGCAATTTGCGATTTTGGCCTCGTTAGCAAAGTCCGAGAGGACCATAACTCTGAGAGTACTAGTGCCTTGCCCATGTGTATAACCTTCCTCTTTTTCTTGGCAGCCATTTGCCCACTCGCCTTGTGCTCTCTGAGCAGATAAGTATATTTGTACTTTTCTAGCATTCAACCGATTATTTTTGCTTGCTTTTGATGTCTTGCGAAGCATTTGGGTGGCAAAGTGAAGATTAAGAAGATATCGTCCACCAAATTCTCTTACCCAAAGACCGGTGTTTTGCTGGGCGCACATAAACCCTCTCTCACTTCATCTTTGTCTCTCCCTCCTAGTGTACAACTTAACTCCAGCTCTGCTTCACACACTCCAGTCTATATGGCTGAAGGGCGACACGGGCACGCGTCTCCCCTGGGAGACAGGAAGACTAGCACGTTGGGCGAAAGAAGCTCAACCCAGCTCCACAGGGTGAATTAAAGGAGACTTGTTATTGCAAGAGAGGTTTTGGACCCAGCAGAGGCAAATTTCCCTGCCAGATTGCTCCCTGGCTGACTGGGAGGAGTCTCTTAGAAGGAATCTGGAGTCAGTTTCTATGATGGACTCCTTCTTGGGGGGACTGGTGTCTGTACTCAAAGACCCAGATCACGAGTCATTTTCTTCCCGCCAATCTCCTGACCCAGCTGCAATGGTGGCCTCCATTCAGTCCGTGGCTGAAGGCCTCAAGTACTCGACTAGTGCATCCGCCTGTCTGTACCTCAACTGCATCCTGGTGAGGCGGGATGCCTTCCTGTTGGCATCGCCCTTCACCCGCACTCCTTCCGTCCTTGGTCTCTTGAGGGCTGCGCCATTTAGGGCTGGTTTGCTCAGCGGAAACCATGTGCAGGCCACCTTAAAGAGCCAGGCAGATAACCGAAGAGATCTCGCCCTTCATGCTGGTCCTTCTCGCCCAGCTGCCAAACGACCTGATCCTGCGGGCCCTCCTTCCCATGGACGATCACAGGCAAAGTTTGGGGCCTACTCCTAGCCAAGAGGGACTAGAGGGAGGCAGCACCACAGGGCCAAGTCAGGCTCCAGGTCTGCAGGCCAGAAGCCGGCTCCTTCCCAGCTGGCTCACCCCCAGTGACTAACCCCCAGCCTGAAGCCACCACCCTCCACAGGCAATCCTGTGGGCATCCTGCCCCGACACATAAGCTCTTGGGAAAGGCTGCCCGCAAGCCAGTGGGTCTTGGGGGTGATCAGGTCAGGGTTCTGCCATCCTTGGGGTCCAAGGAAGGTCACTCTCACACCCTTTCCTCCAGTTTTCGCACCTCCTCGGGACCATTTGGCCTTGCAGGCCCACGATCAGGAGGTTTTTGTCGTTGTTAGCCAAAGGGGCCACGGAGGAAGTTTTTTCCCCGTTCAGGTCCAGATTTCTGTGGCTACATCTTTGTGGTCCCCAAAACTCCTGGGGGTTGGAGACCCGTCTTAGACCTAGCTCCTCTGAACAAGTTCCTCTGCACTCTGCACTTTCGGATAGAAACCCCAATGTCGATCCGCGATGCCATGCACCCAGGCGACTGGGAGGTATCCATTGATTTGAAGGATGCTTACTTTCACCTCATTCATCCAAGGGACAGGAAGTACCTCTGATTCATTTGGAGAAATCAAGTCTTCCAGCTCAGAGCCCTTCCCTTTGGTCTGGCACCAGCCCCGTGGTTGTTCACAAAGGAAGCCCAGGAGCTGTGCGTGCATGTTCAGGAAAGAGGTATCTGCCTTAAGGCGTATCTCAACAATTAGCTTCTCCTCGCCTTGTCAAAGGCTGTGTTCACAACAAGCTCTCCAGGTTCTGGAGCTCTGTCAGGATCTGAGGTTTATTCACAGTGAAGGGAAGTCAGAACTCACTCCTTCTCAGCAGTTTCAGTTCCTGGGCATGTCCTTTGACACGACCAAGTGGATCGTGTCCCCATCACCCCAGCGTCTCCTATGACTGGAGGACCTTTTAGCTCACCTCTCTGTCGCGGGCACCAGCCAGAAAGCTGGCCTCCCTTCTGGGTCTCATGGAGTCCTTGGCCCCTCTTGTGCCACTGGGTCGACTTCTAAAACACAGTTCCAGTGCGGTTTTCGGAGGAGTTGGTTGCATGCTTCTCAGTCATGGGACCTGCCGGTTCCTCTGGAACCTTGGTTTCAACTCTCAGTATCCAAATGGCTTGCCCAATCCTGGCTAGCCCAAGGAGTTCCTATAACCCCCCCCCCCCCCCCCCACGCACAGGACTTGTTAATGAACGCGTCCAACTCCGGGTGGGGAGCCCATGTAGGCCCACTGACAACAGCGGGTCAATGGTCAAAAGACTTCCTGTCACATCAACATGTTGGAACTGGAGACAGTTTTTCGAGCGCTCATAAGAGTAATATTAAGTTCCTCCCTTTTCTAAAGGGGAAACATGTCCGCATCAACACTATACTATGGTGGCTTGTGGCTTGCCAACAAGCAAAGAGGCGCCCACTCCATCTCCTTGTCTCGGAGAGTGGAACAATTTATCCCATCAGTCCATTCGGATTTCTACAAAGTATGTCGCAGGGAAGATCAACATACTTGCAGACTCCTTCAGCAGGTCCCACATGAACCTTCCCTCAGAATGGACATGAGTACATGCTGTTCTGAAGCCAGTATGGACTGCATGGTTCAAACCTCAATTGGACATGTTACGTTTGCCACCAGGTTCAATCACTGCCTTCCTCTGTATGTCTCTCCAGTCCCAGATCCAGCATCCTGGGCTATGGATGCTTTGTCCATTCCATGGTCAAACCTGATAGGCTATGCCATTCCCTAACCTGGGAAAAGTTCTGCGGAAGGCAAGGGAAGACTCGGCCACGATGATTCTAGTGGCCTCACGATTGCCGGCCCAGTCGTGGTTCCCGACACTGCTACACCTGTCCCATGTTCCTCCGATAAAACTCAATGTGACGGATGGTCCCTACTCTAGCCAAGGTCAGGCATTCTGCACAGCAATCTAGACGTTCTAAATCTTGATGTCTTTATTAGGCTTATATCCGGCGGTGATCGGCCTTGTGGAACAATCACACAGGCCAGGCATTCAGGGAGTGTATGACGTTCATTGGAACAATTGGCTCTCTTGGTGTTCTGCAAATGCAGTGTCACCCACTTCCCTTCTCGCTTGCACTTGGCAAACTACCTTGGTTTCCTTTCGTCACAGAAAAATCTCTCATCCTCTTCAGTGAGGGACACTGCCTGTCTGCTTTCTTCACATTTCTCAGTCAGGGTATTGCTTTCCTCGAAAAAGAGGAAGGTTAGAGCCATGTGCAAGGCACTAGTACTCTCAAGAGTTATGGTCCATTCGGACTTTATTGTTTACAAGGCAGAAATGGCAAACTGCTGTCGCTATTGCATCAGTGAGCCACAGTAAGTATGTTAGATTAAACGTAATTTTAGAATAAAAATTCTCTCTTGGGGTCATCGACATTGTTTCTTTTTTCCATTTAAATGGTCCTGTTGCACATTGAGCTGTCTGTTGTATCTAGTGACACAACATAAATAGACAAAACAATTAAAAACCAAACAAGAACAACTCAATGCATCCAAGGAAATCTAAATGTTGTAGCCTATAAGTTATAATTTGTATTTCTCAATTGTTTCCAGCAAACAAATAAATTGCCTTTCCTGTAACAAGTCTCAAGTATCTATTTTCCAACCTAGAAGATAACAGTTGGATTATCCATTCTTTATCCTGAAAGATAACGGTTGGATTATCCATTCTCCAACCTGAAAGATAACGGTTGGATTATCCACTCTTCAACCTGAAAGATAACGATTGCATTATCAGTCAGTACAGCTCACCATGTCTCCTGACCCCCTGAAGGATAAATGTAAGGCTATTTGTCGGACTGCTGCAACACATGCACACACACACACACACACGCACACAAAGAAGAAGGAGAAGGAAATATTTCTTAAATGCAGGGTTCGTACAGGTCCTTGAAACCTTGAAAACTGGAAGGGCCCTTTTCAAGGGCTTGAAAATCATCCCTGGTCAGTAAAGTCCTTGAAAAGTCCTTGAATTTTTAAATGGCCAACAGCAATATTCCTTTCAAGACAGCAGAAATGTAACCAGTGTCCAAAAAGATTGAGCAAGAGAAGATGACAGAAAATTTATAAAAGTATCAACTTTTGTTGATCACTACTGCTTATATGACAGTGGCTGCTTGCCTCTTAAAAGTTAAAGGCCTAGAGCTGAATGGAGAGGGGGGAATGGAGGAGAGGGTGAGTAGAGGAGGCGTGGTAAGCTACTTACATACTACCGATAATATTTATCTGGTTTCATGAAGAGAAAAGGATCAGGACTGAAGGGGGTGGTAGGAGCAGGGGGGGGGGGGGGGGGGCAGCAAGGTTGGTGGTAGGGAAGCTGTCGTCACTCTCAGCTTAACAGTGATGAACTTTGACCTCTTCTTCCCCAACCAACCATTCCCACCTCTTGCCGTCTTTCCCCTTTAGTCTTGTCTTCAGGTCAGCGTTTCTCCTGATACTGTCCCAAAGCTATTTGTAACTACTCCCCATACACCCTCCAGTCCTCTCTCTCTCTCTTTCCCTCTCTCTCTCCCACACACAATACGCACACGCGCACACACACACATATTGACAGAGATACACATGCACAAGGACAACACACACACACACACACACACACACACACACACACACACACACACACACACACACACACACACACACAGGTGATCACTTAGTTTGTATGTAGTGAGTAGGGGAGGCTGTGGTAAGCCACTTACACACTACCAACATTGGTTATCTGGTTTCGTGAAAGGGAAAAGGAATAGGAATGAAGGGATGGTAGGATCGGGAGCTGTCATCACTTAGCTTAACAATGATAAACTTTGACCTGTTCTTCCCCATACACTATACCTAATCTGATTTGTGATGGCTGTGCATTGAGGTAGAAGTGAACTGAGGGACTTGGTCAGAGACTATTTCTGCTGGCATACCATGCAGAGCAAAATGACAGGTTCACGGTATGGCAGGTTCCAGAATCTAAATGTTTCCATTATTTCATTTAATCTGGGTGCACAGTATTTTGCCAGCTTCTGCAACACCTCTGGATCATGTTTGTCATCAGCCCCTTCAAATAGAAAAGTTTCATACACCTCTTGCACTTGAACACCAGCACAGTGTAAAATGATTTCAGTTTGACTATGTTTTGGTTTAGTAGAGGCCCCTGATGCTAGTAGATAGAATTATATTTGTCTACGCCATATGCGGAAAGTCTCTGCTAAATTATCATGTGCTAAATCTAACAAGGGGGGCAAACAAAACTGGTCTGATATATTAGCCATCGTGCTTCCAAGTATGTAATGGTAAGGATATGTTCCCTATTCCGCTGCCATCATATTAAAAACTCTGGCTTACTGCATAAACCACATGTACACGATACATGAGGGGATACATGTCAATTACAGATATGGTAATACATACACTCTCTACATCTGTGTCAGGGGCAACAACTACAAAAACAAAAGTAATCGAAACAACTCTGTTAACACATGTATCTTAATCTATATATATAGATATATGTATTATACAATATACAGATCTCTCTAGATAGATAGAGCGACAGACAGATAGATATTAACGACAAGGAGACACATGGATTGTCTAGTTACTTGGACTGTTGTTCCCTCTTGCCCAGAGTGAGTTTGCTATGGACTTGATGGAAAGACAAGGGTCGCATAGTCGAGTTCAGCCCGATGAGATTTTGAGAGGTGCTCAAATTACTTGACCAACACTGCTGGCCTTATCTCTCGGGTCTGGTGACACTGGTATATATATCATGAAAGGAAGGGCATAGTTCTGTTGAATAGTCTCAAACCTGGTACATTTCCATAACATCATTGTCTTCCATCCTCATAACCTATTGCGCCGTAAGAAAATAGGATATCTGATTTGGTGGTGTCTGTTGCTCAGGTATCATGGTGACCTCAGTTTTGGTTTCCCATACAATTCCATGTCTGTGGTGAGTTCATGTCAAAGCTTTCATAGTCTAGAAATTGACGGTAGACAATTCTTAGAGGAAAGTTGTGGGTGTCCCACTCAGCCAATTAATTTGGACATCACGGAAGGGACTCAGCAGCAAAGAAGCACCCTACTACATGGTTTGTGATTTCACTGTGGCCTAAAAATAATCTCCCCGTGAACTTATGTCTGAGGATATATATGTATGTGTAAAAATTTATGTTTATGTGTGAATATGTATGGAGAGAGAGGGGGGGAGGGAATTTTGCTTGTTTATGTAAAGGAAAACATAGATGATTTTTTTGTTGCAGTGAGGAAGAGGCATTTCAAATCCGCTTGCAGAGCCACATGTTTGCATTGTACCCGCCTCACACTGGAGAATCGTGGAACAAGTCCGTGTTTAGCCATCCACAACCTGTCCAGGCAGACCATCTCAGCTGGAGGCAGCCTACCACCTCCTCATCCTCCTCATCCTTCATATCTCCCCAAGTCCCTGGGCTGGCCAATCCCATCAGCTCCCACTCAGTGTTGGTTCAGCATCACCAGGTTATGCCTGCACCCAACTACATCAGTGGCCAGCAGGTATCTGCCACTGATCATTTCACCCCTTCCCTCTCCTCCTCCTCCTCCCAAACAGCCCTGCTCTCTTCCTCCAATGGCCACACAAACAATTTGAAACTGATGCTGAAACGTAAGCTACAGGGCCCATGTCTTCCCTCTAAGATGCCAAAGATGGCTTGGGATATGGAACATTGTCAAGCTGGACAAGGCTTTGAGAACTCTGTTGCAATGAGTGACCCACAGCCCTTGCAGTTGAAGGTGATAAGAAACAAATCTGATGGAGTCAGCTGGTCTGGATCCACTCAGAGTACGACCTTTGCTCAGCATGGAGTTGCCCATGGCTATGCTGTGGATATCAATCAGCAGCAGAGTGTAAGAACCTCCATGATGACACCTTCACCATCTCAGGGCTCTTTGTCACCCTCACTCTCCCTGGCAGTGGCCCAGAAGGGCACGGAACAAGTTGTCCCCCAAGCTGGAGTGATGGTGACTGTCCCAGATTCTTGCCTTACACCTGACTCATCTCCTGCTTCCTCTCCAGATCCTCTGACTTCAGACAGTTCCATTACAGTTCATCCCAAGAGTTCTCAGAATTCTGACGTCTGTGAGACAGACCAGAAGAAATTGTCGGCTTCAGTCCAAAGAAAGATGTCCACTTCACTGAGATCGAAGGCAGCTGCTTGCATTAAGACAGAGCCAAGCAAGGGAGAATGTTGCCAAGCCACTCGTCGGAAAGAACTGCCTGTTATGGATGCCTCTGACATAGAGTCTTTCTTCCACACGCTTGACTGTGACATACAGTACCTTGCAGTTAAGGGGATGAGGAAAGAGGACTGCCAGGCTCCTTTGCAAGAAATTGCTACGAATCTGGAAAATGTGCCTGTTAGCAAAGCCGCAATCCTGACCACACAGAGACCAAACATAAAGCAAGAAGTGGACCCCAACAGCAATCGACCCTTGGCCACAAATCGGGTGCAGCAGCAAGGGATGGTAAAGAAAACAGAGGAGCAATCAGAACAAAACTACAAGGAACTGGAGGAACTCCTGAGCTTCTTCTCTGGTGAAATGACTGCTACCCAACTGAACCTAGATGACCTGCTGATCTCTGCATTACCCAAAGGTGAAGCTGAGGACTTGGAGTTCAGGCAGCTCATTGATAGACAGGAGGGTCAGATCTGCGGTGTTGGTCACTTCAACCCCTTCCTGTTGTCACATGTTGATGAGGATCGTCCACAAGAAGGATTCAGTCCCGTGTCTCCCTCAGACAGCTCTGGAGATGAGGATGGGAGCTGTGCTGAGGACTCCTTGATCAAACCCAACGCAACCCTTTCATCCAAGAGTGTCGATGGAAAGGAGCATGGCTGTCCACCCACTTCCTTTGATACTTTCCTCCCTATTCTTTCCAGTCCCCAGCCCAGCCAGAGTGTTCCTGGAATTGCCCCATCCACCCCAGAAAAGCCTGGGATCCCTGAGGAGGATGAGTTGCATCAACTCGATAAGCTTCTTTCACTGATAGCCTCAAACAGTGGTGAGTCCAGTGCCCATTTTGTTGTAGAACGCTAAACATCTCAAAAGTACTTCCCTACTGAACATGGCAGTCATTCTCACTAAATTGATTTGTTTTATTATTTTAACACAATTTTACAAATGGATGTAGTTTGTAATAATGTATTTCATCTTAAATATGATACACATTCAGACATGCTCTTACAAAATTTCAATCAATGGCAAAAACTTTTTTTTCGTTTTTTCAGTGAAAATACGTTTTGGAGATAAATGCCATGACAATGAATATAGCCAGTTATTAGGCTCTTGAAAAAAGTCTTAATACTTATTTTCTTTTCGGATTATTTCGTTCTGTCATGATATTTATGTTTTCCTTTTTAATACATGATGATTGAAATAAACTGATAGTAGAGTACTTTTTTTTTAGTCAGAAAGTCCCGTGGTTATCTATGTTTTGAGGGGTCAAAACTACAGTTCGAGAATTGCATGAGCAGTGACTGTGAATTGTGTGATTCTGTTTGTCTTATCCCTAGTTAACAATCTTCTGTTGTTTGGTTCCAGGTATGATGCTGTCCTAAGACTCGCAGTAGGCCGGTGGTGTAAGTGTGCCAGGCAAAGAGCACACTTACAATTTTTCATGTGTATGGCATATTGCCATGACCTGAAGGATTGGGTCGCTGCAGGCAGCTACAATCCACCTTCTTTGACCTGCCGGCCAGGTTCGATGATGTCGCAAAATTCTGTATAACCACACATCCATTCCTTGCAGTGAAACAGCTGGGCTGTTGTCTAGGGCCTGGTGCCCTGGGAGGTGGAGGGAAAGGGATGTCTTTGGCAGTGCCCCTTTCAACTTTTATTTGCATTTTACTTCTTTGTCAGTGCTCCTGCAGGTCAGGAATTGTGAGAGCAAATAATTTTTAATATGTTTCTGACACTAAACAAGAGCAGCATGGTTTTGTATCACAGACTTCATAACTGTATCGTAGACATTATAAACATGCTTTCAGTAAAATTATTTTTTGTGGTTATTTTGGCTTACTGTTACACTGTTGGTAATGATTCTTTTAAAAGACGTACCCTGGTGGTAGTGTCATGGTGTACTCTGCGAAACATTTGGTTTGGTTTTTAACAGCTTTGTTTTTCTTCTTTTGAGTGTTGTCTTAAAAGCATACTGTTACAGCCAAGCTTTTTATCTAAATTTGATTTGTTTTTTTCAATTGAATGTAATATATTGATCAGTAGTAGATTCAACCCCATCCATCTTTAGCTTCATTGTAAATAAACAACCAAGACTCAGATTTGAGAGGAAAGGGGGAAACGACTGGGTAAGAATTAAGTCCTATGTGAATCAGATAATGATTTTATGTTAAATGTAAATAGAAAGGTAAATGTTCGTAACAAGATGATAGTTGGCCCAAGCCCAAATTTGTTGTTAATGTAAGCAAAGTACCAAGCCTACATTAAAACGTTATGTTGTAAAAATGTTATGTTGAGATTATCTTCTGTCATATTAAGCTCTTAGAATAAAACCAGCACTTTCCTTTAAAGGGGAAAATCTACAGTAGTCGGAGTATGGCTGCTAATGTGGCGAGGTACTTGAAAAAGACTTGAACACACAAATTTGTCATTCATTGTATACTTTGAATTTCATAGTGATTCCCTGGTGGGATGAGCGAGTCAGAGTACATATTATGAGTGACCCCCGGGGTGTTAACAACTAATCGAGGTGCTCACTGTTATTTGAAAAAAAAGCTAAATTTTAATGCCTCTGTCATATTGCATTTATCAGCTAGCTGAGAAGTTGATTCATACTTTTTTAAAAACTGTGAGTGGATTTGTCTCTGAAAATGTGTATTTGCTTTTATGCACAAGCTTTTTCTGTTTGTTGTTTGTTTTTAAATTGCAGCATGCATCAGCAAGCAGCAGTTAACAGAGTAGAAGATTGTGGATTTAAATCTCATAAAAAGCGAGCTTTTCTTTTTAACACACTGGCAGTTTCCTGCCCAGATTGATGTTGGTATGGGGTCAGTGAGAAGACAAGAACCGCACAGTCGAGTATCAGCTACTTATGGATCCATGTGATTTTGAAATGTATCAATTTGTAGACATCGAGTTTTTCTTTCAAGAAGCAGAGGCAGTTTGATATTACAGTATTAGATGGGGCGTGTAGAGAATAGCCACATTTTTAGAATGTTCGAATCGGCACAAGGATGTCCATTTGACACGATTTTTCCTTCAAGTCATATGCACAAGACAAGGGTTGTTAAGTTGTTCAGCTTGGAATAAGAAGGCGTTGTCAGAGGGTTCTTCTGAACAGTATTTTTTCCCAACATAGCCTGTATTTAATATCCTAAACTTGTTCCAGTGCCTTAATCCAATTTTGGTAGGCCATCGATTTGTGCCTTAAGACAACTTTCCACCACATCCATGATATCCTTTTCAGTTGAGATTTGGAAACATGTGAAAATAAGAAACGGCCAGTACGGAGGATAGGGTGGATGATCCACAGTGTCAAAGCCGCATTGATAAATTGTAGCCATGGCAACAGCACGCTTGTGAGTATGAGTATAATATTGTCCACTTGCTGTTGTCAAAATTTAATATAGTAAACCCCCAATCACTCCGAGACCGTTTAAAAAAAAATAATCCAGACACGCATACCATTTGCATCCCAGAAGACTGACTATGGCTTTCTCAGCAGACAGGTCAGCCTTCCTTGCCTTCTTTGGAGGTGGTGAATATTTTCCACTGACTGTTGCTTCATCGTGTGGTGTAGCATAATGAACCTACCTATCTCTCGTCCACAGAGACGTGAATAAGACAGTTGGTTGGGTCTGCTGCAAATCGAACATTTTTTGTTGTTAATATTATTCTTTTATTTCGAGAATAATGGAATCAGCACTCGTGAGTTTTTTCCATCCAGTCCCCGTGTGCATGCAGTTTTGTAAATTTTGTCATTCGCTCCCACCAGTACAATAGCCTACTCTTCTTAAAGGCAGAACAGGTTTTAACGTATGCCCAAGAGGACCTGAGTACGTTTGCACACGGAACTTAGTTTGTCTCATCTGAAGGATGTGACTAATATGCAGGAACATGCTGACCATAGGCACCAAGTCCTCGTGTGTTCCTCTTGTTCTAGTGCCTTTCTTGTGCAGGAAGCTTATGATAACATGGTAATAAAATTTCTCCTTTTTTTTCAGTTGCCATTGATATAATGATAACTGAAAATGGAATTTATATAGCGGTATATCTTGCAAAGACAAATCAAAGCGCTTGCATTCGACCCATTCTTACACAGTCATGCAACCAATAACATTTATGGCAGAAATGGCATTATTATTATGCTAGATAACAGACATGGCATTATTGAGAGTGATAATCTCAGTTATGATGGAATTATCAAAATAAATATATATAGTGGATCGGTGGTCTAGAGGTAACGCGCCTGTCTAGAAAGCGAAAAGTCCGGGTCTGAAGTGTGCGGCGGTTCGTACCCCGTTTGGACCGGAAATTTTTCCCCCATCCATTAGACCATGAGTGGTGGTCTGGGCGCTAGTCTTTCGGATGAGACGATAAACCGAGGTCCCGTGTGTTACACGTAATTATTTAGCGCACGTAAAAAAACCCACGGCAACAAGAGAGTTGTCCCTGGCAAAATTCTTAGAAAAAAGCCACTCTGATAGGGAAACAAATACAGCTGCAGGAAAAAAAAAAAAAAGGGTGAAAGGGTGGCGCAGCGCTAAGTGGCGACGCGTTCTCCCGCTCTCCCCGGGGAGAGCAGCCCGAATTTCACGGAGAGAAATCTGCCGTGACTTAAAGTGGTATGAAATAAAATCTGAGCGCTTTGATTTGTTGCTTTACAAGATTCAGCGCTATATAAATTCCATACATTATTATTATTATTATATATATAAATTCCATATATTATTATAATTATCTTCCAAAACTTGTCTATTATCATCCAAGGCTCCCAACATATTGAAGAGCTCTTGTATGTATTATCCAGTGAGCAAACATGAACGTCTCATCATTTTCTTAGCAAACAAAATTCAGATTTTCTTGTTATTTATGATCTTACACTTGTTGGCAGCTAAGTGTCGAGCCCATTACTGGAATGCTTTTTGGGAGGGTTTTTTCCTTTTGTTTTGTTGCTTTTTAAAAAGGTTTTTCAGTATTGCTTTCTTGGGCGTATCTTACTAGGAAGGATTTTAAGCAATCATCAAGATGTTGTTCTTAAACTATGCTTATTGATTGCTATTTGTAATGGTGTGTTGTTAAGATAGTCGTGCATTCATTTGATGATGAAACATCATTACTCTTTTGTATGTAAACATCATTACTCTTTTGTATGTTTCCTTACATATATGAATGCTTTTGAATGCTATCACTGCTCTGTATTATGTACTGATCTCACACCCCGCGAAGAACTACAGGCATTACATGTTAGCACCTCTGGCTCGAGGGCTTTGCACCCACTCACACACACACACACACACACCACACACACACACACACACACACACACACACACACACACACACAAAACTTTAATGACAGATAGTTCAGTGTGAAGAAGTAAGCTTTTTTTGATGCAGTGTTATTATTTCATTACACATTCCTGTTTAGGTAATGTCAGATTCATAGTATACGATTTCCTTTGTAGGCAAATCATACCACCTTAGTGTTCAAATATTACCCAATAGCTTAAAATTGTTTTGACGGAACAAGTATTGATGTAATTTGATTTGTAGCAGACCGGAACAGTTTCCTCCCATGGCAAAGTAGAAAATATGTACATTCTAAACCAGTTTGGGAAACAGAAAATCTATCAGAGTGTACGTTTTCTGAGATAAAGTGTGGATGATAATTATAAGAACGCATGGCTTTCCGCTCACGAATGAAGGAGAAAACACACCCGACATTGTCTCATGTGTGTTCTTTGTTTTTAAATCTGAAGGGAAAATTTTTTTGAATATGTTTCAGTTTGCTTTTCAATTAGTAATCTAATCTCTTATTTTTTTAATGGAGTTGAACTTGGTTACCTGCACTGCTGTTTGTACAACACACACACACACACACACACACACACACACACACATGTATAGAGTAAATATTATTTGACACAACTGTTACGTACAAGGGAGTGAGCAGCTTCAATCAAAAGAATCTGGTCAGACATCAGGTTCTAGATAGTTTCTTCAGAATAATTCAAGTCTCTGAAACGTTTAGGAAAACACTGGAGCACTTGACGACAACTGCATAAAATATGGCTCAAAGTAAACTTTTGCCACAAATACGCCTTTCATTTTTACAGAGTGTGTGTGTCTGTGAGAGAGGGAGAGATACCATTTTGATATAATTTGTCAAACTTATTTGAAAATTGTTTTTATCATACCATGCTTCTTTGTATCTCAAACTTGATACAGTTAGTCTTTTATTTGAAATTTATTTTATTTCAAATGTAAAATATCAGCGTTAATATCAATCTGATTTATGCATGTCCTTTGATTTCGCTATCATTCTACACAATGCCTTGCTTGTGTTGATGGTATTTCATTTTCAGTGTAGATTGTGTACAGTGTTGGTTGGGAAAGCACCAGACACGTAGAGTATTCCTTATCATCCCATGTAAAGTGTGTTGAAATAAGTATTGCCCATCCTTCACTGATTTATCACATTTTTTCAGTTGGTGTTTTATGTAAGCCCGACAGAGAGAGAAAAGTTTCTGTGCAGGGCATGCTGGCATGCAAAAAACCGATGTTTATAGGCTGTTTGATCACATTGTAATCTTCTTGTTACAAAAAATTCTGAAATTCAGGCTGCTGTCACTGGAAAAGATGCTTCACCACAGTGCAGTTGTTTTTGTTTTTCCCCCTAAACTATTTTGTTGCTATGGTCAGTTCTGTGATTGATGTGAACCCCCTCCCAAACTGTCTTATTCAAAAGCCCCTCTGGCCTCTAATGATACAAGCGTGAACTAATCTGGATTGAAACACGATTCAAATTATAAACCACTGGTTTTCTAAGCAATTGTGTTAGTATGTTGTGTTATGTAACAATTACCGTGACCACGAGCTATTCCCTCTATGTCTACTGAGTAGCCATCACATGATTTATCATACAAGCCCACCTAGCCTTCCAGATGTAAGAGCTACCATATAGTCTAAAACAGGTTGCTTAATCTAATTAAAGAGCCCTTCTGTATATATTCACAAATAAAGAAGTTTTGAATGTGAAAGTGGCATTTTTTTCTCAAGTAGTCTACTGTATTAATATGGGGAGAATCATTCAGTTCAGTTCAGTTCAGTCCCATGTCTCAAAGGACGTAGGGGGGACATGAGAGAAGACGCGATAGAGATCTTTTTCCATGCTTCACGATCCTGTGTGGCTAGTAGAAGGTGTTGCAGGGGTTGTGCGGTCCATTCTTTGATGTTGTCAACCCATGATTTCTTTTGGCGGCCTCTTCTTCTCTTGCCTTCAACTGTTCCCTGCAGGATGGTTTTTGCTAAGGTGTTGTGTATTGTGGTGTGACCAAACCACATCAGTTTTCTCTTCTTTATGGTGGAGAGCAGAGGTTCTTGGGGGCCCACACGCTTTTTGATTTCTTCTTTTCGAATCATTATGACCTCAGTAAACTCTGAAGGATTCCCAAGATCTGTTATTCAATAGCAGAGTGAAGTAACACAAACTTGAACCAAATTTTAAGATATATTCATATTTCTTCAATTATTTTTGAGCAAATGCTGAATATGCAGCCATATAAACACCAAGCCTTTTTTCCTTGTTTATATCTTGGGGGGGGGGGGTTATCAGGGGAGATTACCAGGCATTAAAAAAATGGCAAGAGGTTTTTAAAAAAAAAAGTCATCTACTGACGCTGTGCCTAGTAAAAACAGTTTCATTTTCAGTAATATAGCTTTACACATACTTTATCCACAGAGTCACCCAACTTTGCAACATTAATTAAAAGTAATATTTTTCATGACATGTGGTCTTTTTCACCTGCAATCTACCCCATTTGAGAGACTTTTCACAATTTCAGCAACCTTTGTCAGAGAAAAAAACACCAAGAGTCATTTCAGTTTTACTCACTGATTCAGAAAAGACTGAAACCACTCTGGACTACACTTTACAGCTGATGAGCGAGACTGAAAGATTATGTGGGGAAACTATTTTCAGTAGTCTTCTTTTGTCAGTTGCTAACAATACAAACAGAACCGATTGTTGATTTCCCTTGAATTTTAACTACAGCTTTATCATATTCATGTACATATAGTCATATACAGCCTGATTAAGCTTGCTGTAATTGGTGTAATTAAAACAATGAATCTGAAGAGAGCTGTGTGGTTTTTTGTTTTGGTTTTTGTTTTGCAGTTTTATTCTCTTTCCTCAGCTGTGTGCCTGAAAGGAATTATGTCCTGCAGAAGTGTGGCTGTTCATTATGACTTTTCTCTCTTTCTCGCTCTTGCTCTCTATAATATCACACACACACACACACACACACACACACACACAGAGGCAACATTCTGTTGTCAAAACATTTACTTGCGTTTGACAACAGAATGCTGCCTACACTACAGTGGAATACCGTCTCGGAACATAGTTGACCAAACCATAAAAGAAAATAAGTGAAAAAACTCTTTCCCTCTCAAATAAATAAATATTGTGATACAAGTTCAAAAAATCGCAACACTGCTGTGGAAACACTTAGGGCGTGAACCTCGCTCCGAGTAGGAAACCCGTATTGACTGTCATTACAATGAAAGATTGCCTCTGCCAAAGACTCAAACGAAGGTTTTCTGATATATTAAAACACTAAGGGAGATGTCCAAACGAGGGAGAGCAAGCCTCTTTGTACCAGCAGCAAGGCAAAGGACCCAAAGTTTAGTCAATTTGACTAAAGTGAGCTCCAAAGAGTTGGTGTCCAATAACACATGCCCCCCAATCTTTTTGTAATCTTATAGAATTTCAGTACAAGGGATCACTCCTGGCCTGAGCTGGGATCACACTTATTTCAACCAGAAAAGCTGGGCATGACACTGTAGTATGCTGTGCCAGTCTTTAAAGATTGCTTCTGCCAAAGATGTCCAATATGTTGTTACTGGGCTGACATAGCAGATCCTGTGACTGGAAGATGCAGTGGAGGAGTGCTGTGATACCAGTTCAGGGTCCCAAGTTTGGGAAGTCCACAAAGGAATGATAAAGATTAGAATGGCCTTTCCCTTTTGAGTCTTATTAAAACTTTCAAGTGAAGATGAGGGATAATGGCCTGGTTCAGCTAGTGGCTCCCAGACTATTGACGGTATGACCATCACCCACATATGGGAACCTGCATCTAATATGTTCAGTTGCAGCTTAAGTTTTTGTAAAGCTGGTGGCAAGCGTTCATTGTTTGCCAGACCAGGACCAGGCTATCGGGGGGCTTCGTCCATATGAAGGATAGTAAATCAATTATGACTTTGGATTTTCCAGGATGTGGCTGGCAAAAAAGGTAACATTCTGTGCTCGGCATATCAGTAGAGTCTCTCAGCCTTGATGGGGAGAGTGGCTTTTGTGCCGTTTGGGGCATACAGGTTTCTTCTTGACTCCACAAGTTTCCACTTTCCAGCTGAACAACGCTGAGCTGTGTGAGAAGCATCTGCATAGAAAGACACCTACCGGGGAAAAAAAGGGGGGGGGGAGGTAATTGGGGCCCCCGGTTGACAGTGACGGCAGGTTCAGACCAGTCTTCATGAAATTACACAATCAAGAGCCTAGAGGAATGGTCTCTTCCTGGAATTTGCTGAATATTACCAGCAATTCATGGACACAGTCATATCGTAGGTGCTTTTGCGGTCTGCCCTGTCAGGAGCCTGAGCTATAAAAGTAATGAGTGACAGCATTTGTCACACAGATGCCAGGGGGAGGCTTCTGAGCGAGGACAGTAGTGAGCTTAAAGACGAATGTTGTCTTCTGAGGGCACCTCATAGGCATGTCCAAGATTAGGCCCAAGAACTTGTGATTTGGGGAGAAACCAACTTGCTTATGACTGGAGTCAAAATCCTTGGGTTTTGCTGAGGTCGAGGACCTGTTTTGATCTGTTCTGCACAAGAGACTATCAGAACCCACTTTTCTAAATGAACCTGTAGGCAAATGCCCTCTGCCTGGGTTTTGTGGTTAACTTTCTCGTTACCCCTTACCTCGTGGGTGAAATTTCACCCAGGCCCCTATATTTTGCTCTATAACTCAGAAAGTGTTAATACTGCTGCGCTGAAATTTTGTGACTTTGTCAATACACACCCACAAAAAAATTGTTTTTGTTTTTAAAAAAGTTATTTAGATAAGCCCTGAATCTCCCAGTGTGCAGTGGGTGTGTATATACCCAGACTGTCAAAAAGAGGCCATAGCCATTATAACATTAGAATGATGTCACTGTCCTGTGAGGCTCCCTCCATCCTAATTGCTAGGACACCCGTCCGTCCATGCACTGAGAATGCTTGCTCCCTGCTAAGCTGTGGTGGCCCATAAATTGATAGGCCTAGTACTTTTAAGAGATTGAGGCAGTAAATCCAGTGTGTGTGTGTATGCGTGCGTGTGTGTGTGTGCGTGCATGCGCGCAGGTATGCACATGTTTTCATACACACTGTGTGTGGGGAGGGGGAGGAATGTGTGTGAGCATGTGTGCGTGTGCATGCACGTGTGTGTTTTAGAGAGATACAGACAGGCAGAGACACACACATACACATACACACACACACACACACACACACACACACACACACACACATATATATATATTTATATATATGTATGTATGTATGTATATATAATATATGGAATTTATATAGCGCTGAATCTTGTAAAAAAACAAACAAATCGAAGCGCTTGCACTCAATCATTTACAGGCATGCAACTCTCCTTAAACATAATGAACATCAGATTTCAAAACCATGCGCGCGCACGTATGCACGCACCCACACGCACACACACACACACACACACACACACACACACACACACACACACACACACACACACACACACACACACACACTCGGAACAACACTTAGAAGGTGAAAGATGCTATTGAAAATTAGGGACAGATATTTGGGGGGAAAGTCTCAGGTAGGAAATAAGTGTGTTTTGAGGCTGGATTTGAAGGTATCAAGTGAAAGCTTTTGGCGAAGTGAAAGAGGGAGGTCATTCCAGGTGGATGGACCAGAAACAGAGAAAGAGCGACGGCCAACAGTGGTTTGTTTGAATCTGGGTGTTCGAAAGCACAAAGTATCTGCGGCTGAACGAAGGGAACGGGATGGAGTGTACAGATGAAGACAGTTACAGAGATAAGAGGGTGCAGATTTGTGGAGACACTTGAAACAGAGGGTATTGATTTTATACTCCAGTCTTTGTGAGACAGGCAGCCAGTGAAGAGATCGCAGAAGAGGAGTGATGTGTTCAGATTTTTTCTTTCTTAGGACCAGTCGAGCTGCAGAGTTTTGTATGCGTTGAAGAGAGTGGATAGATGATGCTGGCAGGCCAGC
>CM054137.1:56687266-56719766 GCA_028751875.1 Rapana venosa | reverse complement strand
CATCACATCATTACGATGTAAGAGGGGGAAAGTCTGTCTGTCTCGCTCTGTCACACGCACGCACGCACACACACACACACACACACACACACACACACACACACACACACACACACACACACACACACATATATATATAGAGAGAGAGAGAGAACAAGAGAGACAAAGGCACACACACATAAATTATATATATATATATAATTTTTTTAAATATTTTATATATATTAATATATATATATATAATATATATATATAATTTATAATATATATTAATTTTATTATAATTTATGTGTGTGTGCCTTTGTCTCTCTTGTTCTCTCTTTTTTTTCCGAAAGGGGAAGACTTGAAGGTGGGACTGACCATTTCTTTTTTTTTGCCAATCTGTTCCACTTCTGATTCATTACATGTATACTGCAGAGTCCATATGCACACTTACATATTTATGTTATGCCTACTCTAAAACCATGGGTTGCTGTACACCCAGAACGTGTGACCCATCCAAACAAAAAAGGCAACATAGGGGTGAGAGAGAGAGAGAGGCAAAGCCCAAAAAGGAACACTCTGGCTCAACGGTAAATGAAAGGACACCTTGCAAATTGTTTGAGGTTGCTCAAACTTCAAACTTTAAGGCTCTGCTGGTTTAGAGGAATTGGCTGCCTTCTACTGCCTTCTTGGCAGTAAATTGGGTTACTATTTTTGTTAATATAAAAGCTGTCTCCCATGCAACTCTGTGAGATGAGGATGGTGTCACTTTCTGATAAAAGAGCATTGTGTGTGTCCAAAGAAGCGTGTACTTCTTCTCTAAATTCCCTAAAAGTCCTCCTACAAACCCCGTCAATGTCTTGTCAGGCTGCTTGCCAGTTAGGCCATCATTTCAAGAGGTTCCCTTGGTCTTCTTAAGGAAAGGAGACCTTAGGGAAAATTGCGCTGGGGCAGTCGTTGGCTATACAGGCCAAACAATAAAAGCTGTGGAGGGACGGTTTGCAGAGTGGCCATGTGTACTGCTTCGGGTATTGCAATAAGGCAACAAGCATCATCTTGCAGAGATTTCCATCATGGTGTAAGGGTGACAAGTTCATTGGTAACAAGTCCAGCGTTAAAAGTAAAGGGTAAATTGAAGTGACAGCTCAAAAGGAAACCAACACAAGACTTTTCCTTTAAATAATAAAAAGAAAGAGCAAACAGATTTTCCAACATAACTGGATCGAAGGGGTAAAGATTACCCGCTCTATGGGCAGAATGTTCAAGCCAAAGCCCTAGACATTTCTAGACTTCCATGATTCAGATGGAAGCGGCCCTGCACAAGTCAGCCTAACTCTCTGAATTGGTGTATTTTAGGAAACCAAGAGTTCCTGCCATGTGCTATGGGACTGCAGCAGGTGCATATAAGTCACTACCATTGCCTCCCCTGGGTTCATCCGACCACAACTGTATTCTTCTAGCTTCCATGTATCAGTTAGTGTTTCAGCGCCTTCAGCCCATGGTCAGGACCACCCAAAAAATGGACTGCCGATAGTATAACTAGTCTGCAAGGCTGCTTTAATAAAACTGACTGCGATATGTTTTACAACGTGTTTTCTGATTTGAAGGAGTTAACTGATGTTATTTCTTCCTATATCAGAAGAACAAAAGAAACAAGTGAATAAAGAAGTTAAAGCTGCTGTTGCACAAGCTAGATGTGACTATAAAAATACGACAGAAAAAAAGTTTGCAGGGAACAATTTTCGTGCTGCCTGGCAGGAAAACACGTCAGCAGTAAACATGGTAGCTTTCCCACATTTACCAGAAGATTTACCAGACCATTTAAATGCATTTTTCACTCGCTTCGAAAAGCATGATTTTTCGGATTAAATAAATGGCCTGAAGCAATCTCTGCCCTTTGAGAATAGCGTCATTGTTGATGAAACAGTTATCTGTAAACACTTCAAGGCAATAAATGTCAACAAATCTCCCGGACCAGATGGTATATGCGGCAGAACCGTTAAGTTTTCTTTAAGCACCTGTTCCAAGCCAGTTACCAGTTATTTGGAAGACTTCCAATGTAATACCTCTCCCAAAGAAACCAAATCCTTCTCGGCCTAACGATTTCAGACCTGTAGCCCTCATATCACTTGTGATGAAAACATTAGAAAAGATCGTAAAATCTTTCTGCTACAGAGAAAGAAGACCTTGACCCGCTACAGTTTGCCTACAGGACCGGACGAGGAGTGAGACCTTACACTTGTATGCTTTGCTGTATGCGTTGATAGGCGCACTCCTAATGATTTTGTGTAGGTGAAACTAATAGATATCCAATTTACATAAATTCTGCTAAACAAACCATACGGTATTTCAAGAATTCCTTTTAGGGCTTATAAAATGATGTTCGTGTTTTACCAAGTAAACGTCGCTTTCGTGATGTGGGGTTAAATCAAGGTGTTGGTAGTGTAAATTGGTTCATTCATATTTTACGTCAACGTTTAATTGATAGCAGATGGCAAGATTGGGACTAGTGAACAATTTAGTCTGTAGAGAACATTTTCTACTTCACATGAGTTGAAATTTTATTTGACATTTGATATGGATTTGCACTTGAAATATGACGAGATTTAGATTACGTGTGTCTGATTTGACCACGCATTACTTTAGATATAAAGACTTTAGGGATAGTGATTTGATTTGTCCATTATGCAAAACAGGTAAAGAAGATGAAGTACACTTTGTGCTTGCCGTCCAACTTATCAAGATATAGAAAGATATAGTGCCAAAATATTACCGACAGCCATGTGTTTTCAAACTAATTCTCTTGTCATCTGTTAGGCATAAGGACATACGGAATTTGTCTCTGTTTCTGTTTAGGGCATTTAAGTTAAGAGAAATTGCTACGTCATAGTAATGATGTTTGGTTACAAATCTATAATGACTAAATTATTCTGTTTATTTTATTTTTTTAAGCTTTTGTATGTGTATGTTTTGTAAATGTTCACTATCCCCTTCATGAGGGGCTTATGGTCTAATGAATAAACTATCCGAATCCGAATCTCTCTCACTTTCTCTCTCTCTCTCTCTCACTTTCTCTCTCTCTCTCTCTCTCTCTCTCTCTCTCTCTCTCTACTCTCTCTCTCTCTCTACTCTCTATCTCTCTCTCTCTCTCTCCTCTCTCTCTCTCTCTCTCTCTCTTGATGATGGTCTTTTTCCAAATAACTGGGCTGCATCTATAATACTAACATTACATAAAAAGGGTGATGTTGATAACCCTAATAACTACCCTGGAATTTCTCTTACTGACATAAGTAGTAAGATATTAACAATAGGTTACAGGAATGGGTTACGAAAAACGATATTACAGGTGAGCACCAAGCTGGTTTTAAGAGAGGATACTCCACTATAGATCATGTTTACTCTGCTTGTGTTTGTACAGAAACAGTTTGCTCATAATCGTAAGCTCTATGTACCATTTATTGACTTTGAAAAAGCATTTGATTCTGTTAACAGGAACTTGTTGTGGCCTATTCTCCTGAAAAATGTTGTGAAGGGTAAACTATTACGATGTTTGAGAGCCATGTATCAGAATGTCAGAAGCAGAATAAGATGTGGAACTAAATTGACTGACATAATATACTGTACCACTGGTGTTAAAAAAGGTGATGCATGTATCCCCTTATTGTAGAGAACATGATGAAGTACATTTTGTGTTGAGCTGTCCATGAAGCTGAAGAAAAACAGCCTGCAAACCCACGTATCAATTTTGACGTGGACAAACTGAAAGATCCAGATGTCGAGGAGATCTTCCAAGCTAAGCTTGGCGGACGTTTTGCGGCATTAACCCTCCTGGACAATGACATCAATGACCTCACCAACAACTTTAATGAGGCAGTCCGAGAAACAGCAGAGGAGGTACTCGGTCGTCAGAGGAATAAACACCAGCCATGGACTACCAATGACATCTTGGACCTCTGCGATACAAGAAGAGCACTGAAACCAACCAGGTCTTCCAACCCTAAAGAATACCGGGAGGCCAACAATCTCGTGAAGAAGTCAATGTTAAAGGCCAGAGAGAAGTGGATCAGTGATCAATGTGATGAGATCGAAAAAAGCATGAAAGTGGGCAACAGTAAAAAGGCATACGACACCCTGAAGAAACTCACAAAACCACTTCAAACCAAATCATCAGTCATTGAAGACAGCTCCGGAAACCTCCTCACAGAAAGCTCAGCTGCATTGAACAGGTGGTCTGAGTATTGTCAAGAACTGTACAACTACCCAATACAACCTGACAAGAGCATAATAGAAGAGAAAGCAGCAACATCAAGAACACCCTCGCCATTACCTATACTGAGGGAAGAAGTGGAAGAAGCCATCCGCAGCTTACCAGTAGGAAAGTCCCCAGGAGCAGACAACATACCAGCAGAGCTGCTCAAGCATGGTGGCGAAACAGTCATCACACATATTACAGCTATCTGTCAGAAGATTTGGGAGACAAAACATTGGCCAACAGAATGGACACAATCACTCATCATACCCCTGCCAAAACTATAGAACAATCAGCCTCATCAGCCACGCCAGCAAGATCATGCTCAAAGTTATTTTGAATCGACTCAAGAAGGAGGCAGAAGAACACCTTGCAGAGAACAAGCTGGGTTCAGGGCAGGCAGGAGCACAATCGAACAGATTTTTAACTGCCACATCCTGATGGAAAAACATCTTCAACATAAGAGAGACCTGTTCCACAACTTCATCGACTTCAAGAAGGCTTTCGACAGAGGCCTGTGGCAGGTCGTCAGAATGTTTGGCATTGAAGGACTAGTGCAAACCATTTAAGCACTATACAACACCGCAAGCAGTGCAGTCCTTCTGAACAATCAGGTCGGAGACTACTTCAAAACCACAGTTGGGGTCCGACAAGGATGCCTGTTATCTCCAGTCCTGTTTAATCTGTTCTTGAAAAACATTATGAGAGAGACCCTCCAATGACTTCCACTCTACCATCTCCATTGGCGGCAGACCCCTCAACAACTTGCGGTTTGCCGATGACACTGACCTCATGGGCGGAAGTAACACAGAGCTGCAAGATCTTACGACCAGACTTGAGAACAGAGCTTGGAGCATATGGGATGGATGTGAGCTCGGAGAAAAGTAAAAGTAAAGTACTTGCACGAGCATCGCCACTGCTAAAATTTACATGAACGGCCAACAACTGGAGGAGGTAGACGCTTTTAAATACCTTGGCGCTACACTCACAAAGGACGGGCGATCGACGACAGAAATCAAGGTCAGAATAGCCATGGCAACATCTTCCATGACAAAACTCACCACCATATGGAAAAGTAAAGAGATCAATCAAACTTAAGCTCTACAAAGCCCTAATTCAGACTATCCTACTGTACGGGATTGAAACCTGGACATTGACTGCTGAAACAGCAAAGCGAATCCAGTCATTTGAAACAAAATGCCATAGAAAACTATTGGGCATATCCTGGAGAGAACGAAAGACCAATGAATTTGTCAAGAGTCAAATAACACGGCTGGCAGGTCCACACCATCGTCAAGAAGAAAAAGCTGACATGGTTCGGCCATGTCACCCGCCACAACACTCTGCCAAAAACAGTACTGCAGGGAACACTCGAAGGTGGCAGAAAGAGGGGAAGACAGAACAAGCCATGGATGGACAACATCAGAGAATGGACCAGGATGAATGACTCGGCACTACTGCGCAGAGCCGAGGACCGAGATGGATGGAGAAGGCTTACCACGGCATCGTCTTTTCGTGTCTCCCCCACGACCGCCAAGTCACGGGTCTGATGATCATGATGAAGGACTATGCTTACAGGTCGAATATCACTTTGCAGGCAATATCTTGACGGCTGACAGATACCAGCCAAACTGCTGTAAAAAAAAAAAAAAAAAAAAAAAAAAAAAAAAAAAAAGGACTAAAGAGATCTTAGATGAAGTTAATTGGGCGAAAACATTCTCTCATGTACAGAAAATTAAAGAAATCAAACTGAAATCGTTTCAGATAAGACTCATGCAAAAGATGTGTGTAGCTGAAAATTATAAATGTACATTTTGCAAAGCTGCAAGAGAAACAATAGAACATCTCTTATGGTCATGCAATATAACATCAGATTTTGGGCCTGATTTGTAGACCTTTGTAATAGTGGAAACAATTTGAGTCTAACAAGAAAACTGGTTATATTTGGTAATGATACACTACACAGTTCTGATGAAGCACTGGATTATATTTTACTTTGTGCAAAGTTCTTCATTTATAAATGTAAATTTGAAAACAAAAACTCAGTGTTTGCACTCTTTAGGTAGCACATAAAAATGAAATATGATACACAACAGTACATTGCCAGAGTAAACATGCATTTTGCTTGCTTTCAAAGAAAATGGCAATTCTATCAGCTTCTATTTGAAGACATCTAAAACACCAGTTAAAGCTGCAAAGGATATAATTTCAAAACTCAATGCTTTTGCACAGTGGGAATATTGTAATGCATTGTTTCAATACCAATGATGCAATATGGTGGGTAAAACTGTGGCAGTGTATTTTATTTATTGTTTGTCATGAAAAATGAACATTTTAAAATGTAAAAAGGGAGGGAGGAAGAGGTCAGGAAGAATACTGACATATGAGGCATGTGATATGTAGACAGGAGTCATTTTTCCCCCGGGAATTGCGTCGTGGGCATGTATGACAGAAGCTGCTTCTGTTCTCTGTGTACACACACACACACACATATATATATATATATATATGTGTGTGTGTGTGGTGTGGTGTGGTGTGTGTGTGTGTGTGTTGTGTGATTATTTTCTTTTGGGGATGGAGTTCTGGGTGTTTTGCTGTTGTTTTCAATGTGATTTTTTCCCCTTTACTTGTTGATGTATTTTGTATTTCTGTGTTTTTTCACTTAAACAAGGGCACTTTATTATTTTTTTTTTAAAGTATATTCTATTGTGTGAATAATTATATGCCATTATATTTCAGAGCCCAAAAAATGGAAATGCCCAAAAAAATCATCAACAAAAAAAGCATTGTATATGTGTTTGTGTTAGTTTGAAAAGAGAAAGAATACAATGCTAACTACTTACTGTAAAAAAAAAAAAATCATTATCATTAAATTCTCTGTATCTAAAGTGATGTGTGGCCAAATCAGACACACCTAATCTAAATCTGGTCATAATGTATTTAATGTGTAAATCCATATCGTGTCAAAATTTCAGTTCATGTGAACTGGAAAATGTTCAACAACAACAAAAGTCATCCTGAGGTTGTGTAAAAAATTGAAAGAAAAGGAATAAAAAAAATGCAAATTTTAAAATTTAAAATTTTTTAAAAAAAGGGGGGAAAATTTCAAAAAAATTTAAAAAAAGACTTTTAAAAAGGGGGAAAAAAGGAAAAGAATCTAAAGGTTAATTGGGCTTAACCCGAAGGGGGAAAGGAAAACCCCTTTTTTTAAAAAAAAATAAAAAAAAAATGGGGAAATTTGGGGGGGTTTTTTTTTTTGGGTAGTTTTCTTTTGGAAAAAAGGGGGGGTTTTTTTTAAAAAGGGTTTTTTTCCCCTTGGAAAGATTTTTTTTTTAAAAAAAAGCAAATTTTTTTTTTTAAAACCCGAAAAAAATTTTTTTTAAAAAATTTTGGGGGGGTTTTTTGGGGGGGGGGGAAAAAAAAAAGGGGGGGGGGGGGTTTTTTTTTTGGGGGAAAAAATTTTTTCGAAAAAAATTTTTTTTTTTTTTTTCTAGGGGGAAAAAAAAAAAATTTTTTTTTAAAGGAAATTAAAAGGGTTTAATTTTGGCAAAAAAAAGCCCAAAAAAAATTTTAAAAAAAAAAAAAAAAGTTTTATTTTTGTTTTATTTTGGGAAAAAAACTAAACAATTTTTAAAAAAATTTTTTAATATTTTTTCTTAAAAATAAAAAAACCCCCAAAACAAATTAAAAAAGGGTTTAGGGAATATTCTTTTATTTCCCCTTTGGGGCCCCTCCCCCCCCCCCCTTTTTTGTTTTCTTTTGGGGTTTTCCCCCCCCCAAAAAATTTTTTTTTTTTAAAATTTTTTTTTTTTTTTCCCCCCTTTTTTTTTTTCCTTAATTTTTTCCAAAATTCTTTTTTTCTTTTCCCCCATTTTTTTCCCTTTTTTTTTTTTTTCCCCTCTTCCTCCCCTTTTTCCCCCCCCTTTCCCTTTTTTTTTTTTTCCCCTTTTTTTTTTCCCCCATTTCCTTTTTCCCCTCCCTTTCCCCCTCCCCCCCCCCCCTTTTTCCTCTTTTTTCCCCTCTTTCCCCCTTTTTCTCTTCCCCTTTTTTCCCCTTTTTTTTTCCCCTTTTTTTTTTCCTTTTTTTTTTTCCCCTTTCCCCCCTTTCCCCCCTTTTTTTTCCCCCCCCTTCAAAATTTTCCCCTTTTTTTTTTTTTTTTTTTAAAAAACCCCCTTTTTTTTTTCCCCCCCCCTTTCCCCTTTTCCCCCTTTTTTTTTTTTTTTAAAAAAAAAAAAAACCCCCCTTTCCCCCTTTTTTCCAAAAAAAACCCCCCCTTTTTTTCCCCTTCCCCCCTTTTTCCCCCCCCCCCTTTAAAAAAAATTTTTTTTTTTTTTCTTTTTCCCCCCTTTCCTTTTTTTTTTTTTTGAAAAATTTTTCTTTCTTTTTTTTTTTTTTTTTTTTAAAAAAAATTTTTTTTTCCCCTTTTTTAAAAAAAATTTTTTTTTTTTTCCCTTTTTTTTTTTTTTTTTTTTCCCCTTTTTTTTTTCCCTTTTCCCCCTTTTTTTTTTTTTTGTTTTTAAAAAACCTTTTTCCCCCCTTTTTTTTTTTTCTTTTTTTTTTTTTTTTTTTTTTCCCCTTTTTAAAAAAATTTTTCCCCTTTTTTTTTTTTTTTTTTTTTTTTTTTTTTTTTCCCCCCTTTTTTTTTTTTTCCCTTTTTTTTTTTTTTTTTTTTTTAAAATTTTTAAATTATTTTTAAATTTTTCCCCAAATTTTTTTTTCCCCCTTTTTTTTCCCCCCCCTTAAAAATTTTTTCCTTTTTCTTTTTTTTTTTTTTTTTTTTAAATTTTTTTTTTTTTTTTTTTTCTCCTCCTTTCCTTCTCTCTCTTCTCACTCCCCCCCCTTTTGCCCTCCCTTTTCCCCCCCTCTCCTCTTCTCCCCCCTTCTTCTGGGGAAGCTTTTGGCGAGGTCGCCGGAATTTTTGGACCACAAGCAAAAAACCAGGAACAAATTCCATTTTTTATCCAAAGTGTTTCTTTCTTTGTACATACCACCACTGGGCATCTGGGGCCTAGTACGGGGCAAACGTTTTTCAAGCATGGGCTGGGATTTAGGGGAGATGCACATTCTTGCAAAACCCACACCCCTTTCAAAAAGCCACTCTCAACAAAAGTTTTTACAATCTCGACAACACTCCGCCAATGGGCTATGATTACCATAACAGGGAAAAGAGTTTAAAAGTCAAGGGGCGATGAATCACAAAACTGCAAGAAGAAAAAATTCAAAATTGCAGAGACGGTACACAAGCAGGGGGGCAAAAACAACAGAACAAAAAAAAACCTTCAACCCAAATTTTTTGGAATCCTGACCATCATGCGAGATAATAAGAAAAAGAAAATCATCACATCATCAGACCCGGACCTTGGCGTCGTGGGGAACTGAAAACGATGCCGGGTAAGCCTCCTCCATCCATCTCGGTCCTCGGGTCTGCGCATAGGGCCCATCATTCAATTCCTGGTCCATTCTCTGAGTTGTCCATCCATACTTTTCTGTCTTCCCCCTTCTGCACCTTTAGTGTTCCCTCAGTACTGTTTTGGGGGAGAGGTTGGGGCGGGTGACGTGGCCAACCATGTCAGCTTTTCTTCTTGACGATGGTGAAAGGGGGTTTCCTGTGGACCTGCCAGCCGTGTTATTTGACCTTGACAAATTCGTTGGGCTTTCGTTCTCTCCAGGATTCCCATATTTTTTTATGGCTTTGTTTCGAATGCTGGATTCCTTTTTCTGTTTCAGCATCAATGTCCAGGGTTTTTCTTTCCGACAGCGGATCGACTGAATTTGGGGCTTTGTAGAGCTTAGTTTGATTGGGAAACGATCCTTTTTTTCCATAGGGGGTGAGTTTTGGGGCATGGGAAAATGTTCCATGGCTATCTGACTTTGATTTCGTCGTCGATCGCCCCTCCTTTTGAGTGTACGCCGAGGGATTTTAAAAGCGTCTACCTCCTCCGTTGTTGGGGCCCTTTTTATGTAAATTTTAGCGGGGGCATTGCTCGTGCTGTTCACAATACTTATTTTTCTCTGAGCTCACCTCCACCCATATGCCCCCCACTCTTTCTCAAATCTGGTGAAGATCTTGCAGCTTGTTTATTTCCCCCCTGAGGGCAATGTCATCGCAAACCCTAAGTTTTTGAGAGGGCTCCCCAATGAGATGGTAGGGGGAATCATGGGGGGTCCCCTCTCATGATGTTTTCCAAAACAAAAAAAACAGGACTGGAGATAACAGGGTCCTTGACGGGCCCCAAATGGGTTTTTAAGTATCCCCCCGACCTGATTTTTTAAAGGGTGCACTGCTTGCAGGTTTTTAAGGCTTTAATGTTGCACTAGTCCTTCTTCAATGCCAACATTCTGAGACCGCCACAGGGCCCTTTGGCCATACTCTGTCAAAAGCCTTCTTGAAGTCGATGAAGTTGTGGAACAGGTCTCTCTGATGTTGAAGATGTTTTTCCATCATGATGTGGCAGTTAAAAATCTGTTCGATTGTGCTCCTGCCTGCCCTGAACCCAGCTTGTTCCTCTGCAAGGTGTTCTTCTGCCTCCTTCTTGAGTCGATTCAAAATAACTTTGAGCATGATCTTGCTGGCGTGGCTGATAAGGCTGATTGTTCTATAGTTTTGACATTGGCGTAAATTCCCCTTCTTGGGCAGGGGTATGATGAGTGATTGAATCCAGTCTGTTGGCCACTGTTTTGTCTCCGAAATCTTCTGACAGATAGCTGTAACATATGTGATGACTGTTTCGCCACCATGCTTGAGCAGCTCTGCTGGTATATTGTCTGCTCCTGGGGACTTTCCTACTAGTAAGCTGCGGATGGCTTCTTCCACTTCTTCCCTCAGTATAGGTAATGGCGAGGGTGCTCTTGATGTTGCTGCTTTCTCTTCTATTATGCTCTTGTCAGGTTGGATTGGGTAGTTGTACAGTTCTTGACAATATTCAGACCACCTGTTCAATGCAGCTGAGCTTTCTGTGAGGAGAAGTGGATCAGTGATCAATGTGATGAGATCGAAAAACATGAAAGTGGGCAACAGTAAAAAGGCATACGACACCCTGAAGAAACTCACAAAACCACTTCAAACCAAATCAAATCATCAGTCATTGAAGACAGCTCCGGAAACCTCCTCACAGAAGAAGAATAACAATAAGAATAAGAATGATATGGAATTTATATAGCGCTAAATCTTGTAAATAAACAAACAAATCGAAGCCTATACATTCTCACTGTCCATTCCAGACGTACGTGAATAATGGTAAAGGTAAAGGGCGTCAGAAACCTCATTTCTCCACGGCCAGCATATTGAGCGCGGCGCCCATCTCCTCTCCCTCGCTGCTTTACCTTCCCTGACCCTAACACAGCTGGCTGGGTGAACTGGGGAAATTATTATATTGAAGCCAAGGCGCTTAATTAAACGGTCACCCATCCAACTGGTGACCACGCTCGACGCTACTTAACTTGGCCGGGGGAAAGCGAGTGCTCCGACCACTGAGCTATCCCGTCCCCTGGGATATAATGAGGGCATTCTAAAACGATGAAGAAACTCGCCCACTACACAAAATTGCAAAACTGACAAGACAGAGGGCTCTGAGACTCACTGAGAAGTGAAAATATCAGTCACCTCTGATTTAACAAGGCAGAGACAACCGTGCAGGGGAAAACTCATTTTTACAGACACTGCAGATTAGAAGTTAAAATATAAGGACAGATACCAGTCTAGAACTCGATTTCCAGATGGGCGGGATTCAGAAGGCAGCTATGATGAAGATGATTTTGCAGCTACGACAGAAATCAGGTCAATCAGCAAAGTCAGAGGGAAGGAATGAAAAACTCAGTTACAAAACACAACTTCAGGAGAGAACAAGCACGAGATAGTACAACAGAGAATCAGGAACTGCCAAGCATTACCAGAACAGTGCACCGCAAACTACTCGACTTCCATACGACAGATTACCAGGATAAATGACTGGAAAAGAAATGGTTTACAAATTTACAGAGAGAAAGGAATTTGGACTCGGGAGTGACAAATGGTGAAACGCAAAAGTCGCAAATGACAACACTGTATACGAAAGGACAATGAGTACTCATGGACTTGGGAGACAGAACGACAATGGAGAGAGACTATGCGAGTTTAGCCAGCTGAATGGACTAGTTATCACAGGAACTCTAGACATAAAGACATTCACAAACATGGACATCAGCGGACGGAAGAATGAAAAACCAAATTGACCACATATTGATCAGCGGACAGTGGAGATCATCAGTTCAAGACTGCCGAGTACAGAGTGCAGATGCCAACTACCTGGTGAAGACGAGGATCAAGATACGACTCAGCTCACGCAGAAACAACCACAAAACCAAGACAAGACTGGACGATGAACGACTGAAGGACGAAGATATAAGGAAGAAGTTCTGCAACGCAGTGAAGACCAATCTCGATGAGAACAGAACCGAAACTGAAGATGTAGAAGAGATGTGGAAACATCAGAAGAACGTCTACATCAAATCAGCAGAAGAGGTGCTTGGCTGCAGAAAGGGGAAGAGCAAGACATGGATCAGTGAGAACAGCTGGAAGCTGATCGATGAGAGGAAGCGCATCAAGATCAGAATCAACAGTACACACTCGGAGAGGATACAAAACAGAAGCATTACAAAGAAAAAGACAAAGGAGGTGAAAAGAAGCGTACGAGAGGACAAGAGGAGATGGTGTCAGAAAAAGCAGAGAGAGCGCACAAACGCAGCAGAGAATGGGAGACAGAAAGAACTGTACAGCATTGTGAAACAGCTCACCAAACAAAGCACTAGACCAGCAGCAGCAGTGAAGAATAAGAACGGGAAGCTGCTAAAGAATCAAGAGGCCAGGCTGAGGAGATGGAGAAAACACTTCCAGGAAGTTCTCAACAGGGATGCACCGAATGAACCACCACAAGATGACATCTCAGCAGAAGAACCAACCATCCATGAAATCAAGAAAGCACTGAAGACCCTCAGGAGCGGAAAAGCACCAGGAGCAGACCAGATCACAGCAGAGATGCTAAAAGCAGACATTGAACAGACCGAGAAGGAACTGAAACGGATCTTTGACCTCGTCTGGGAAAAGGAGACAGCACCAACACAGTGGACGAAAGGACTCAATGCAAGATTCCAAAGAAAGGAAATCTTCAGGAGTGTGGAAACTACGACTCTCCATTACACGACTCTCCATTACACTACTACCCTTGGCCAGTAAGGTGCTCAGCAAGATCCTCATCAACAGAATACAAGAGGGAGTAGACGCATCTCTCAGAAAGGAACAAACTGTATTTCCAAATATTTATACTCTGTAACATCTTGGAACAAGTCAACGAATGGAACGCGACACTGTACACTCATTGACTTTGAAAAGGCCTTTGACTCCATACACCGAGACAGTCTCTGGATCATCATGTGTCAGTATGGAATCCCACAGAAACTGATCCAGATGGTCAAGACAATGTACGAGAACTTTCAGTGCTCCGTCATTGTTGACAACGAAACAACAGACTGGTTCCCAGTGATTACCGGGGTGAAACAGGGCTGCTGCATGTCAGGATTCCTCCTCCTTCTCGTGATAGACTGGGTGATGAGAAAAACAGTGGAAGGCGAGAGAACTGGGATAAGAACATGTTAGAAGACCTTGACTTTGCAGACGACATCGCCCTCCTTTCATCAACCATGAACCATCTACAACACAAAACTACAAGACTGGTAGACAACGCAGCAAATGTTGGACTCAAGCTGAATGGACAGAAGTGCAAAGCCATGAAAGTAAACAGCAGGAACATCGACGGTCTGAGGGTTGGTGGAGAACCTCACCTATCTCGGAGCAAAATCTCGTCACCAAAGACGGAGGAGGAACAGCAGACGTCAAGAAAAGAGTAGCACTGGCCAGTGCGCAGATGAAACGATTATCCAACATCTGGCAAATGGGAGACATCGGCAGAAAAACCAAAGCATCCCTTTTCAAGAGCGTTGTTTTGTCAGTTCTTCTCTACGGATGTGAGACCTGGAAATTAACGAAAGGAGAAGAAGAGAAACTAGACATTTTCCAAACCAAATGTCTGAGGAGGATCTTCAAGATCCGATGGCAAGAACACATTTCCAACAAGACAGTCTTGGAAATAGCAAGAGCAGAAAAAAACCGCCAGGAGATTAGAAGACAGACATGTCCTAAGAAAGGACAGGAGTGACGACTGTGCTGTTGCCCTCGGATGGACACCTGAAGGGAGAAGGAAAAGGGGACGCCCAAAAACAACATGGCGACGAATGGTAGCAGTAGAGCGGAACGGCGCAGGCTGGAGCACGTGGAACGCTGCACGACGCACAGCTGCAGACCGGAACCAGTTGAGGAATGATGTTCAAGCCTTGTGTGCCTCCTGGCACAGAGAGAATTAAGGTTAAGGTAAGGAGTGACAAATGGTAGTCCTATCAGCTCATTGCACAATGACGACCCCGTTCAGAGAAGAGAAACCAGCAGAAGCTCCACAACTGGCCACCGATTCGCTGCCAACAGTCTGCCAGTGGTTCCAGGACGCCGGACTTACAGCCAGATGGTCCGCTCGATGCTTCCAGACTTGGGGAGCACAGCAGCAACCAGCAGAACAGGGGAACAGAAGACGGGAGGAAACAGTCAGCAGGTTCGGCATACTCTGCAGAGAACAAGTTCAGTGATCTGCTGCTGCCAGCAGTCACACATGCTGCTGAGTGTGTGGCCAATAAAGACATGACAGTGATACAGACACAAGGGATGCAGTAGATAGGTAGAGTTGGACAGAACGAAGGACAAACAGACACAAGAAAAATTACACCGTAAATATGGTGATATGACATTTTTGTGTTACAATGTTTTGTGTGTTGATTCCTAAGCTAGAAGACCCAGATTTTGTTAATTTTGTCACACAGTATGATTTTGTTTCCTTAACAGATATAACAGCACAGTAAATGCTGATGAAGTATGAGCTGAACAGGATAAGGACTTTATGGACATGACTTTACAACAGTGTGATAACAACGACATGCAACTGACAAGGACATCGACACACAAGAATTCCCCGGTCACGTTCTGTGTTACAATGTGTGTGGATTGATTCCTAAGCTAGAAGACCCAGATTTTGTTAATTTTGTCACACAGTATGATTTTGTTTCCTTAACAGAAACGTTCATCTCTGGTAATCTAGAAACGGCTTCATTTGCAATGTTTAACAGTTATATTTCTAAAGCAAGAAAACTTACTAAGTGAAGAAATGTTACTGAAAATGTTACATTGAAAATGAGTACAGCTTTTGAACACAAATAAAGATGTTCATGACTCGCCATTTTGGAGCAAATCTGACAATGGCTATGGATTAGAATTGTAAGAGAAATGTGTTATAGACCTTTACAAAGTACTTCAAATTTCTCTCTGATGCTACGACTTAAATACGCGAACTGCTTCCAAAAACTGTGACGACGAGTTCTGATGATATTAAATCTTTTGATTATTTTTCTTTCTCGAATGTCTGAAGACGTTATTTTATTTGGTAGGCAACTTTTGAAGTTTTGTAATGTGACTGTAAAATTTTGAATGGTATGTCTGACAATGGATACAATGGTGCAGCACCTATATTAATAGCTCAGGTTCAAGTGTTCAAGTGTTATTATGTGATTTGTTAACCTGTTTAAAGATTTTTTTTTAAAACACCTGAAAGTGCTGGATGCAATAGACTCAGACCGCTTACCTGCAGAATCAGGTGTTAAACTCTACATACAACAGTAAGGATGATACAACTTCGGATGAGACAATAAACCGAGGCCCCGTGTGCGAAGCACGTAGAATATCTTGCGCACATGTTAAATCCTGTTCCGCTTTTCGTAAGAGTCCATTGTGTGCCGCAGATGACAGAATTCACAAAGCCACAGACACACGGGAACTGGATGTAAAAAAGCAAAAAAGATTATTCTATTATCCTCGATATAAAAGAATAAAATAAATGCATTAAGAAATTTACACATAACACTGATTGAGATAGCAGTTTGGAAGAAGAAATTGAACGTTGAATAAAAATATATATATAATGTGACAAATCCCTAGGAATACATGAGTGTTTGGAAAAATTCTGTAATTAAATATTTAGTCAAGGCATTTATCCTAAAGAATGGGCAATGAAAAAGGGTGATGCAGACAACCCAGACAATTATAGAGGTGTTTCGTTAATTACTAAATTTAACACTTGTGGTTGGAAGTGTGTGTCACACAGCATTGTTGAAAACCAGGCAGGTTTCGGAAGAAATTATTCCACAGTCGACCATATTGTTGTCCAGAAATGTCTGAACAGTGGAAAAAGAAAACTGTATGTTGCATTTATTGATATCAAGAAAGCCTTTGACTGTACATCACCAAAACTACTTGAAGCTCTTCTTAATGCAGGAGTGTTGTTTGCTCTCTCAAAGCTATGTATAGCTCACTCTTACCCTGTATCAATATCAAATACCAAATCAATAACAAATACACTGACTTTTTTCAGTGTCCAACGCTAGTTAATTTAGCCCATCATATTAATGAAAATGGTGTTTACGGTATTCAGCTTATCCCAACTGTGACTGAATTGTTTGTTCTCTTATTCGCTGATGATGTGGTATTGTCAGCCACTGCCAGAGAATAAAATACATCAATCGGATTATGGTTATGGTTTTCAGAAAAGGTGGACACCTATTAAAAAGGGTTTTATGATGGTGATCTTGTAGCCTATGGCCAAAAACACATTAAACAGTCTCTCTCCCCCCCTCTCTCTCTCTCTCTCTCTCTCTCTCTCTCTCTCTCTCTCTCCTCTCTCTCTCTCTCTCTCTCTCTCTCTCTCTCTCTCTCTCTCTCCTCTCGTCTCTCTCTCTCTCTCTCTCTCTCTGTCTCTCGCTCTCTCTCGCTCTCTCTCAGTGATCTCCTAAGTGACTGTGGTTGCCTGTATATGTGTGCGTGTGTGTGTGTGTATGTGTGCGTGCGTTCGTGTGTTTGTGTGTGCGTGTGTGTATGTGCGTGCGTGTGTTTGTACGTGCGTGTGTGTGTGCGTGTCCGTGCGTGTGTGTGTGCCTGCGTGTGTTTTCGCGCGTGTGTGCACGTGTGTGTGTGTGGAGAGAGAGAGAGAGAGAGAGAGAGAGAGAGAGAGAGAGAGAGAGAGAGAGAGAGAGAGAGAGAGAGAGAGAGAGAGCAAAACAGCACGGTTAAGCATATTGTGAGTTAGGTTTTTCAGGTGTTGGAAAGAGCAGAAAAATCGGACGGAACGTAAGGACACGGAAGGTCTGTCACAGACTCAGTGTTTATATGATGTTTGTGGTTGTTGTTACCCTCCCCCCTTTCCCCATTTGCAATGGGCGAAAGTGTTAGGTCACAATTCATCTGAATCGTAATGTAAAACACTAAAACACTTCACCATGTCGTGGAATCCATGGCATGTCGACCGTCGGCTGTAGAAATTACACATATGTATTTCTGAAAATATGTGTTTTGTGCCCCTTGTAAATGGGCTTTAACAGCTTATTACAATAAAATATTGTCAAATATTGTCTCTCTATCCCTCTTTCTCTCAGATTTAACTTAGAATAAATGAAGTTGTCCAACTGATTGAAAGGGACATTGATTTAGCATTAAATGTTATTAAAACCGTATTAAAAGTACAGCAGTTTCAATGAAAAAAGTTGTTTTCGCTAAATAGCCATAATAAAAATGAAAACTAGTATGAGGACTATTAAAGAAAAGATTCTAAAAAATGATGAAGACAGAAGTCCATACTGTATACAGAAAAGGAAATATGAGAATCTAATGGCTAGAAAGAAAAAAGAGCAGAATGCTCTGATTCTAAGCAAATGTTTTGGGAGACAATACATAGCACTATGCCAAAAAGAAAATTAGTTAGAAATAAAATCTCTGCAGAGTAATGGTATGAACACTTTAGTAATCTTCAAGACAAAAGTGATGTAAGTACTGTAGATAGCATGTTAGAAGATAATGATGACTAGACCTAGATGTTGAATGCATATTTAATCAGCCTATATTGAGGGAAGAGGTGCAGTTATCTATCCGAAGGAAGGAAGGTGGCATCCGTTAAGACGTTTGCCTGCCAACAAGTAAACCTGGGTTCTGGGTTCGAATCCCAGCCTCGCCCTTTCTTCCCAGTTTGACCAAAAAAATCGAACTGAATGTCAAACTCCTTCGGATGAGACTATAAACTCCGTGTTCGAACGCATGCAGAACATCTTGCGCACACGTTACATCCTGTTCCGCTTTTCGGAAAGTAGGCCATTGTGTGCCGGTGGAAACAGATGACAGAATTTACAAAACCGCATACACACGGGGACTAGATGTAAAAAAAACATGAGTGCTTGTTCCATTATCCTCGATATAAAAGAATAAATAAATAAATAAATCCTAAAATTGAAATCAGGGAAAGCTGTGGCTTCTGATGGCTGAAATGTACTCCCGTTTTTGGAGTTAAAATCTTTAATGCTCTGTTTGATAAGGGAGTTTTTCCTGCCAACGATCTTGAATCGATTCTTTTACCACTATATAGGGTGTGAGTAGCAAAATTCATAGTGGCATCATGAATACAAAACTACAAGCACGGGTAAAAGAAAATATTTTAACTAGGGATTTTCAAGCAGGTTTTAAAAAGGGATACTAAACTGTTGATCACATATTTATTTTATTAGCATGTTTACATAAACAATTCAGTTTAAATGGAAAATTGCATGTTGCCTTTATCGACTTTTGATTCCATTAACAGAAATTTACTTTGGCCAATATAGTTGAAAAATGAAAAGGAAAACTGTTTCGTTGTGTAAAGCAAGAGACGTTTCCAGACGAAATGGAAAACATGGTGTGACATTTATGTTAGATACTCTGTAACTGTTTATAGCGGATGATGTTGATCTTTCTGAAACAGTTGGTCTGCAGACCCGGCAGTTTTTCTTTGGGGTTTAAGGTTAATATAGGTAAAACATTTTTTTAATTTAGATAGGAAGGATATTTGAGTGTCAGAGAACACTGATGATAGAATTTGTTAATGCTTATAAATATTTGCTGATTTATTTTTGAACTAGGCTTAGTTTCACTACTACATGCAGAGATTTAGCAGGCCGTGCAAATGCGAGGTTTTAGTACTTTGAATAGTAGTTCAAATGTTTTGATGCACATGTTCAGCCTTTTATGCAGTGTGGCTCGGTGCTGCAGAAAATAATGTATTCATTTATTTGCTTTATAGAAATTTGGGGAGTGGGCAGATGAACACCTAACGACTTACTGTACGAGGAAATAAATAGATATCCTATCACTAAGTTTTGTTGTTCGCTATTGGTTAGAATTAACAAAGATGGGTATCCAAAAAAATGTTTTAACATTGTGTTCACACTTGGTGTGTGTGTGTGTGTGTGTGTGTGTGTGTGTGTGTGTGTGTGTGTGTGTGTGGTGTGTGTGTGTGTGTGTGCGCGCGTGCGTGCGCGCGCATGCGCGTGTGTGTTTGTGTGTGTGTGTGTGTTCGCGATATTAATTTTATTTGAAATCATTTTAGAATGTTTTAACCAATATGAAATATAGCTTTTTTGTGTGTTTTGAGATTTTTTATGTGTATCAATCTGCCTCTTAGTATTGTACTTGCCATTCATGGGATGATTAAATTGTTTTGACTTTTAGAAAAAAAATCGTTTTGATTGGCACACATATACAGTTCAAAACAAACAAATTAACTTTTAATCCAGACAACATTACATTATTTCCATTTTACAGGCGTACAAGACTACTGCTACACAAAGTCCAAAAAGAATCAATCACCATTTTCGTTGTCGACAAGATTTATAGATTACCTACATAATTTTACTAATAGTTTGAAATGGTATTCAACTTTCTACTACGTTTATGTACTGGAAACATATTTTCTGAAAAGTAGTAAACTGCATTTGTTTGCTATGCACCAGCTTTTCCATTTCATATTTATATTTTAGTTAGTCAGAAATTTACCAACATTAGGTTTTGTTTTACCAATCCGATATTTATTATCATAGAACTTAAGTCGAACACTTCATCAGTTGTTTTAATTGCATCAGTGCCAAAAAGCATTATTTCGACATTTAGGTCCAGTCTCTCGCAATAACAGTTGTGTTTATAGTCACTTTTATAGTTCTTCCCAGAAATTCTGTACATACTGACACTCCCATAAATAGTGTATTGTGTCCTTTTCCTTGTCACAAATTGCATTTGTCATTATCTGTAACTTTCATTTTCTTTAATATTGTGTTCGTGACTAATATCCTCTAACAAATCTTTATTTCAATTTCAAATTCAATTTCTTTAATTTTATTTGTAAGTTTTAATACTCCTTGCCAGTCTATTGGAATGTCAAGCTGGTCTTTCCCAATTCACGAAAGATTTCATGTCAAGAATTTCTATTTTGCTAATAATTTCATCATAATAACTATGGGGTCCTTTACCAGCTTTTGATATATTGGTCCTTTCCTTACTAAAGTTGTCATCCAGATTTATATTTTTCATTTTCGCATATTGTTGGATCGATCGCAAACAGCTAATATAATGCAAAGAGTTAATAAGTTTAAAATCAAGATTAACTTGCAGGAAGTTTTTGTTTTTCTTTTTTGTTTTGTTTAATGTCTTTTAACTACATGGTTTAGACAAAACCCGCCAGATACGTCCCCAGCAGAGCTGGTACCCACTTGTACACCTGGGTGGAGTGAGGAAAATAGGAGTAAAGTGTCTTTCCCAAGGACACAACACCGAGCCGAGCGGGGATCGAACCCGCGACCTCTGGATCACGAGTTGACCGCCTAAACCACTTGACCACGGTGACTCCTATATATATATACGCTTATATATAGTATGCATATATATATGCAACACACAATACACAATATAATACAATATGGTCTTACAGGTGAAGAATATATGACTTCAGCAACTGACATGAATTCCTGAGTCATATAAAACTTCTTGACTAGTGGCATATTTCTTATGAATATCTAAATACATGTCAAAAAGAATTGGGCAATCAAACAATAAATGAAGAACAATAATATGTTACATTTTTTAAATATTTAGTATTCCATGCGTTTAATCTTAGTTTATGTATTAGAATTTCTAATTTCCGTTGGCAAGGAAACTGCTGATAATGTTTTTTTTTTAAATAATCTTTGAATGCATGCATTTCATTAACTTAGAATGAATTTCATAAGAGGACAATGCGAGACTAGAAGCAAACACTTCAGTACTATATTCAGAGGCACCTTGTTTTGCAGCAAGTGTTTAAACCACTTTGAATTTTTCATTGTACAAAATTGTCCACTTGTCTGCAAAATGTTTCATATGAGTGAAACACGTCTTTCCGAAATGCATTGGTTTTAAATCATCTATATCATGGCACAGTGAATGCAATATTAATCTCCACTTTTCTTTCTGTGTATAAACTTTTTTAATCCATGCAAGTTTCAGTGATATTTGGTATAACTATACCGCCTTTTTTATGCTTTGCACCGAATATGCCTTTTTAAAAAAAATCTTATTTGTTTTTTGGTCCCACACAAATTCATAACATAGTTTTTGCAACTTGAACATCCAGGGGATTTGGCAATAAAATCTAAAAGTATACTAGCTTTGAGAGTACTAGTGAATTAATCTTTTAGACCATATCTTAGTTTTTAACTTCATATAGTTATCAGTTATATTTACTTCCGTCATACTAGGGGAACTTCGTGAACCAGATTCCAAGGATTTGATATTCTTTTGGATTCCACTCCATTTTTGTGTGTGTAAGCGAATTCTTTTTGCTGCTTAGCCAAACATTTTTGGTTTTATCAAAGTTTAACTTTAAACCTGAGGCTTTTCAAGGCTTTGAAAAAGCACTTCATATGAATGTTGGTCTCCCTATAGAGTGAACGATGTGTCACCAGGAAACTGATATATCTTTAGTTCAGTATTTGCTATTTTTAATTCCCTTAATATCCGTCTGTTTCCTTATCAGGCAAGCATATATTTCTGCGCATAAAATAAAGAGATATGGAGAGATTGGGTCACCTTGACGGCATCCCCTTTCAATATAGAATCCTGAAGATACCATTCTATTCACTGGTACAAGCAAATTTATGTTTTATATAAAGCAGACACCCGTTTTTGAAACCCCTTCCCAAAACCAAAGTGTTTTAAAACATTTTGCATAAATCCCCAATCTACAGAATCAAATGCCTTCTCGAAGTCTATTGACACCAGTAAGAGGCAATTGTTTTTCCTTTAAATAGTGTATTAAATCATATAGTATTTGTATAGTGTCCTCTATATATCTCAAATGTACAAATCCAGTTTCGTCTTCATTAATTAGCCCTGGTAAAACTGTTTTAATTCTGTTTGCAAATACATGCAGAGCCTATTTTATGTCGCATTTAGGAGTGAAATCGGCCTCCAATTCTTTGAAATACTCTCTGTGTTTAATCCTTTTTTGGTAGACAAATTATTAGTCCTTCTTTCTCCATTTACAAAACTTTTATTTAGTGAGCGAATCACAAAAATTCCTAGAATTTAAAGAAAGCTACAGTGCTTTGTCGTTTTTCATTTTTGTCAGTACTTTTGAGGCTTCTTCTAGGGTGATTAATCCTTCCAGCTGGTCTGATTCTGTTCTAGTTAAATTTGGAAGGGAATCGAAGATGTGGTCTGATTAAAAATTTATCGTGTTTTTTCTAGTATATAGTTTTTTTTATGGAATGCTTTTGTTTCTCTTAACATATCTTCTGTTTTTGTCAAAGTCCGTTGTCTGTGGTCAGTTTTAACATTTGCTTACTAACAAAATTCCGTTTCTCTAAAGAGCAAAACTATTTGTTTATTTTCTTTGCTCTTTTGTTTGTCCTTTTTCTCGTTAAAAAGAGTTTTGCTCTGAAATGTGTATGTCTTTTTCAAGTTCTTTTTCGTTTATATATCTGTTTTTTTTCTAATACTATGGGTTACTTCCATCAACGTATTTTTTTTTAAAAATTGGTTCGATATTGAAAACTGAATTTGATCATTTGGTATCTCATCAATCATTTCACTGTTGTGCATACTGTCTTTTCAACTCTTTTGAACTATCTTACATATTCTTTTTGTCTTTAAGTAATGCAGAATTAATTTTCCAAAACCCTTTGCTTAATTTCTTGCTTTTTGAAATCAAAATCTATCAAAATCAAAGAGTTGTCACTTCTATATCCATAAAGAATCTTTGTGTCTTTTACATCTGTTATCAAAGTATCTGACACTAAGAAGAAATCTAATCTACTTTGCTGGAATGGTTCTTCTCCAATGTGTAACGGGTTACTTCTTAGTTTAAATCCCGCCATATATCTACTAGCTCTAGTTTAGCCATTATTTCACTGCCTCCTGTGCTTTAACATTATTTACACGTTTATAGTTATGGTAATCAAGATTTGGGTTAAGAACTAAGTTTCAGTCACCTGCTATCAGTATATTAGGAATATTCAGTCCTTCAATTTTTGATTGAATACTCTAAAAAAAAAAAAGGGTTCATCATTATTAGGTAATATTCACCAATACAAAATCTTTTCCCATTATACCTATGTTCAAAATAATATAGTTACCTTGGGTGTCTTTAATGGGATTTTTTTAAATCCGAAAATCAAAGTTGTTAAAAAGTATTGTCACACCTCTGAACTTAGAATTATTGGATGGAAAAACACATTCATATCTCCATTCTGATCTAACTAATCTGTCTAATTTGTTTGTGAAATGAGTATCTTGTAACAAATATAGAGTATTGTTTCTGTCTCAGAAACTAGAAGACATCTTTTCTCTTTATATAATTACCCAAGCCTTGACAATTCAACGATGCTATTGTTTTTCTATTCATATTGGTTTAAGTTATATATAGCAATTCTGTGCCTGTCACAGTTTTTCAGTCGTGCACCGTTGTTTTTGGTTTTTTTTACAAAAATGCAAAACCTAACCACATAAAATACTAGACATTCATACCTTAACACCCACATACTCGAGTACTCATACGCACACACCATCAAATTACAACAAACAAACAAAACACACAAAATCAGCAGCAAAAAATGTGGACAAACTGAAAAGAACAACCACAATTTGCTCGACTATCGTCAGCAAGCAAGCATGTGCAGAGACAGAGAAAAATAATGATATCAATTTATCTACAACCACCTTAACATCAAATATTAAGACCCACAACAGTAGCATATACCAGCCCATCCCAGCGGTTCTATTCATTCATCATCATCATCAGACCCGTGACCTTGGCGGTCGTGGGGGAGACACGAAAGACGATGCCGTGGTAAGCCTCCTCCATCCATCTCGGTCCTCGGCTCTGCGCAGTAGTGCTGAGTCATTCATCCTGGTCCATTCTCCCCCCCCCCCCCCCCCCCCCCCCCCCGACCCCCCACACGCACACACATACACGCGCGCGTTCACACACACAAACACACACACACACACACACACACACACACACACACAGAGAAATGCCCCAGGTTTGCAACACCCTTTGCAACCTGCCAAGCCGAAAATAGCTACGATAAGACACAATCTAAGATTATTCATGTAAGATTATTTAAATCAATGCAGCACACGGTTATACAAAAACCACAAAAACAAACTATGCCGTGATATCCAAAGGACGCGAGTAAAAGGATAATGGCGGAAATAGAAGGTACCAGAAAAAGTAACAGTGCATAAAATCTCCAAAGGTAGATTTCCCTTGTTGTTGATCCCCACAATAAATAACGTTCAGGGGCAAATTCATTGTTTTCATTTGGCTCCAACAGCAAACAATAAACAATATCGCATGTTCGTACACAGAAAGCGCCCGTATCTCCTCAGGAATGACTGACAAAAGATCTGTTCAGGAGTTCCTCAAAGTGCTCTGCCCATCTGTTCAGTTGCCTCTCTGTTCCCAGGATGGTGTTTCCTTTCTTGTCTTTGACTGGTCGCTCAGGCACGCTGTACTTCCCTGAGAGTTTCTTAGTGGTGTCATACAGCAGCTTCATGTTGTTACTGGCTGCTGCTTCCTCGGCTTCCTCTGCCAGGCTGTCGATGTACTTGCGCTTGTCTGTTCTTGCGCTCCTCTTGACTTCTCTGTTGGCTTCTGTGAAGTCTGCTTGTGCCTTGGATTTTGCTGCTCTTGTCCGGCTGCTTTTTTCTGCTTTCTCTTCTCAATCTTGTGACTGCCGATATCCATTCCTTCTGTTGGTCTCTTGGGGCCCACTTCTTCCTGACAAGTTGACGTCAGTGTCTCTTTCACTTTCTTCCACTGGCTCTCGATGTCAGTCTCTTGTAGTACTTGGTACTTGTTGGTGAGGGACAGCTTGAATTCTTCATTTATCTTCATTCTCTTTCAGCAGGCTGGTGTACTTCTGCCTCTTTGTTGTTACTTCCATCCAGTTCTTCTTCAGCTTCAGCCTGGCTACCAAAAGGTGGTGGTGAGATGCAATGTCTGCTCCTCTTTTCACCTTTACATCCTGTAGAGATCTCCTCAATTTCTTGGCCATGCAGATATGGTCGATCTGGTTCTCAGTCACATGATTTGGTGATACCCAGGTGGCCTTATGTACTCTTCTGTGGGGGAAAATCCTGCCACCGATTACCAGATTGTTGATAGCACAAAAGTCTGCAAATCTCTTGCCATTCTCATTCATCTCTCCTAATCCGTATCTTCCCATCACTTTCTCGCATCCCGTGTTGTCTTGTCCGATCGGTCTTGGCATTGAAATCACCCATGAGGATGTTTATATCTTTTTCTGGGTACTTGGCAATGACGTTCTGCAGTCTGTCGTAGAATTGATCTTTGGCTTCTTCCTCGCCGTCATTAGTTGGCGCATAACACTGGATGATGTTCATTCTGATCTTTTTAGTCCTGAAGGATGCCGCGATGATTCTTCATCCGTATGCTTCCCATTCTATCAGGGCTCGCTGCGCATGAGCGCTACACCTTCTGTGTGTGGAGCGTTGTCTTCTTCATGGCCAGAATAAAGCAGCATCTCTCCTGTGAGCAGTCTCCTGTGTCCTGACTGTGTCCAATGGGTCTCACTGATACCAAACAATGTGAGGTTGTAGCTTTTCATCTCTGCTACTACTTGTTTTTCCCGTCTCATACATGGTCGTGAGACGATGCCGTGGTAAGCCTCTTCCATCCATCTCGGTCCTCGGCTCTGCGCAGTAGTGCCGAGACTTTCATCCTGGTCCATTCTCTGATGTTGCCCATCCATGACTAGAACAGCCCTCTTTCTGCCACCTTCGAGTGTTCCATGCAGTACTGTTTTTGGCAGAGTGTTGTGGCGGGTGACGTGGCCGAACCATGTCAGCCTTTTCTTCTTGACGATAGTTGAGAAGGGGTTCCTGTGGACCTGCCAGCCGTGTTATTTGACTCTTGACAAATTGACAAATTCATGGTAAACAATGTTGGGTCTCAAAAGTAAGAGAAGTTCTGTGCGCAACTGGACATGTAAAACTTTTCTTGGCCACCACATTCAAACAGAGGCTTGTCGATATGTACATTCAAGAATGGACAGGCACTATTAGAGATCGCGATAGATACCAGCCTTCTCGATCATTTAAGACCATTTTTGAAAAAGAACGGTACATTCTTGATATCGATGTGTTTTGCTTTCAAATAAATATGTACATCGATATAGCAAATCGTTTCGGCTGCAAAAATCAGATTGAAAATGAACAGCATTTCGTGTTTATGTGTAATGCATATGACGATATAAGGAAATTCCTTAGCGATTTTGTTACTCTTCCTCTAAACGTGCTTCTCAGAACCAAAAATGCCACTCTCAGATATAGTTTATCTAGATATGTATTTCGTGCTACAAGCCGAAGGACACGGTAGAAAACTTACTGAATATCATACCTGTCACATGAGTCACTAACTTGAATGCTTTAAGCAGGAACAGAAACAAATTCTGTACGTCCTTGTGTCTCACAGATGACATGAGTACACTTAGTTTGAAAAGACATGGCTGATGAATACATTTGCACTAGTTTCCCACAACGGGATAACAACAATGATCTTTATTCACGGTAAAAGATTGTTTATACTTTTTTTCATGCTGCGCTCACAACAACAACAAATTGAAATGGGTATAAAAGTATTCAAAATACAATGTTCACGCGTTGACAAAAATATATGGAGATTTCAAAAATGATACAGACTAACAAAACATGATAAAGCAAATCACAAGGTCCAATGATACAGAAAAATGGAGAAAAAAAAAACACAAAACAAAATAAAACGAAGCTCAAGTCACAGACAAATTAAGAAAATACAAAATAACAAAGGTAAGAATAACAACAAAGTAGCCAGATGTAATGTAACCTGGATTACAAAAGTGGACATCAGATGTCTATCAAGAGTTTCTTGAACATTTCTTTCGAAGAAGCTGATTTCTAGAGATAGGTAAATTATTCCCCAATGTTCTTTCTGAATAAGCAAGGCTTAAAGACCATATATGAGTAGGCTTGGTTTTTATTAACAGAAATTTTTTCTCACAATTATGTCTTTGAGTGGAAAAATATCTAATTCTATGTACTTTTGAAGGTCAATGGAATTAGTTTGATATTTTATGTAGGCAGCTTATATGCTTTAGGTTTGTTTCACTAACCGTAAGGTTGAAACAAAATTTATAAGAGATAGAATAGGTGGCTTCCCTTGCTTGGCTACCAGCAGGAAGGAATTTTGAAAAGCAGTGAGTAATCTTGGTGTTATTTTGTATAAAAGACGTTCAATATGCCAGTGACAGGATTGCCTTCGCGCTTAGAGTGTGTTCTAAACACCTTTTTGCAGGAAATGTATTTAACGTCATTCAAGATAGACAGTAGGGACGATCAAACTGTTACTGTGTTGCGACTGACACCAACTGACAACCCGTTGCACAAGCAAGGTGACAGTGCAGTATATCGTAGGAAGAGTCCAGCGCAAGTTGCCAGGGACAAAGACATCGAGGACAGAGGAACGAATGCAGGCAAGTTCATCTTCACCTCCCTCAGGCCTCTTTCTCCCTACGCCACCAAGTCTGTACTATACAACACAGAATGCCACTGCACGTGACACTTTCGATGCCACTGACACATACAAAACGGCTCCATGTGTGGCGGAATGTGCACGTGCAGCACAGAAGGCCAGCCAGTCCCGTGATACAGTGTATGAGGCGGAGAATTCCTTGCTAGTGAAGACACAGCACATGGATGTGCGTGTAAATGATGGTGATGATGGAGAGAAGGGTGATGACTGGAGTGAACAAACAGAAGATTTCGCTGATGAGACACTAGCAATGTCACAAACACCGACAGAACACACAGCAGTTGAAGCTATGGCAAAAGAAAACGAGACTGTGTCAGGGAGGGGTTGTGATGTGAAAGACACATCGTCAGTCAGCAAGTCAAAGAAAACCAACCAACTGTCTAGTGACGAATGCAGGCAAATAATCGAGTGTATTGAAAAGATACAAAGGGACTTGCGTAAAATGGACAACAGCTTTAGTTCAAGAGAAGACAGACTCAGTCCGGCAAATGGCGAAAATGGAAACCTGTCTACACCACTCGGAAAACAGCAGACATCGTGGCCACACCGATAGAGACACGACTGTGACAAGCTTCACCTTCCTCTTCAGGCAGTGATGACAGTGACAGTCGATATTATTGTTGTAATGTGACTATGAACATTACCGCGATCGGACTTCCATTCCCGAAGATCCTGTGAATGCAAATTGTTCGTTGTGTATGTAATTATCGGATCTTTTCGCCTTTTCTTTTTGTCTAGAAAGAGCTTAACTAGTCTCCACCAGTCTTTGCTGTTCTAAATCTCACACATGTCTCACACACATTAAAGCCTAACACATTAAATTATTTGTCATTGTCAAAAAAAAACACCCAAAAAACCCCTATTTTGATAGAGGAAACAGAATATTACACGAGTCAAACAACAAAACTGCAGAAGAAAGCATCACAGACTATGTGCAAACTGTTTATTTCTGATGATACATGTTACCAAACACACAAAAATAACATCCATGTTATAATCATTAATTATTCTGCTAACAATTTATTGAAGTTGTAGCTTGTGACATTCATTCCTCTACAACTACTTGTTTTCATTTCATATTCTTATACATGCACACGTTCTTCTACTTCATGCGTTTGTTTATTAATTGTTGATCAGTGATTAATAAGTTATTGATTTGATTGATTCGTCTCTTGGTTGACTGAGTAAATTATTTTTTTGTTTTCAAGCTTTTCTGATGTAAAACATTTCTGGTTTGTTCGGGTATCTACAAACATGATTACGAAATTGAAAACAAAAAAAAACAAAACCAAAAAAAAAATATATATATATATATAGATAGATAGATAGATAGATATATAGATATATAGATATAACAATTATATATGGAAATTGTTTTGTAATCAAAACAGTGTATGAATTTATATATATATATATATATATATACTTTTATGATTACAAAACAATTTCCATATATACAAACACCATTACATAAAAATTGAAAAAAATATACAAGTAAACAAAAGTGTAACAAAAAATGCACACACACTCAAGGACTCAACAGGATTAGCAACAGGAGAGAGCAGAAACTCTTCATATTAGCCCAATAATTTCACACCTTTTCACTTCAACACACGGAGAAAGAAGAAGCGCACACCATCGCAGAACCGTTTACTTGATTAACTTTTATATTCTAAAATCTTTTGAATTCGTTGATAAATTCATGCGATGTTTTGATTATGTTAATGTTATCATTAAAGCGTATTGTCTGTCCCCACATAATAGGGTATATATGATTATATGCTTTTCATCTGGTATTAGGGTGCACAAGATGGATCGTCTTTTATTTAGGTCAGAGTTGAGGTTACTCATTTCGAACCGCAGTCTACAGTGAATAAGTTGCTGCTTTCTTTTCCTGTAATAAAAATGTTTTAGAACTTTAAATTGGCGCTAGCTTTCATTCGCTCCGGCAGTGTTCCATACTTTTGTGAAAAAAGGAAGCATATGTTTCACTTCTACATTAAAGTATTAATCTGTCAAGGTGTCTACGTCTGTTTTTGTAAAAGACATTTAGTCTGTGTGCGATCTGACAAACTTCAAACGATTTTAACAAGTTGCCTGTAATTTCAACAGATTCGAGTTTAGCCAGGAGACCAAAGACTAGATGTATCAAAAGCTGCACACAAATTGTTATAGATACGTAAAAGCAGGTAGAATTTCCCCGCATAAATCCAGAATGGTTAGTTGTAAGGCTATAATTGTTTTTTTTTAAAGATACATCTTTCGAGTACTTTCCCAGGACAGCTTAGTAATGAAATAGGTCGGTAGTTAAATGTTCCGTTGTCCATCTGGAGTGATCTATTAAACAATAAGCTCAAAGGTTTAGAAATAACACTTAACTGCTGAAATTAGTCATTTGTGAAGTCTCTAATTTAGACTGTTCAACAAAGAACTCATATATGCTTTCTCTTTGTATGGGGGGTCGCCTTTTCTTTTTGTCTAGAAAGACCTTAACTAGTCTCCACCAGTCTTTGCTGTTCTAAATCTCACACTTTTTCATCTAGTTCTTCATAATATTCGATTACTCCATATCTGTAACTTGATTTCTTACTTGTCTGTAAACATGACTTTCAGCTCGTTTGTGTAACTTTATTTCTTCGTTTCATTAATGTACGGAGATTAGGAGATTTATCTTTGGATCTAGCAGTAACTACTTTGACTGGCATAGACTGTTTTGCTATTTCGAAAAACGTTTTAGTAAATAGTTCTGTATTCTTATTTAGAGTTTCATCAAGGATTCTCTCATTCCAGTTAACATCAGAGAGAAGACTACAAAACTTTTCATTATCTAGTTGTTTCTATTCATAGATTATTCTTTTATAGGGGCTGGGTCTATTACACTTTTTATTGTTATTAGTGGAACACGATGATCCCTGCATATTTCTGGTAAGATTTCTAGTACTCTAAGCTTTCAGTTAATCTCGTAGGTGCGTCTGTAAACTGGTGAAGTTGGAATATATTTAAGATATCCAGAAGATCAGGTGATGGAGAAGAGAGGAAATCAGTATTAAAATCATCCATTAAACATATTTTAGCAGAGTGTTGGCTTTACGTATACTTTAATTAACTGCAGGTCTATAAAAAGACCCAACTAAAATACTTTCTTCACCTAACTTTATTTCGGCCCAGATTGCATGTAAATCTGGCCGTGGCTTAAATACTAAATAAATTTTTACATAATATACCGACGTGGTCATTTGGGCGGTCGCTTCTTAGTAATGGTTGATAGTTTGTAGACACAGAGAATTATTGGTATGTGCTGGTGATAGCCAAGTTTCAGAAATAGTAATGACATGGAACTGTTCATTTTCTGCTGCTATAAGATCAATATTTCTGACTAGACTTCTAGCGTTAACCTATTTCATTATCGAAAGGTCCTGGGCTGGTTTCTACTAATCTCTGTTTGAACTCACTTAAAAAAATTGCGTTCGCTACCTTGTTACCTTGGTACCTTGGTTCATCCATACAAACTTTATCACATGTCCTTGATATCTGTCACCCAACATTTTTTACCCTGATTATCCAAAGACAAAATCATCTGATAAGCATTATTTTGAAAGTCTGTCTGCTTCCATCTGCAGTAAACGCAGCCGACACAGATCCGACAGTTGTGTTGATGAAAAGAGGATATCTGCGTGGCTCACCGTACACTAATTTGTTTCGCGTTTTCAAAGGTAACCCAGATATTGCTTGCAAGCTAAAAGATGTAGTTTTTCAAGGTTATCGAGTCTATTAACTCTTCAGACTTCAGAGGAGTATAACAATATAGACTGCACTTTTGCATCAAATATCTTGAAGAAAGTTTGTTGTCATTTCTTTGCATTTTGAATAAGCTCTACTTAAGATATATAACGTTCTTTTTCCAGGGACGGGATAGCTCAGTGGTCGGAGCACTCGCTTTTCCCCAGACAAGTTAAGCAGCGTCGAGCGTGGTTACCAGTTGCATGGGTGACCGTTTGCGCGCCTTGGCTTCAGTACAGTTCCCCCAGTTCACCCAGCTGTAAATGGGTACCTGCCCTCTTAAGGGTCAGGGTAGGTAAAGCAGCAGGGGAGAGAAGATGGGTGCCGCCCTCAATATGCTGGCCCTAGAGAAGTGAGGTCTCTCTACGACCTTATAGGTTATGGGACACCTTTACCGTTTTTTACCTTTTCCTTTTGGTAACAAAAACAGCAGTTC
>CM054137.1:56656463-56686766 GCA_028751875.1 Rapana venosa | reverse complement strand
TAAACATAAGTAGCACTTTTACAGAGCACTAACCAACAGAAACACTTAGAATGTAAAGAGGATAATTAATACTGTGACATTGCTAGAAGCTAAATTCAACAGAAAAATTCTACAAATGTAGAAACATCTATGTACAAATCATTTATATTACCTCACTTTGACTATGCTGATCTTATTCGGGATAACTGTATTGTAAACAAATTCTTTAGAAAAACTGCACCAGGAAGCATTAAGAACTATTGTTGGATCTGTCCTTCTACCACTGTCCTCTGGAACTCTGCCAGATATTGTTAAACTAGCAACTCCATGAGAGCTCTCAAACACCTGTCTGCTGATGACGCTGTTGTAACCTCCTTAACCTTGGAAACAGAGATGAACAAGATAATCCATTGTCGCCTGCGCCTTGGAATGAGTGATCTGAATTATGATATGTATAAAAGAAAGTTAATTAAAGTTCTCTGTTTTCGTTACGACGCATTACGTGAAAAAACTATTTTGAGCTTCCTAGAATTTACATTAAACTTAATTTTCTCTTAAAAGGAAGTCGTGATTTTTGCAATATTGATATTTTAGTCTGTTCACAAATACATTTCAAGATGACATCGCTTCGAAGTGTACAAGCTATCGCGATTTAGTTGACTAACAGACTCATATGACATATTGGATTGGAAAGAAGTAAGAAGTTGTGAAATTTCCTAAATAGTGAAAGAGCAACAGAATTTTGATTGAGCAATCGATTCTTCTTTGTTTTTCTCCCTTCACAAATGCTTAGTTTAAAAAAGTTTTGTAATGTTATTTTTTGTTAGTTGAGAAAGATGTCAGGAATATAGAATTAAAGAAAGAACAGTTAAATAATATAAGGGAAAAAAGAACAGAAAGGGTGCTTTTAAGGTCGAGAGCATGAAGGAGAAAAAGTGATGAGTTATTTCTGTAATTTAGAAAAAAGACACTTTTGTGAATAAAAACATAACTACACTAAATGATAGGCATAGTGGCTTCCATGATAACAAAAAGATATTTTCCATCAAGTTAAAAGTTCTTTCGATCCAGAAGGAGCTTATCCCGGTTTCTGTAGCGTTAAGCAAACTGATGGTTTTTCACCAATCTGTCGCCAGATACTTCCCCAGCAGAGCTTATACACCTGGGTGGAGTGAGGAAAATAGAAGTAAAGTGTCTTTCCCAAGGACACAACACTCGACTCGAGCGGGGATCGAACTCGCGACCTCTGGATCTCGAGTCGACCGCCTAACCCACTCGACCACGGTGCCTCCTGTCTGATAAATAATCTGGTCACACACACACACACACACACACACACACACACACACACACACACAACCCCAACTAGATGTTGAAGAAGCAAACAATTTAGAAAAGCAACTTCGGTGTTAAAAAATATGAAAAACAATAAAACAATAAAAGTCCGAGTACAGGTGGGTTCATGGCTGAGTTCTTTAAATGCTTTGGGGGTAAAATTGGTAGTAAGAGCATTAAAGGTAAAAAGGTAAAGGTGTCCCATAACCTATAAGGTCGTAGGGGAGCGAGGCGTCAGAGACCTCACTTCTCTAGGGCCAGCATATTGAGGGCGGCGCCCATCTCCTCTCCCTCGCTGCTTTACCTTCCCTGACCCTAAAGAGGGCAGGTACCCATTTACAGCTGGGTGAACTGGGGGAACTGTACTGAAGCCAAGGCGCGCAAACGGTCACCCATCCAACTACGCTCGACGCTGCTTAACCTTGGCTGGGGGAAAGCGAGTGCTCTGACCACTGAGCCATCCCGTCCCCTAGAGCATTAAATGCTGGATATAAAAAGGGAGAACTAACTTGTGTTAAGGGAGACAAACCAGAAAACTTGGTAAAAAGAACTGGAGACCGATATGTAAGTGAACGTGTGGAATCAGATCATCTGCCGCTGGAATTTAGCATGTATTTGATACAAAATAAGAAAGAAGAAGATATTGTGGGAAATAGAAACAATGTAGAAAAGAACATAGAAGTTATAGAAAAATTTCAGTGGTATGAAGAGTATGCTAGTGTTTTTTTCTCAGCAGATGAACAGTGAAATTGTGTAATTCACCTGATAAACTTCATATTCATTAATGATAGTCTTAATTGTTGGAGAACTGTAACATTAAGGTTTGCACAGTGTCATGACAGACACCTACATGAAAAGAACTAAACTAGATCATACCTGGCCAGAAATCACATTACCTGAGTTTTTCCAAATAAATCAATTTCATTCTGCCTGACGAACGGAAACAAAAACTGTTTGTGTGCGGCAAAAGAACTATTTAGACAAAAGTGTTACTCATATACATCTCTGGCATCTTGTATGGACTTGTATCCCTCCCCTTGTTGACACCTGTCAATAGGCGCGAACAAGACTTAAAAAAAAACCATGGAAACCTGGGGATAAGTCTGCTCTAACAATCAGCGGAAGGGAAAAAGGAGCCTTTGATCTACTATACAACAAAGGCTCCTATTCTGAGAACAGATCCCCTATGAAAGACAGACAGGCTCAGAATACAGGGTGGGGGGTGGGGGGGGGGGGGGGGGGGGGGGGGGGGGGGCGGGGGGGGGGGGGGGGGGGGGGGAGGGGGGGTGGGGGGGGAGGGGGGTAGCGGAGGGGTGGGGGGGGGGGGTGGGGAGGGGGGGGGTGGGGGGTGGGGACGGGGGGGGGGGGGAGGGGGGGGGGGGGGGGGGGGGGGGGGGTCCTTGTGGATTGTTGAGACAAAAGCCCAAACACAGGCGGGTAGAGTGAATAAAAACAAAGAAGGACATATGAACTCTTTCTATAGAGACGGTAACTTACTGTCTTTTTTATTTTTGTCTCAAAAATCTTTCTTTTCCATGACCAACTGAATGTTCACTGTACTATAAATTAATTTCTGATTTAACATACGAACAGCACAAGGTTTGGTGTAGAGTAGTTAAGCAATATGGTTCTGAACAGATCAAAAATCATCTGATGGCGTCCTTTAGCAAATTTGGCATATGCGTGTGGAAGAGTCAAATACTATGTTTCAGAATGCAATCTGGGGTTGATTAATTTTGAAGTCTAACACAACAATACAAAAACGCACAAACACGACAACACGCTTTACTCTCTTGAGCTTCTTAATATTAATCGAAGAATCGTAAAACCTGACAATGACTTTATTAGTAGTTCTCTAAATTAAATAATTTTCCATCTTTTCCACTCTCAATGTGTCTCTCTCTTTTCCTTTATTTTCCTTCTTCTGCCTGAATGCCTGACCCAGCACCATGGTTCTATTAGACTGGCACATTAGTGCGTCGAATTTTTTGGGGTAATGATTCTGTCTATTTGCTTCTCATCATCTTGAACGAGACAACGCGACGGAGTGGTAAAAGACCCGATATGCCTTTTTGGAGCAAGTGCCACTAAAGAAATCCAGGAGTCAGAGAAAGGTATTCTGTTACTTAGCTCACCCAGTTACAAACCTTGACACATGTTGGGTGGAGGAAAACGAGGAAACCCCAATCGAAAAAAACAAAAACAATGGATCGCTTGGAATGGAAAGAGATTGCGCCACCAAGTCCACAGAAAAAGACATGAGTAAACACAATACCAATAGAATACAAGAGCCAAATGAGACCGGGTTACCCAACGGAGCCAGCGGCTTTCCCATTTTTCAAACACCTAGGGTGGAAGTGAACAAGTCAGCTACTGGAGGGTTTAAAACATACTTTAAGCTCCATATGACAAACAGATCACCATATGGCCGAAACACTAAACACTCTTAATACCAGTGCGGAAAAATCAATAGAAACTAGAGTAAGACTGAGCTTAAGTACGATCCGCTATAAAAGGGACAGGTTATTGGACTAAGGAGATTTAATGGACAAATGGATTTGGGTGAGACTATACTTGATAGAAGGCAACAAGAATTCTGGTACAAGTGAGATCAAAGAAACAACACCTAACATGTGGTATTGCATTTAATAGTCCAAAAGGAAGTAGTGGAGGTGCATTAGATTTATTCAGCATCCGGATGTCGCCCCAGCCAAGAACAGCACTAATCATACAAATCTAAGCACCATCCATCTGACCAATGCAAGATAAGAGTAGGAAAGAATTTTTGGAAGATACTTGTGTGTGTGTGTGCAGAGACAATATGAAGATACCCAAGAAAGACCTCATCATAAATTCCCAAGGGGATTTTAATAAACGCCTAAGTAGTCCCGGAATCTTACAACCAATGGGCCGGAACTGTTTTGGTCATTTGGAACGGAGAGACACAACTGACAGGGGACTACGTCTGCATGGACCCGACAGACTTACCATTGCTCTCAATACCCTCTATCCACCACACGCAGTCCAAGGAGGACAACCTGGCATGCGCCAAACAGCAAGATCCATACCAAATATATTGCAGCTTAACACCATGGGCGCTTCAATTCCCCAGCATCAACAGAGCCAGAGCATGAACCTACCCTGGGCTACAAAAAGGCGACTCGTGTGCTGCTGGTTATTCAAAATGAAGCTGAAGAAAAAATACACAGCCTGCAACCCCACTGATCAAACATTTGACGTGACCAAACGAAAGATCCAGATGTCGAGAATCATACCAAGCTAAGCTTGGCGACGTAGACAATGAACCCCTAAAAATCATTGACTATCCTCACCAACAATAGAAAACATTAATGAGGCAGACCCGAGGAAACAGCAGCAAGGAGTATTCGCAGGTCGCAGAGAATAAACACCAGCCATGGACTACCATGAGGAACCGTGGACGAGTGGTTTAGGCAACTCGGTGATCCAAGTCCGCAGGGTTCGATCCCCGCTGGACACGGTGTTGTGTCCTTGGGAAAGACACTATTACTCCTATTTTCCTGCACGCCACCCTGTGTACAAGTGGGTACCACTCTGGGCTAGGGTAAGTATCCTGCGACAGACAGAGCCGTCTTTCACAGGGGTACGGAGAGAAAAAACCATCATCGCTTAACGATACAGAAACCGGGATAAGCTCCGGCTCTATGGGCCTTCAGATGCTCGAAAGGAGAACATACCTTTTTTTAATGGGACCCCAATGACATCTTGTACTCTGCAATACCAAGAAGATGGACTGAAACCAACCAGGTTCTTCACAAACCTAATGAATACCAGGAGGCAACAAATCTTGTGAAGAAGTCAATGCTCTTCAGGCCAAAGAGAAGTGGATTCAGTATCAATGCATTTTTGAGATCGAAAAAAGCATGAAAAGTGGCCAACTAGTAAAAAGGCTAATGACATACCCTGCAATGAAACTCACAGAAAGCTCAGCTGCCTTGAACAGTGTCTGAGTATTGCAAGACTATACAACCTGACAGACAGCATAATAGAAAGAGGAAGCAGCAACATCAAGAGTACCCTCGCCATTACTATAACCTGTGAGGGAGGAAGAATGGAAGAAGCCAATCGCAGCTTACCAGTAGAAAGTCCCCAGAGCAGACAACATACCAGCAAGCTGCTCAGCATGGTGGAGCAGGAAAAAAAACAGTTATCACACATCTATCTGATTTGGGAGACCAAATCATTGCCAACAGAATGGACACAATCACTCATCATACCTCTGTCCAAGAAGGGGAATTAACGCCAATGCCAAACTTAAAGAACAATCAGACTCATCAGCCATACCAGACAAGAAACATGCTTATAGTTATTTTGAATCGACTCAAGACAAGGCAGAAGAAAACATGCATAGGAACAACCGGGTTCAGGGCGGCTGGCACAATCGAACAGAATTTTTAACTGCCTCAAGCATCCATGATGGAAAACATCTTCAACATCAGAGAGACCTGTTCCACAACTTTCATACGCAATTCAAGAAGGCTATTCGACAGAGTAGGCACGAAGCCTGTGGCAGGTCCTCAGAATGTTTGGGCAATTGCGAGACGCCTAGTGCAAAACCATTCCAGACACTACTGCAACAACCGAGTAAGCAGTGAGCATACCTTCCTGACCAATCAGGTCGGGCAGACTACTACAAAAACCACAGTTGGGGGTCCGACAAGGATGCCTGTTATTCATCCAGTCCTGTTTAATCTGTTCTTGACAAAAACATTACATGAAAGACCCCTCCCTGACTTCCACTCCTACCATCTTTCCATTGGCGGCAAGACCCTTTCAACAACCTCTCGGATTTGCCCAATGACATTGACCTCATGGGGCGGAAGTAACGCAGAGTCTGCAGAGATCTTAACGACCCAGAACTATGAAGAACAGATGCTGGATCAGCAGATGGGAAATGGATTGAGCTCGGAAGAAAAGTAAAGTACTTGTACAGCAGGAAACAGCCACTGCTAAACTTTACATGAAACGGCCAGCTACTGAGGCGGTAGGACGCTTTTAAATATCTTGGCGCTACACACACAAAGGACGGACGATCGACCACAAAATCAAAGTCATACATGCTAACAACACCCATACCACATGGAAAATAAAGAAGATAAGTTTCCCAATCAAACAAAGCTCTACAAAAGCCCTAATTCAACTATCCTGCTGTAACGGAACGAAACCTTGGACATTGACTGTTCTGTAAAAACAAAATGCCATAAAAACTGCTGGCATATCCGGAGGGAAACGAAAGACCAATTGATTTTCTGTCAAGAGCCAACATGACAACGGCTGGAAGACCCACAGGAACCAATCGTCAAAAAAAAGTTGACATGGGTTCGGCCCGTCACATCACTCTTTCAAAAACAGTACTAGCAAGGAACATCTCGAAGGGGCAGAAAGAGGGAGACATGAACTCAGTCATGGATGACAACATCAGATGAAGGACCAGAGATGAAGTTGACTCGGCACTACTGCGCAGAAGACCGGAGGACCGAGAGGATGGAGGAGAGCTTACCGACGGCATCATCTTTCGTGATCTCCTCCAACGACTGAGCAAGGTCGACGGGGACTGATGATAATTGATGACATGATTGATGTATGAATGAAAGTATCCTCACAGCTACGCAGTCCTCTTGTCAGCCGATACAACCAAGATCAAAAGGAGATCAAAAACGGCGACTAAGGAAAAGCTTTATTGCAGTGTCAGGGATAGACACTACAGAACACAAGGTTTTGCTGAGAGACACTGCCAGTATTCTCATGCCCTTATAGCGACTCCGCAACAAAATAGTTTGAATGTATACATGGATAGTGATGCAATTCACCGCCCTAGCCAAAACTCTGTAGAATTGTCTGCATCTCTGAGGAAAAAAAAGGATATTATATAGCGATGTGGGCACCACTCGTTTTCTGCGCTTCTTTTCTCTCATACACTCGTTTGGTCAACATGAACTGTATAATGATTTAGAAAGAAAACTAACCACTAACCAAATATCATCAAACTTGGAATTATATAAATATTGTGATCTAAAAATGCTGGAAACGTGGAATTACTAGTGGGAAAAAACTTGAGCGTTCAAGAGCTCATAAAAAACTGTGACGTGTAATGTGCGCTTTCTTGTCGTCAGAGGTGTCAGAGACCTAATTGCTGCACTTAACATCAATAACAATGGAAAATGTTAGTAATTTTTATGTACATAGTTTAGTTAAAACAATCAAGAAAATGATGGCTTTATTTTGGAAAAGGAGGCCTGTGTGTAGTAACAATGTTAACTAAAGAAAAGAACTTGATAGCGTCAGAATTCCATCGAGGACATAAATTTTGACTTCATCACACTCCTAGAGCACCGCACGAAGAGCACAAGCGTTGCTCGAAGTGGCGACGAGTTAGGAGAGGGCAGGCCTTAGACGCTTCAAAAAGCTGCTGGATGGACGAATGTTTCCACATCGACAAAATTTCTAAATAATAGGAATGTGGGCACCAACACTGACATGCGCCACAGTCTAACATGGGAGCTTTTTCCTAACACAGAATAAACGGTAGACATGTATCTTAATTTTACCACTGTGTATAAATGTATTTTTCTTGAGAACTGATGGCTCTCAGATCTTTACTCTCCAAGTACGACTCTCTCTGAGGCAAGAATTAATAGCGATACTTACCCTCGCTAAGTCTTGAAGCTGTATTTGTAAAATCCTTGCGAAATTATTGTAGACCCGAGCGGTGTGTGGCGTAGACCAAGGGAAGTAAACTGGAATGCCATACCAAAACAAACGAAAACTAATATCACTATGAAAAAAAATTAATGCAAGATTCCAACAGTACTTGCATACGGTGAAGTTAAAACAGGTTCAATGAATAAGAATAATACCAACTGTTTATCTAAATATATGATGGATAACCGGTTTCTGCGAAGCTCTAAAAACTGGCAGTAAGCCCTCGTGTGCACGAAACCGGGTCTACAGAAATTCGTAAGAATTTAACTAAAACACTTCAACCTTACCAGGCACATTGATCGCTTTAAATTGAAGTGCTTAAAAAAATTTGCAATAATAAACCGAGTAATTGACTAATTATTGTGCAGATGTTCAAAAAGGGTTTGGATGAGAGTCTATTTCCAACTATGTAATAGATCAACCATGCTTGGTTAAATATATTTATTGATGTCCTGTACAAATCCTGAAGTGATACATGAACGTTTTCTTTATATTTGTACAAGGCTTTCAACTTACTCACCTCGTGAAGTAACGACTTTTCCAACGAATTTTCACTGTATTTTATGTTATAAGGGGCCATTTGAATAAATCATCTGCGTCTTTTGCGTCTCTCTCTCTTTGTTTATATATAGTTTGTATATTCTATAACTGTGCAATGTGCGAAAAAAAAAAAAAAACGACAATAAAAAAGTTGAAATTCTATCGATTAATATATATTTATTTATTTATTTAATTTTTTTAATAATATTTTTTAATTTAAAAAAAAAAACAAAACTAATAATCAAAAAATAAGATGTAATAATTGCATTAATTTATTAATTATTATTGATTATTTATTCATTTGCTCTTCACTGCCTACCTATAATGCGGGGGTTATCATGTCTGTGAATTGTAGTGCTTTAGGGAAAAGATCGCATACCATAACTTGATGTTTTACTACTTCCTAGCCTTGACTACTTATTAGCCAACAGACGACCATGTACTGAATACAACACATAAGCACGTGCCTTTAGCTCACAGTTGCACGCTCTTCAGCTGACACCATCGACTGTCGTTGACTGAATGTGGGTACCGGATCGTCGCTGTGTTTAACTTTTTTTTTTATAACGTTAGGAAATGGGAGTGCCATATCATGCATTTAACTTCATGAATAAATTAAATTGAGGTATAGTGCTCCTGGTATCCAATGTCAATGATAGACATCGCCGTTGAAGTATATGTAATACTGAGGCTTTGCTGTATAGCAATAGCGATTCAATTCACTTCAAATTCAAATATCAAATACCCAAATTCACAAATTCAATTCTCTCCTCTCTCACTCTCTCTCTCTCTCATCTCTCATCTCCCCTTCTCTCTCTCTCTCCTCTCTCTATCTCTCTCCATCTCTCCTCTCTCTCTCTCTCTCTCTCTACTGTCTCAAGCAAGAGGAATGTGTGTACCTATTTTACATTTTCACTTTTCAGAAAGCGAATTAAACATTACAATTAATCAAATATGGAAAACATTGGTGCTGTTTATTGACACATGTATGCTTATGAGTTACTATCAGCCTGTTTATTAGCTGATGTACTTAGTTGCTGTGTGATGCTAAACAAAAAATAGTCTTAAACAACCTTATTCACTTTCACTTTTACATCTTCCATTTTGAAAAGTAAATAAGAAGAAAAGTAACATATCATTGTTTCGTGTAGGGAAGGCATTTGGGTATAACCGAAGATGAAGTAATTTACACAATTTCCTTACCGTGATCTTAATGTTTATAGTAGTTTAGGATATTGTATTCTACCCGTCTGTTTCACTGCGGCTTGTAAAAGTCTTAGTAGGGCAAAGAATGGTAATAATGCAAAGCCAATTCTTTTTGAGCTTAAATGAAGCTATTTGACTCACGGTTTTAACTAGTTCTTCAGATGGTCAGTAAATTTATGCCAGAGCAGTTCACTGAAATCCGTCATTTCTTTGCAATAAACAAACATAAGTTTGCACATAGCGGAGTTCATTTATGACCTCAGAGTAATTTAAAATAGGAAACCATGCTTGTTTAAAATTGAATTTATTGAAATCTCCTGTACAAATTACTGAATTTATCATACAGAACTTTACTTTATATTTGTTCAAAGGCTTAGAGAAAATAGTCATTTCCCTGAAACAAAGTACTAATTCCGTGATCAAATGGCTTTAAGCACTGTAATTTAAAGTTATTTATAATATTGTTTATAGAGTGAAGCTAACAGATATCCTTTGTACATAAATTCTGCAGTATTCGTTATTGGATTCTGAATTTGCTACAAATGGAAGATCGAGCCTACCTACATAAATGGCGTAGATAAAATGCGTATAACCCTAAACAAGAGAAAGACAAAACTGGATAACCCAGGGTCCGTGTCATGTTTTTAAATTAAAAGTTTTTGGAGATGAAAGGAAGAAAGAAGGTTGTGAGTATGTCAGTGAATTCATTAATGTTGTAAACGATTAATTGACTGCCGATAACTGGAAACCATTGATACTAGCCAAAGGTTTGAACTTTTATAGAAGCATGACTCTATAATGTCTATTAATAATGTGTGACATGAATCGGTAACTGAAAACATACCACAGCAAAATTAGGACTCGTATCCTATCTGAATTACATACCCAAGTTATGATCATGATGTCCCCATTATGCCTGTGTCACAGAAAGATCTTTGTTCTATGTTGCCAACATTTATATGACTTCAAGAGTTAAAATATAAATTAGGAAACCATGCTTATTAACATTGACAATGTAGTGATGTCCTGTGACAAATTCTGAATTTATAACAGAACATTTCTTTATATTTTGTACATGAGGCTCTTAGAGAAATAATGCCTGAAGTAATGTAACAAATTCGTGATCAAAGAGACTTTCTTTACTGTATTTATATTATGCGTACTAATATGTTCTCAAAAGGAGAGGGGGCCCCCTGAGGCCTCATTTGAATAAATTCATCTTGCGATATAAATCTCGCTGTCTGTCCTGTCCGCTCTGTCCTGTCGTCTCTGTGTCCTGTCTGTCTGTTCTGTCTGTCTCTCTCTCGTCTCATCTCTCCTACTCTCTAATCGCTCACTTCCATCTCTCTCATCTCTCTTCTTCCTTCTCTCTCGCTTCACTCTCTCGGAGGATTCGGTGAGCATACGTTCGTGGCGAGTGCGTCGCAATTTTTTTGCTCCTCTGCAAGCAATGAATCGGATAATCAATTTTGAATATATTGTGACTTAGAAACATTCAAGTCACAAGAGCCAGGAAAAGATTGATTATCCTCCCTTTATATATCTTATACAAGTCTTTCTTTATCTTGTTGAACATAAAAAGCCACTATGTCACGCTGGTCCTGATGCACAGCATAATACTGCTTACCAATCATGGCTGAGGCGTCTAGGACAGATGCTACATTGCTTGGCAATCCCACACAGCCTTCTATCAACGCTCACTCTGAACAGTCAAGTATTGATCAATCTAGACACCACCGACTCCGCCAGTGTCTCTATGATGTCAACAGGCTTGCTAAGATTTGATCAAGTCATAGGGGCTAGACGATAACAGAAATCTGCTAGAAGACATACAGTTCAATACTGCAAGCTGGACACACTGGAACAGACGCAAACAGACAGAACAGAAACAAAAACCTTCAACCTGAAACTTACTTTGCGGAATCCCGTGAACATCTCCAGGAGATACGGAAACGACAAGCGAGGATCAAATCTAGACATTCAGCTGTCCCCTTACAGACGTCCGTTGGACTTCACTGTTACAAAAGAAGGGCGGAGGAAAGAAGAGAGACAAAGTGATGAAGAGAGCTCACCCACGATTGTACAGTTTTACAGAGGTAGAAAATTGGAAATGCTGACAATACACGAATTTCTATATGTCAGCCCCCTGACTTGCAAAAGAACAATTTAAAAGAACAATTTGGTGGTCAAATATAGATGTCACTTTCGCTCAAACTTGTTACTTCTGAGTCAATTAAAAGATTAATTAAATAATGCAACAGTCTGATTCAATAACTGTCGTAGAATCAGCGATAAACAAGTTTAATAAAACTTCATATACAGAGTCAAGCAGAATGTCTGAAAAAACAAATCCCACTGCACAGAACCAAAACAAACAGAATGATATCATGAATGTAATTTACAACACAAAAAATGAAAAGACTTTGGAGGAAATTTTAAGCGTTCTTTGCAAAAGATGACAGAGTAGCCTTTTTTGTATTACAAATCATTAGGAAAAAGAAAGAAACACTAAATGTATTTTTGAAGAATGTTAAATTCTGTTGGGTGTCTTCAGGAAACAATTTTTGGGTAAAACTGAAAAGAAATATAATTCAGAAAAAGGTCACAACCACAAAAGGCATCTCTGTTGGGCAATGGTTTTGAATCACTTTTAAAAAGTATTTAGAAAAGGAAGTAGATGAATGATGTAGATAAAGTAGATTGACATTGTATCAGGACAATTAAACTGTATGTGAAGCAGAAATAGACGACGTCCAATGATATACAGGAAGAAGTAACACTGTCAATAATAGAAGATTGAAGAATCTGGCAACTCACTATTTGACCAGTGATCTTCGTAGAACACTTTATCCTGAAAACTGAGGAAAAAGCTTACGAAAAAAAGATAAATAGTAAAAAAAAAAGTAAAGAATATTAAACAAAAAAATGAAAAAACGAAACAAAAAAAATATAAAAAAGAAAATACTATGCGATGGAAAGAAAAAGACTAAAATTCAGAAAATTACGAGACAAACAAATAACAAGGAAAAAAAAAAAAAAGGAACCGCAATAAAAATTCGAATCAACTATCTTTATAATCTATAAAGTCAACGACATCAAATAACTTTAAGGTATAATCGTTTTGTAATATTGCAAGTAAATTGTATATGTACTGTCATTAATAATAGAGATAAACTGCAGGAGTTGGATAACATTAAACATATATCACATCAGCTGTTATTAACAAAAGGTTATGCCAATTGGATCTCAATATTTTACTCTGTATAGCCGCATTTCAAAGCATTCTTGGAGAAATAATCAAAATTATATATGTTGCCCTAGAGATTTCGAAAAGGCCCTTGGTTCTATTTCAAGAAAACTATTAATATGGCCTGTGTTGCTGAGAAAATACAGGCAAGGGTAGTTATTTACATGATGTATGCTAGAGCTGTGAAATCTAGAATAAGATGTGGTACACAATTGAACAGATTTTAGTGCATTGTAGCGAAAGGAGGATTGTGTGCAGGTTCCTTCTATTCGTGTTTGTAAATAACTGGCTATATAAATAATTGTGAAACATGGAGAGTAACATGTCTTTTATTTTGATAGAATTATTATAATGCATTTTGCTGATGACAATGCGTCTATGCTGTCTAATAACTGCTGAGATACCGGCAAAGCGGCATAAAGAAAATGGCATTAAGAATGAACATGGAAAAAAACCAAATATCATTAGTGTATTTCGAGTAAGTCAGTGAACGAATAGGACAATGGAAAAGAGACAGAATCAAGATAGTTAAGCAATATTGCATTTCAACCAGGCTTAGTTTTTCTTATCATGTCCAAGATTTGGTAAAACAGAGGAAAGAAAGCTGCTTTGAGAATGATTCTTCTGCATTGTATAAACAGATTATAGTTCCTTTTAGTATTTTATAAAGCTTTTTGATTCACAGAGCGTGCAATCCAATTGCAGAACTGAGGTGCAGAAATCTGGTCTTTGAGAATAAGCGATGGGATTAAAAAATTACAGCTTATTGCTATGAAACGCTTTTTGAATGTAAGACAACAGTAAAAAAAAGCTCCCAATCACGTTTTTATGGTGAAACGTGGAACAGTAAAGTGACCCTAATTAAATTAAAAGTATGTAAAAGCATAATTATTGGCTTTTAAAATTGACTATAATGAATTGTAGTAGATTGCCGTATAAAGCGATTATATAACTTTGTATATGATTGATACAGAAATGGAAAAAGACTTGGCTTCAGAAAAAGTTTGTAATCTTTACCATAGGATTTGTGCAAAAATCAGGGAGTACAAAATAATCTACAACGTTTTTGAAAAAGTTTAAAACAAAGAATCATGAACTGCCTGACAGAGTGGCATGATTCTCTCGAATTGCAGAGTAAAAAGGATGTTTAAGTCGAATAATCTAAAAATGAAATGTACATTTGGAATGCCAATGAATAAATCTTTTCAAGAGTAGCGTTTTACAAAACTTAGCATGTCATCGAGGTTCCAGATATAAAAGTAGAGGTAGACTGATAACTGAAAAAGTGACCGTTACTTCATAGGTTCTGAGAAAAATATTTTTTAATATTATTTATAGTTTCAAGTCAGTTATGCTGCCCTGTTCTTCATGAATGAGAACTGCAAAAAAAAGTAACATTCAGCCTAAATTTTATGAAAAATCCATGGTCGCTTTTAGATTCAATTTACTTATGGCATCTCAAAATGAAATATACTTTATAATTTGGCATTAGTAAACTTACAAAGTCTCTGAGAAAATTATATAGGCAACATAATCAGCACTTGAGCTAAGGTTAATCTGAAAAGAGTTAATATGTTGCATTCAAAAAGTGTGGAGTTATTTACAGCTGCTAAAAAAAAATAAGCTGTCATGGAAAAAGTCATGCCTGTGAGTTAATTTCAGAGAATCGATTCTCTACAAAGCTAGATTCAACGAACTGCATGTAAAGATCTGGCAAGTCGAGGTAAAAGGAAGCTTGTTAAGTGGTTTTGAAAAAATTACGATTATTCGGAATAATAATGCTTTTGACTTATTGATTAAGATATTTGATGTTCATGAAATTTTGGAGCAACAAATACAACCCACGTGTTATTGATGGCAATAAATTTGGGGACCTGGATGCAGCTGTTCTCACATTGTGAATCAGTACACCTCTTTGAGGCGCAGTTTTTAGGCTTAGAGATAGACGTACACTATCTTGTTTTATAGTGAAAATCTATAGAATCGTCTCTCTCGTTAATGCTTGCTGGTAAGATGCGTTATAGACATTGGAGTAAGACTTCTACATATGGATAGAGTGCAGGTTACCTTTGAAGTCTTACAAGATCCTTTATGGAATCTAGATTGTCAAGGGAAAAGCACCTGTCTTCACAAATACGTACCTGTTTTGTGAATTTGGCTTTGGAGGTTTGAGTTTGGCTCAATCAGGAGTCAGAAATTGTAGAGTTGATCAACGTTCTTTCGGCAAAGAATTGATTCACTGCCGTTGGCATCAGTGGAGTGGTTCATAACATAAAAGATTTCAAATGTCTACAGACAGTTTTTATAGACTCACACGTATTGTCAAAACTTATCTAACGCTTGATATGGATATACATTTGAGAAGAATTAATATCTAAGTATTGACTTGGTTTAGTCAGACCATAAATGTCATAAATTTAGATATATTAGCACATGATGATGATAACCTCAGGTTTCACTATGCCTATTATGTAAGCAAACAGTGGAAGATGAAGTTCATTTTGTGCTGTACCTGTCCAGTAATTATGAAGAAGTAGACAGCTAATTACATCCGTTAAAGTCAGTAGTAGCTGACCATGGTGTGTCACCATTGTCGTGGTGGATGGCATTGCGTCTTCAATGACCCCCAGAGCTATGTGGCGGGGGCTTCCGGCCCTCTGGCAGGTTCAACCATGCTCACCAGATCTGTGTGGAGAGGCAGACTAACAGATACACCCTAGGTCTCCTCCAGGTTGGGGAGTTGTGCTTTGGGCTAACGACCTATTCACTTAAAAAACTCTTCTGTATCGAGAAACTGCAAACACAGTTCCCTCTCTGGTAGAGCCAAATGGACGCGTGCTGTGAAAATCCTTCGGGAAGCCAAAGTGCGCAACCACTCTATCTATACAACCAAGTCAACAACCAGGAATAGGACACCCGGGAACATCAGAACCTATACGAAACTGGTAAAACAGATCACAGATGAATGCAAGAAATGCACAGGTACAACCATAAAGATCCTGCCTGTGCGAGACCCAGATGGAATGGCACACCGGGCAGTTACAAAACTTGCGAGCGGAGACACTATCATCTACTCTGGACAGAGAAGAAAGGGCCAGCCCCCACAACTCACATGGATAGCGGGCTGCTGATGAACCCACTGCTGTCGTGAACCATTAGTCCAACACGGATCCCTCACAAGCCCGTTTCAACTCAAAAGGCAGAACAAGGAGTTAACCATCCTTTCAGTGCTTAAACGCTCCACACAAATACAGCAAGTTAGAAGATAAGAAAACTTCTCCGAACAAGTCCAGACCATCATTGGACAAAGGCCACCAAAGAGGACCTAAAAATAACTAATGGGAGACATGTAATGCCAAAGTGGGGACCGAACAAAAAACCAAAAGAGAACTGCAGCAGGCCACTAGAAAACTACAAGATCACGAGAAACTCTCTCAGGCAAAAACAACAAACCTAGCTAAGAATGGCAATGTACACAATCAGGTATACCAAGATAGCAAGATGGCAGAGTACTTCAAAGAAACGCTCAACTAGACCTGCACCACCCCATGCTGCCAGACACCTACAGAAGTCCTTGGCAGTCAACACCGGCCCCATCTACCAAGAAATGAGATCAAGCCATCAAGTCACATCAAACAGTCACAGCAGCAGCCCTGACGTAATTACCACCTGAAGCACTGAAGGCAGACATCAAACTTCCACTGAGATGTTAACCCACTCCTAAGAAGATCTGGGAGCCAAGAAGTGACCAGAAGACTGGAGAAAAAAGGCCATCTTCGTGAAGCTGTCCTCATGCAAACCAACGGAGAGGAATCATCTAACCTTGTCCCATCCCCGGCGACAGTGCTGACACAAAGATCATACTAGACAGACTGAAGAACAACACTGGACAAGACCACATTCTCGGGAAGAACAGCAGGCTTTAGTCAAACAGATCACCACAGATCAAATACGCCACAATCTGCGCATCATCATTCAGTCTTTGTCGACTCCAATGGCTGGTTTGACTAAGAATACCACAAATTAAAATGCTTCTGAGTGAATTTAGACAAGTAGTATTCTGCTCCGAAGTGAAAGATGCATTTGTACAATACAAAAAGAAATATGAACTTGACCAAATAGAACTAACAAAACCAAGATAATCGTAACGAGAAAAAACTTCTGTCAACTTCCAATTTCTAATGACCATATGGCATGACATTATTCCTAGTAGTAGTATTTCAAAACTTTGAGAATACACGAATAATGCAGGCTAGGAAACAGTGGAAGATTAAATTCTCAGAATAAGACTCTCAGATAAGACAATGGTTGTGAGGTCAAAGTAATACTAAAACCAAAAGAATATACAGACATTTGAAATAGGGGTAAAGTGCTAGTTTTTTGCGTTGTATTTTTTTTTATTTCTATCTCTTCTTTTTGTAGTGCCGTGAAATATTGTGGATAGTGTTTTTCTGAAAGATGAAAATGAAAATGGAGATCTGCGCTGCTATTAGTGACAACATGATTATCGATCGATCCGGAGAGATGAAGAACCAAAAAGCTGCCATTTCTGCGCTCAAGGAACCAACTCTTCCAGTTTATTTTGACAAAATCCAAAATTGTGTCCAGAATCTAATTAATTAATTTTGAAAAGAAAAGGCACACGAGCACTCCGGAGAAGAGAATAACGAGCAGCCAGACCCCTCTTGCCGGAAACGAAGGAAAAAGAAAGAAGAGCAGACAGCGATCAGATACGGTCACCACATCAGTTATCATAACTCGGAGAAAAGAAACTGATGTTTCTACAAGTTTCTGTAGTTTCTACAGAGGAAGAGATGACAATTTATTCTCCCATACTGGCATCATCCCTTGATTCCGTCCAGGAAAACAGGGCCACTCCGCATCTGAAAGAAACACAACTGGCAAAGCGCTGCTTGAGTCCCAATTCGGATGTAAACAAGGAAATCTGAGGAAAAACTTACCAAATTCCCGTAAACTGTATCTTACGTGGGTCTAGTTCCCTAATCAAACACAGTAAATAAATGTTCCTGTTTTAAACCTTTCCTTAATATTAGTATGGCGAACAACAAAAACAAACGCTGTCACAAGGCGGAGCTATAAGCGATATTAACCGAACTGCACTGAACCGACTTGGAAACGTAAACAGATACATATCAGCGCAGGATGCAAATGCCCACGCCTAGCCATACAAGGTCTTAAAAACAATGACCTTGTCCCAGAAACGGAGAAATGCAACCTCTTGCATATGAGTAACCGCATTTTGTGCCATGACACCAGAATACCTGAAATTAGATGGAGAGTAAAACTTCTGTTTTTCAGAATAAGCTACCATTGGCCTCAGTCCAAATCTCAGAAAAGTCCCAAAACGTATGAAACACTGTCCAGCAATACACCTTACATGAGATAATTCACCTGATAAACTTCATATTCATTAATGATAGTCTTAATTGTTGGAGAACTGTAACATTAAGGTTTGCACAGTGTCATGACAGACACCTACATGAAAAGAACTAAACTAGATCATACCTGGCCAGAAATCACATTACCTGAGTTTTTCCAAATAAATCAATTTCATTCTGCCTGACGAACGGAAACAAAAACTGTTTGTGTGCGGCAAAAGAACTATTTAGACAAAAGTGTTACTCATATACATCTCTGGCATCTTGTATGGACTTGTATCCCTCCCCTTGTTGACACCTGTCAATAGGCGCGAACAAGACTTAAAAAAAAACCATGGAAACCTGGGGATAAGTCTGCTCTAACAATCAGCGGAAGGGAAAAAGGAGCCTTTGATCTACTATACAACAAAGGCTCCTATTCTGAGAACAGATCCCCTATGAAAGACAGACAGGCTCAGAATACAGGGTGGGGGGTGGGGGGGGGGGGGGGGGGGGGGGGGGGGGGGCGGGGGGGGGGGGGGGGGGGGGGGAGGGGGGGTGGGGGGGGAGGGGGGTAGCGGAGGGGTGGGGGGGGGGGGTGGGGAGGGGGGGGGTGGGGGGTGGGGACGGGGGGGGGGGGGAGGGGGGGGGGGGGGGGGGGGGGGGGGGTCCTTGTGGATTGTTGAGACAAAAGCCCAAACACAGGCGGGTAGAGTGAATAAAAACAAAGAAGGACATATGAACTCTTTCTATAGAGACGGTAACTTACTGTCTTTTTTATTTTTGTCTCAAAAATCTTTCTTTTCCATGACCAACTGAATGTTCACTGTACTATAAATTAATTTCTGATTTAACATACGAACAGCACAAGGTTTGGTGTAGAGTAGTTAAGCAATATGGTTCTGAACAGATCAAAAATCATCTGATGGCGTCCTTTAGCAAATTTGGCATATGCGTGTGGAAGAGTCAAATACTATGTTTCAGAATGCAATCTGGGGTTGATTAATTTTGAAGTCTAACACAACAATACAAAAACGCACAAACACGACAACACGCTTTACTCTCTTGAGCTTCTTAATATTAATCGAAGAATCGTAAAACCTGACAATGACTTTATTAGTAGTTCTCTAAATTAAATAATTTTCCATCTTTTCCACTCTCAATGTGTCTCTCTCTTTTCCTTTATTTTCCTTCTTCTGCCTGAATGCCTGACCCAGCACCATGGTTCTATTAGACTGGCACATTAGTGCGTCGAATTTTTTGGGGTAATGATTCTGTCTATTTGCTTCTCATCATCTTGAACGAGACAACGCGACGGAGTGGTAAAAGACCCGATATGCCTTTTTGGAGCAAGTGCCACTAAAGAAATCCAGGAGTCAGAGAAAGGTATTCTGTTACTTAGCTCACCCAGTTACAAACCTTGACACATGTTGGGTGGAGGAAAACGAGGAAACCCCAATCGAAAAAAACAAAAACAATGGATCGCTTGGAATGGAAAGAGATTGCGCCACCAAGTCCACAGAAAAAGACATGAGTAAACACAATACCAATAGAATACAAGAGCCAAATGAGACCGGGTTACCCAACGGAGCCAGCGGCTTTCCCATTTTTCAAACACCTAGGGTGGAAGTGAACAAGTCAGCTACTGGAGGGTTTAAAACATACTTTAAGCTCCATATGACAAACAGATCACCATATGGCCGAAACACTAAACACTCTTAATACCAGTGCGGAAAAATCAATAGAAACTAGAGTAAGACTGAGCTTAAGTACGATCCGCTATAAAAGGGACAGGTTATTGGACTAAGGAGATTTAATGGACAAATGGATTTGGGTGAGACTATACTTGATAGAAGGCAACAAGAATTCTGGTACAAGTGAGATCAAAGAAACAACACCTAACATGTGGTATTGCATTTAATAGTCCAAAAGGAAGTAGTGGAGGTGCATTAGATTTATTCAGCATCCGGATGTCGCCCCAGCCAAGAACAGCACTAATCATACAAATCTAAGCACCATCCATCTGACCAATGCAAGATAAGAGTAGGAAAGAATTTTTGGAAGATACTTGTGTGTGTGTGTGCAGAGACAATATGAAGATACCCAAGAAAGACCTCATCATAAATTCCCAAGGGGATTTTAATAAACGCCTAAGTAGTCCCGGAATCTTACAACCAATGGGCCGGAACTGTTTTGGTCATTTGGAACGGAGAGACACAACTGACAGGGGACTACGTCTGCATGGACCCGACAGACTTACCATTGCTCTCAATACCCTCTATCCACCACACGCAGTCCAAGGAGGACAACCTGGCATGCGCCAAACAGCAAGATCCATACCAAATATATTGCAGCTTAACACCATGGGCGCTTCAATTCCCCAGCATCAACAGAGCCAGAGCATGAACCTACCCTGGGCTACAAAAAGGCGACTCGTGTGCTGCTGGTTATTCAAAATGAAGCTGAAGAAAAAATACACAGCCTGCAACCCCACTGATCAAACATTTGACGTGACCAAACGAAAGATCCAGATGTCGAGAATCATACCAAGCTAAGCTTGGCGACGTAGACAATGAACCCCTAAAAATCATTGACTATCCTCACCAACAATAGAAAACATTAATGAGGCAGACCCGAGGAAACAGCAGCAAGGAGTATTCGCAGGTCGCAGAGAATAAACACCAGCCATGGACTACCATGAGGAACCGTGGACGAGTGGTTTAGGCAACTCGGTGATCCAAGTCCGCAGGGTTCGATCCCCGCTGGACACGGTGTTGTGTCCTTGGGAAAGACACTATTACTCCTATTTTCCTGCACGCCACCCTGTGTACAAGTGGGTACCACTCTGGGCTAGGGTAAGTATCCTGCGACAGACAGAGCCGTCTTTCACAGGGGTACGGAGAGAAAAAACCATCATCGCTTAACGATACAGAAACCGGGATAAGCTCCGGCTCTATGGGCCTTCAGATGCTCGAAAGGAGAACATACCTTTTTTTAATGGGACCCCAATGACATCTTGTACTCTGCAATACCAAGAAGATGGACTGAAACCAACCAGGTTCTTCACAAACCTAATGAATACCAGGAGGCAACAAATCTTGTGAAGAAGTCAATGCTCTTCAGGCCAAAGAGAAGTGGATTCAGTATCAATGCATTTTTGAGATCGAAAAAAGCATGAAAAGTGGCCAACTAGTAAAAAGGCTAATGACATACCCTGCAATGAAACTCACAGAAAGCTCAGCTGCCTTGAACAGTGTCTGAGTATTGCAAGACTATACAACCTGACAGACAGCATAATAGAAAGAGGAAGCAGCAACATCAAGAGTACCCTCGCCATTACTATAACCTGTGAGGGAGGAAGAATGGAAGAAGCCAATCGCAGCTTACCAGTAGAAAGTCCCCAGAGCAGACAACATACCAGCAAGCTGCTCAGCATGGTGGAGCAGGAAAAAAAACAGTTATCACACATCTATCTGATTTGGGAGACCAAATCATTGCCAACAGAATGGACACAATCACTCATCATACCTCTGTCCAAGAAGGGGAATTAACGCCAATGCCAAACTTAAAGAACAATCAGACTCATCAGCCATACCAGACAAGAAACATGCTTATAGTTATTTTGAATCGACTCAAGACAAGGCAGAAGAAAACATGCATAGGAACAACCGGGTTCAGGGCGGCTGGCACAATCGAACAGAATTTTTAACTGCCTCAAGCATCCATGATGGAAAACATCTTCAACATCAGAGAGACCTGTTCCACAACTTTCATACGCAATTCAAGAAGGCTATTCGACAGAGTAGGCACGAAGCCTGTGGCAGGTCCTCAGAATGTTTGGGCAATTGCGAGACGCCTAGTGCAAAACCATTCCAGACACTACTGCAACAACCGAGTAAGCAGTGAGCATACCTTCCTGACCAATCAGGTCGGGCAGACTACTACAAAAACCACAGTTGGGGGTCCGACAAGGATGCCTGTTATTCATCCAGTCCTGTTTAATCTGTTCTTGACAAAAACATTACATGAAAGACCCCTCCCTGACTTCCACTCCTACCATCTTTCCATTGGCGGCAAGACCCTTTCAACAACCTCTCGGATTTGCCCAATGACATTGACCTCATGGGGCGGAAGTAACGCAGAGTCTGCAGAGATCTTAACGACCCAGAACTATGAAGAACAGATGCTGGATCAGCAGATGGGAAATGGATTGAGCTCGGAAGAAAAGTAAAGTACTTGTACAGCAGGAAACAGCCACTGCTAAACTTTACATGAAACGGCCAGCTACTGAGGCGGTAGGACGCTTTTAAATATCTTGGCGCTACACACACAAAGGACGGACGATCGACCACAAAATCAAAGTCATACATGCTAACAACACCCATACCACATGGAAAATAAAGAAGATAAGTTTCCCAATCAAACAAAGCTCTACAAAAGCCCTAATTCAACTATCCTGCTGTAACGGAACGAAACCTTGGACATTGACTGTTCTGTAAAAACAAAATGCCATAAAAACTGCTGGCATATCCGGAGGGAAACGAAAGACCAATTGATTTTCTGTCAAGAGCCAACATGACAACGGCTGGAAGACCCACAGGAACCAATCGTCAAAAAAAAGTTGACATGGGTTCGGCCCGTCACATCACTCTTTCAAAAACAGTACTAGCAAGGAACATCTCGAAGGGGCAGAAAGAGGGAGACATGAACTCAGTCATGGATGACAACATCAGATGAAGGACCAGAGATGAAGTTGACTCGGCACTACTGCGCAGAAGACCGGAGGACCGAGAGGATGGAGGAGAGCTTACCGACGGCATCATCTTTCGTGATCTCCTCCAACGACTGAGCAAGGTCGACGGGGACTGATGATAATTGATGACATGATTGATGTATGAATGAAAGTATCCTCACAGCTACGCAGTCCTCTTGTCAGCCGATACAACCAAGATCAAAAGGAGATCAAAAACGGCGACTAAGGAAAAGCTTTATTGCAGTGTCAGGGATAGACACTACAGAACACAAGGTTTTGCTGAGAGACACTGCCAGTATTCTCATGCCCTTATAGCGACTCCGCAACAAAATAGTTTGAATGTATACATGGATAGTGATGCAATTCACCGCCCTAGCCAAAACTCTGTAGAATTGTCTGCATCTCTGAGGAAAAAAAAGGATATTATATAGCGATGTGGGCACCACTCGTTTTCTGCGCTTCTTTTCTCTCATACACTCGTTTGGTCAACATGAACTGTATAATGATTTAGAAAGAAAACTAACCACTAACCAAATATCATCAAACTTGGAATTATATAAATATTGTGATCTAAAAATGCTGGAAACGTGGAATTACTAGTGGGAAAAAACTTGAGCGTTCAAGAGCTCATAAAAAACTGTGACGTGTAATGTGCGCTTTCTTGTCGTCAGAGGTGTCAGAGACCTAATTGCTGCACTTAACATCAATAACAATGGAAAATGTTAGTAATTTTTATGTACATAGTTTAGTTAAAACAATCAAGAAAATGATGGCTTTATTTTGGAAAAGGAGGCCTGTGTGTAGTAACAATGTTAACTAAAGAAAAGAACTTGATAGCGTCAGAATTCCATCGAGGACATAAATTTTGACTTCATCACACTCCTAGAGCACCGCACGAAGAGCACAAGCGTTGCTCGAAGTGGCGACGAGTTAGGAGAGGGCAGGCCTTAGACGCTTCAAAAAGCTGCTGGATGGACGAATGTTTCCACATCGACAAAATTTCTAAATAATAGGAATGTGGGCACCAACACTGACATGCGCCACAGTCTAACATGGGAGCTTTTTCCTAACACAGAATAAACGGTAGACATGTATCTTAATTTTACCACTGTGTATAAATGTATTTTTCTTGAGAACTGATGGCTCTCAGATCTTTACTCTCCAAGTACGACTCTCTCTGAGGCAAGAATTAATAGCGATACTTACCCTCGCTAAGTCTTGAAGCTGTATTTGTAAAATCCTTGCGAAATTATTGTAGACCCGAGCGGTGTGTGGCGTAGACCAAGGGAAGTAAACTGGAATGCCATACCAAAACAAACGAAAACTAATATCACTATGAAAAAAAATTAATGCAAGATTCCAACAGTACTTGCATACGGTGAAGTTAAAACAGGTTCAATGAATAAGAATAATACCAACTGTTTATCTAAATATATGATGGATAACCGGTTTCTGCGAAGCTCTAAAAACTGGCAGTAAGCCCTCGTGTGCACGAAACCGGGTCTACAGAAATTCGTAAGAATTTAACTAAAACACTTCAACTTACTAGGCAATTATCGCTTTATTGTATGTGCTTAAAAAATTTGAATAATACTGTAATTGACTATTTTGTGCAGTTGTTCAAAAAGGGTTTTGATGAGAGTCTATTTCCAAATATGTAATTGTACCAATACATAGAAGGGAGCAACTAGTATACCAGACTTCTTCTTTTTTTTTTTCTCTTTCGAGCCAGAAGGCCCATAGCTTATCCCGGTTTCTGTAGTGTTAGCGAACTGATGGTTTTTCACCACCCCTGTGACAGGACGCTAGTCTGTCGCCAGATACTTACCCAGCAGAGCTGGTACCCACTTGTACACCTGGGTGGAGTGGGGAGAATAGGAGTAAAGTGTCTTTCCCAAGGACACAACACCGAGCCGAGAGGGGATCGAACCCGCGACCTCTGGATCACGAGTTGACCGCCTAAACCACTCGACCACGGTGCTACTATCGAGAATTTTTTTTCTGACCAGCATGAGAAGTATACACATACTCAGCTTAAATAAAAGACTTTCAGACTGGGTTGAAACTAACGAAAAAAATTAGAAAAGCAAGCAGGCTTGGATATAACACGGTTAATCATATTTTTTACTCTCTTATAGAACCATTACAGAAACATTTACTGAAGCCTGTATGTTGCATTGATATAGTTTGCAAAAGCATTCGATTCGGTAGATAGGATTGCACCTCACAAAACAGGAATTGATGGGAAAATGTATAGGGCTATATCTGCAACGGCCTTGTGTACGCAAAAGATGTTTTTAGATTACTTTGACAGGCGTTAAACAAGGTTGTTTGTTAAGTCCGTTAATGATCGTTAATGGCCACAGAAGTAGCACACTTCGGAAAACAAGGAATAGAAATGATCTCAAGGTGCAGTTGAATGATTCCTGTCATTTTTCGCAGATGAAGTCATTCTTTTATATAGAAAACCTACAGGACCGCAAAATCAACTGAACACATTAAAACCAGAAACAGATCCATGGTTATATTGAGAGAAAAATGGACTTATGGCGAAGTAATAAATACCCTGTAAGTACATTGGGGTAACATTTTCAACAAAGTTGTGTCCTAAAGCCCTGTTTGATATAATGTCGGAAAGCCAAAAATAAGAGTTATACAAATTATCAAATCAATGAGACGATTGGATTCTCCTGATATACTATTTTTGAAACTTTGACACACAAAGAGAACCTGCCCTGACGAATACAGCTGAAGTATGGTGTCTAAAAGATGCCAGACAAATTGAAAAATTGCACTTTTGCCATGAAAAAATTCTTGCGTTCCATTTACATGCATTACTTATGTATGGAGAACACAACAAAATGCATTTAAGTACTGAATAAAATTTATTAGGGCATCTGTCAAGAATAAACAGACAACAGATGCTGCTTATACAGCATAATAATGGCAAAGTAAACTGGGCGATAAATGAATTTGGCATTCTTTGGATATGCCAGGGGGTGGGTCACGAAGACAAGTTTGAGAATTAGGTAGACTTATTTCATTCTTCCATAAAAAAAAAAAACTTGCACGAAAAAATGTCTAGTGAAAAATACAATTGGTGGGTCTATACCTCATTTAAAGATGTGTTTGGTCCAGAACTGTATTTGGTATCAAATAATAAAACGATTCGAAGTAATTTACTTAAATTTAGGTTAAAATTGTGTGGTATTCTGAACTGCAGTATATTACAGAGGAGACAGACAACTCATGTCCAGCATGTAGAGAAATTCGCAAAAAAAAAGATCTTTTTGACAAACTCAACTAACAGGAGCACCAATCTTGCAACGCAGGCTCTGGATACAAATAAAAGTGATATGTTTTCAGAAAATGTGGGTTTTGGCAGTCAGAGAAATGGGTGCATTTGTGAATGCATATTATTTTTCCACTAGTTGTTTATTGTTGCTGCCTCTGTAGCAGAGATGAAAAAGCTTGTAAAAATACTAGTTGAATTTTAAACGCCAAATGTAAACAAAAACAGGAAAGTGTCCACTGGTTTTCCTGTGAATTTTTTTTTTTTGGGGGGGGGGGGGGGGGGGGGGAGGGGGTAGGAACGACATGACATATTTTGTTCTTTGTTAATTTTTTTATTTTTTATTTTTTTTTTAGATTCTATCAAGAAACTTGAACTGAACCGAAAGCAAACATATAGTAGAATGTTGGGGTAAAACTGCGATAAATGCATGAGCCCAAACCGGAGCCAATATCTACAACAAAGTCAAAAATGGTCACAGAGACCTTTGCGGAACAGATGCAGTCAATAGTGACCTAGATTTAGGGCAGGCGGTGCTATAAACATTTTGCATCTCAGTGGAAACTTCACGTCAGGGGCAAATATTTTTTTTATGCTAAGGTCTCAAGAGCCATGCATTCAAATTTCAGGTCTCTGAGAGCAAATAATTATGAAGTATGTAGTATGTTCTTTCGAGCCAGAAGGCCCATAGAGCCGGAGTGGAGTGAGGAAAATAGGAGTAAAGTAAGACACAAGGACACAACACCGAGCCGAGCGGGGATCGAACCCGCGACCTCTGGATCACGAGTTGACCGCCTAAACCACTCGACCACGGTGCCTCCCAAATAATTATGAAGAAGGCGATCAAAAAATTGCTGGGAATTTCCAAAAATGTACGGAAAAAAAAATTGAGTTCACCAGTTTTTCGTCAGAAATCGATTCGGTCCTTATTTGATGAGGTTTGATGAGATTTGCTTCATTGCCGAAAAGGTCCAGCCCATCTAAATTTGGGAAAGAACCGGTCTCTTTTCGTCTTTCGGGGAAATTTTGTGTGTGTACCAGAATGAATCAAGAAGGTTGAGATGACAAGCCGGGATCCAGAAGACAGCTGTGATGATGATTTATCTGGGCCAGCAACATCACGTAATAAAATCCATTACCTTAGAACGACACAGAAAGTACCATTCAGAAATCGTAGATACGACAGAAATCACACCAATAAGCAAAAGCAGAGGGAAGGGATGAAAAACTATGTTCCAAAACACAACTTCAAGAGAGAACAAGCAACTGATCACAATGAAGATCATCTTGAGATAGCACAACCCACGAGAATCAGTAACTACTAGCATTACCAGAACAGTGCACCGCAAACTACTTGACATATGAAGATATGACTGAGAAGAAACAGCGTAAAAATTTACAGAGACTATACAGAGGAACGCAATTTGGATCCAAGAGCGTCCGTCAAATGGCAGTCCTATGCGCGTGCATAATGACGACACAGTCCAGAGAAGAGAAACCAGGACAACAAGCTCCACAACTACCAAGTCTGCCAGTGGTTCCAGGGCACCAGACTTACAGCCAGGTGGTCAGCTCGACGCCTAAACCATACAGCTGGCAGGCTTGCAGACTTGGGGAGCACAGCAGCAACCAGCAGAACAGGGGAACCTTCTGCAGGAGGAAACAGTGAGCAGAGACACAGTTCAGTGACCTGCGCTGTCAGTAGTCACACATGCTGCTGAGTGTGTGGCAAACTATGACGTGGACGATATGATACAGACACAGACACAAGGGATGCAGAAAACAGTAGAGTTGGGCAGACAGAAGACAAACAGACAGACACAAGAGAAACTAACCACATCAACAAAATGACAGAAATAACAGCACAGTAAACGTTGATGGAGAACTATGTGCTGAACAGGATAAAAACGTTTTGGACATGACTTTACAACAGTGTAATAACAACAATTTGCAACGTGACTCGAACCAAATATCTGACAAGGACATGGCCACACAACAGACTCTTCCACAGAACAACAGGAGGCTTGGAGGTGAATGTTCCAGGTCAGTCAAAGGGAGCAGTCGCTTTGAGCCCAGCCTGCCAGGTCACGTTATGCGCGCAAGGCAGGGAGGAAAGTGCAGGCAAGAAGGTAATCACACGGACACTTCGCTCTTGATAGCAACCAGAAAAGAACGCTGAGCCAAAGCAGCATCAGTGATGCTTTTAGGCGGCGCCAAGAACAGGAAGCAGCTGACAGTGTAGTAATCAGTGATCATTAGGGAAATGACTCTAGGAGCCCTTCACCTGGGAGGGAGAAGAAATAGGAGTTTGGACATGGCCACACAACAGACTCTTCCACAGAACAACAGGAGGCTGGAGGTGAATGTCAAGCACCTACGCAGAAGAAAGCAACACCACCATTCCCAAGCACTTACAGAAGGAAGTAAGAACAGAGAAAAAGGACAGATTAGCACAAAATCGCCCTACACATGATGCCATGAAACAAGACCTCTCCATGGCCGAACTGAAACAAGCCATCCAGAAGGTGAGGAAAAAGAAATCTCCTGACCCTGATAACATCACAAACGAGATGCTACAATATTTAGGCAACTCGTCGCTCCAAACTCTTTTGGACATATTCAACCTCAGCTGGAAAGAGGGGCAGGTTCCGCAGTACTGGAAAAAAGCTACAATAGTTCCCAGGCCTGCAAAGCTACCGTCCCATCAGCCTTACTAGCTGTGTCTGTAAGACCATGGAGCGTATTGTAAACCAGCGCCTACAGCTTTATATGGAGTCTGAGGGCATCGTGGCGCCTGAGCAGGCTGGAAATTCAGACAGTACAGAAGTACAGAAGATCAAACAACTCACCTGTCCCAAGTTATAGAGGATGCTTTCCAGTCTCAGAAGGTCACTCTGGCGGTGTTTATTGATTTACATAAGGCCTTTGACAAGGTCTGGAAAGACGGCCTCCTTGTGAAACTCCTGCGAAATGGCATCCAAGGCAACATGTACCAGTGGACCAAATCTTACCTGCACAACCAAAGAGCCACTGTGGCCGAAAGGTGTTACTGAGGCAGGGTGTTCCCCAGGGAGGTGTGCTCTCACCCACTTTATTCATCCTGTACATACTTATGCCTCTTGGTTCCATGGGGAACATAAGGGCTGCAACAACACCCCTCCAACGAACTCGGTTTTCGAGTTCGGCACATGTCATTCTGGCTGCCTTACGCAGGCTTGCGGAGTGTATGGCCGATCCATCCCCACTTCCTTTGTTTAATAATGGACTCGGTTGGGGTTTGTCTGGTCCTGTCCCACAGTTTGTTGGATATGACTTCCGGCCACCTGATGTTGAGGATGTTCCTGAGGCATTTGTTGGTAAAAGACTGTAGAGGGGTGTCGTTAATATTATGTAAATGTTATACATATATATATATAACGCACGACTGTACTTGTGGTTGGAAGACACGCACAGCATTGTTGGTTTCAGGAGAAATTACTCCACAGTCGTTCATATCTTTACATTGTATTCTGTTATCCAGAAATGTCTAAATATTGGGAAAAGAAACCATTTATTGATATCAAGAAAGCCTTTGATTGTACATCACCAAAAACTACTTGAAGCTGTTCTTGATGCTGGAGTGAGGGGAAAGTTATTTTGCTCTCTCAAAGTTATGTCTCCTATCCTATACAGATTTTTTTCCCCATTGTTCGCCAAGGTTGTGTTCTTAGTCCGACCCTTTTTTCACTGTTTATAAATAACTTAGCTCATCATATTAATGAATTTGGTGTTCATGGTATTCAGGTTATACGAACTGTGACAATTTATTCTCTTATTCGCTGACGATGTAGTA
>CM054137.1:56523847-56655963 GCA_028751875.1 Rapana venosa | reverse complement strand
TGGTGAATCTGTTGTCTATGGAGCTTAAGTAATGTTTTAACTCCAGTAGCTGACTTGTCACTTCCACCCTGGTGTTGATCAATGGAAAGCGCGGCCGTTGGTAACCCGGTATCATATTGGCTTTGTATTTGTCTCTCATGTCTTTTCTGTGGACTTGGTGGCGCCAATCTCCTCTCCAAGCATCCATGTGTTTTTTTTTCTATTGGGGTTTCCTCCCCCACATGCGACAGGTTGTACTGGGTAGCAGTAACAGAAAACTTCCCTGACCTGGATTTTCTTTAGTGCTTGCCAAAAAGGCTGGTTTTTCCATTCTCGTTCTCGCTTCAAGAATGCTGAAGCAAATAGACAGACTCATTACCCCAAATACACACTAAATGCGTCAATAGCACATGCTGCTGGGTCAGGCAAGAAAGAGACACATCTGGAAAGCTGAAAATTTAATTTAGAAGCAACAAGTCATTGTCAGGTTTTACATCTAGAATATTAAGAATCTCAGAGAGTAGCCGTGTAGCTTCAAAATTATCAACCCCAGCACTGAACCATATTTGACTTTCACACCAATGCCAAATTTGCTAAGAGACGCCATTCAGATGTTTTGATCTGTTAGAACCCATATTGCTAATACAACCAACTGTGCTCGTGTTATCAGAAATAATTTTTATGTGAACATTCAGTTGGTCATGGAAGAAAGATTTGAGACAAAAAAAGACAGCTAGTAGCTCTAAAGAGTTAATATGTCCTTCTTTGTTTTTATCACTCCACCCGCCTTGTGTTTGGGCTTTTGTCTCAACAATCCAAGGACCCCCCCCCCCCCCCCCCCCCCCCCCCCCCCCACCCTGTATCTGATGCTGTCTGTCTTCATAGAGGGATCTGATCTCTAAATAGGAGCCTTTGATCTTATAGTAGTTGATCTACTATAAGATCAAAGGCTCCTATTTAGAGATCAAGGCTCCTTTTCCCTTCCGCTGATTATACTGCAGACTTATCCCAGTTTCCCAGGTTTTTTTAGTCTTGTTCGAGCCATTGACAGGTGTCAACAAGGAAACAAGTCCAATACAAGATGCCAGAGATCTTATGGTAACACTTTTCTAAATAGTTCTTTGCACGCACACAACAGTTTTTGTTTCCGTTCGTCAGCAGAATGGAAATTTATTTATTTGGAAACTCAGGTATGTGATTTCTTGCACAGGTATGATCTGTTATTTCTTTTCATGTAGTCTGTCAGACACTGTGCAACTTCTGTTTCAGTCTCTCCAACAATTACACTATCATCTAATGAATGAAGTTTATCAGGTGACTCATATCATGTAAGCGTGCTAGGACAGGTTTCATAAGTTTTGGGAATTTTCTGAGATTTGGACTGAGGCCAATGGTAGCTTTCTGAAAACAGTAGTTTTACTCTCCATCTAAATTTCAGGTATTTCTGGTGTCATGGCAAAATGCGGTACACATATGCCAGAGAGTTGCATTTCTCCGTTTCTGGGACAGGTCATTGTTTTTAAGACCTGTGAGGGCTAGGGTGGGCTTTGCATCCTGCGCTGAAATGGTATCTCTTACGTTCAGAAGTCGGTCAGTGCAGAGCGGTATCGCTATAGCAGCTTGTGACAGCGTTTTTTGTGTTCGCCATACTAATATTAAGAAAGGCTTGAAAACAGGAACAAATTTCCTGGTTTGTTCAGGGAACACCCACGTAAGAACAGTTTACGGGAATTTGGTAAGTTTTTCCCTCAGTTTCCTGTTTACATCCAAATCTGGACTCAAGCAGCTTTGCCAGTTGTTTTCTTCAGAAGCGGGTGGCCCTTTTTCCTCAACGGATCAAGGGATGATGCCATTTGGGAGAAAATGTCATCTCTTCCTCTGTAGAAACTACAGAAACTGTAGAAACATCAGTTCTTTCTCCAGTTATGATACTGCTGGTGACAGTATCTGAATCGCTGTCTGCCTTCTTTCTTTTTCCTTCGTTTTCCGCAAGGGGTCAGCGCTCGTTATTCTCTTCCCGGAGTGCGGTGCATTTCTTTCAAAATAATTAATTTTTCTGGACAAATTTTGGATTTTTGTCAAAATAACTCGGAGAGATGGTTCCCTTTGAGCAGAAATGGCAGCTTGTGGTTCTTCATTATACCGATCGATCGATAATCCTGTTCACTAATCAGCAGCGCAGATCTCCATTTTCTTTTTCTTTCAGAACACTATCCACAATATTTCACCGGCACTACAAAAAGAAGAGAAAAAACAACAAAAACAGCACTTTCCCCCTATTTCAATCTGTTTTCTTGTTTATAAATTCTTTGACTCCACAACATTGTCTTATCTGAGAGTTCTTATCTGAGAATTTAATCTTCCACTGTTTCCTAGTCCTGCATCGTATTCTCAAAGTTTTGAAATACTCTAGGAAAATGGTCATGCCACTGGTCATTAGAAATTGAGTTACAGATTTTTTCGTACGAATAGTCTTGGTTTTGTTAGTCTATTCTGGTCAAAGTCATATTTCTTTTTGTATTGTACAAATGCATCTTTCACTTCGAGTCTACTTGTCCTAAATTCTCTCAGAAGCATTTTAATTTGTGGTATTCATAGTCAAACCAGCCTTCTGGAAGTCGACAAAGACTGAATGATGATGCGCATTGTGGCGATTTGATCTGTGCGTGATCTGTCTTGCCTAAAGCCTGCCTGTTCATCCCGAAGTGTCTTGTCCAGTGTTGTCTTCAGTCTGTCTAGTATGATCTTTGTCAGCACTTTCCCTGGGATGGACGGTAGCATGATTCCTCTCCAGTTGTTGCATGAGGACAGCTTCACGAGATGGCCTTTCTTCCAGTCTTCTGGTACACTCTCTTGCTCCCAGATCTTCTATAGGAGTGGGTTAACATCTCAGTGGAAGTTTGGATGTCTGCCTTCAGTGCTTCAGGTGGTATACCGTCTGGGCCTGCTGCTGTGCCTGATTTGAGTGACTTGATGGCTTGATCTCATTCTTGGTAGAGGGGCCGGTGTTGATGCCAAGGACTTCAGTAGGTGTCTGGCAGCATGGGTGGTGCAGGTCTGTTGAGCGTTTCTTTGAAGTACTCTGCCCATCTTGCTCTCTGGTATACCTGGAATGGTATTGCCATTCTTAGCTAGGTTTGTTGTTTTTTCCTGAGAGAGTTCTCGTGATCTTGATATTTCTTTGGCCTGCTGCAGTTCTCTCTTTGTGTTGTCTGTCCCCACTTTGGCATTCATGTCTCCCATTAGTATTTTTAGGTCCCTCTTTGGTGCTTTGTCCAATGATGGTCTGGACTTGTTCGGAGAAGTTTTCTTTATCTTCTAACTCTGCTGTATTTGTTGGAGCGTAGCACTGAAGGATGGTAACCTTTCTGCCTTTTGAGTTGAAACGGGCTGTGAGGATCCGTGTTGACACTGGTTCCCACGACAGCAGTGGGTCTCATCAGCAGCGCTACTCCATGTGTGTGGGGCTGGCCTTCTTCCTGTCCAGAGTAGATGATAGTGTCTCCGCTCGCAAGTTTTGTCTGCCCGGTTCCATTCCATCTGGTCTCGCACAGGCCAAGGATCTTTAGGTTGTACCTGTGCATTTCTCTGCTCATCTGTGCTGTTTTACCAGTTTCGTATAGGGTTCTGATGTTCCAGGTCCCTATCCTGGTTGTTGACTTGGTTGTTAGAAGAGTTGTTGGCGCACTGGCTTCCCGAAGGCTTTCACCAGCACGCGTCATAGGCTCTACCAGAGAGGACTTGTTGCAGTTTCCGTAACAGAAGAGTTTTTAAGTGAATAGGTCGTTAGCCCAAAGCACAACCCCCAACCTGGAGGACCAGGGTGTATCGTTTAGTCTGCCTCCTCCCACACAGATCTGTTGAGCATGGTTGAACCTGCCAGAGGCCGAAGCCCCCGCCCACATAGCTCTGGGGGTCATTGAAGCACGCAAGCCATCCCACCACGACAAGGTGACACACCATCGGGACAGCTACTACACTTTACCGGAATGTAATTCTGTCTTACATCTTCTAATACTGGACAGGTACAGCACAAAATGAACTTCATCTTCCACTGTTTGCTTACATAATAGGCATAGAAACCTGAGGTTATCATCATCATGTTCTATATATCTAAATTTATGAACATTTATGTCTGATAAACCAAGTCTAAACTTAGATATAATTCTTCTCAAATGTATATCCATATCAAGCTTTAGATAAGATTTGACATCGTGTGAGTCTATAAACTGTCTGTACATTTGAAATCTTTTACTGTTATGACCACTCCACTGCTGCCAACGGCAGTGAATCAATCTTTGCCTGAAAACGTTGATAAACTCTACAATTTCTGACTCCTTGATTGAGCCAAACAAACCCAAAGCCAAATTCACATAAACAGGTACGTATTTGTGAAGCCCAGGTGCTTTTCCCCTTGACATCTAGATCATAAAGCATCTTGTAAGACTTCAAAGGTAACCTGCACTCATCCATATGTAGAATCTTAATCCAATGTCTAACGCATCTTACAGCAGCATTAACAGAGAGACGATATCTATAGATTTTCACTATAAACAAGATAGTGTACGTCTATCTAAGCCTAAAAACTGCAAAGAGGTGTACTGATTCACAATGTGTTACAGCTGCATCCAGTCCCCAAATTTATGCACCATAATAACACAGTGGGTTGTATTTGTGCATCAAATATCTTAATCAATAAGTCAAAAGCATTATTATTCAATAATCGTAATTTTTTCAAAACACTTAACAAGCTTCTTTTACCTCGACTTGCCAGATCTTTACATGCAGTTGTGAATCTAAGCTTTGTAGAGAAACAGATTCCTAAATTAACCACAGGCATGACTTTTCCACTGTACAGCTATTTTTTTTTTAGCAGCTAAATAACCACCTTTTCTGAATGCAACAATATTACTCTTATTCAGATTAACCTTAAGATCAAGTGCTGATTATGTTGCCTATATAATATTCTCAGAGCTTTGTAAGTATACAATGCCAAATTATAAAGTATATTCTCATTTTGAGATGCCATAAGTAAATTGAATCTAAAGCGACATGGATTATTATAAAATTTAGGCTGAATTAATTCAGTTCTCAAATCATGAAGAACAGGGCAGCATAACATGAAATGAACTTAAATAATATAAAAAATATTTTTCTCAGAACTATGACATAACCGGCACATTTTCACGTTATCAGTCTCCCTCTATTTTATATCTGAACCGAAGACATGCTAAGTTTTGTCAACGCACTCTTGAAATATCTATTCATTGTCATTCCAATGTACATTTCAATTTTATTATTCGACTTAAACATCCTATACTCTGCAATTCTATATGATCATGCCACTCCTGTCACCTGCAGTCTATGATTCTTTGTTTAAAACTTTTCATAAACTGTGTAATATTTTGTACTCCCTGATTTTCCCAAACATATGGAAAGTATACAAACATTTTCTGAAGCCCAAGTCTTTTTTCCATTTCTGTACAATCTATACAAAGTTATATATGCTTTATACGGCAATCTACTACAATTCATTATAGTCAATTTTAAACCAATAATTTATGCATTTTACATACAAATTTAATTAGGGTACCGTACTTCCAAGTTCACCATAAACAAAGTCATTGGGTGTTCTACTGTCTACATTCAAAAAGCGTTTCATAGCACATAAGTGTAATATTTTAATCACATCGCTATTCTCAAAAGCCCATATTTCTGCCCCATACTGCAAAATGGATTGCACCTGTGAATCAAAAAGCTTTATAAAAATACTAAAAGAACTATAATCCAGTTTATACAATGCACGAAGAATCATCAAAGCAGCTTTCTTTCCTCTGTTTACCAAATCTTGACATGCATAAGAAAAACTAAGCCTGGTTGAAAAATATGCATTAACTATCTTGATTCTCTCTTTTCCATTCCATTGTTCATGCTTACGAAACACAATGATATTTGTTTTTTCCATGTTCACTTCTTATGCCAATTTCTTTATGCCTTTGCCTACCACAGATATAGACAGCAAGACAATGTCATCAGCAAAATGCATTATAAATAATTCTATCAAATCAAAAGACCATGTTTCCCATGTCACAATAATTTCAATAGCAAGCTCATTTACAAACAACGAAAATAGTACAGGACTGCACACATCCCCTTTCGTACAATTCACAAAATCTGATAAATTTGAACCACATCTTATTCTAGATTTCACTGCTCTATGCATACACATGTAAATAACTTACCCCTTATCCTATTTTTCAGCAACACAGGCCATAATAGTTTTCTTGAAATAGAACCAAAGGCCTTTTCGAAATCTACTAGGGCAACATATAATTTCTGATTATTTCCAAACTGCTTTTGAACTGCGGCTAACAGAGTAAATATGTGATCAATTGGCATAACCTTTTTTAAAACCAGCTTGATGTTATATGTTTAATGTTATCCACTTCTGCAGTCTATTATTAATGACAGAACTATACAATTTACTTGCAATATTACATAACGATATACCTCTAAAGTTATTTGTGTCGTTTACTTTATAGAATATAAGATAGTTGATTCTGTCCAGCTTTCAGGATAAATTCTACGAATTCATCTGGTCCATGTGATTTGCCATTCTTCAATCTTCTAATTGCCAGTGTTACTTCTTCCTGTCTATCTTGGACTTCGTCTATTTCTTCTTCACATTCAGTTTCATCTGATACATATGTAATCTACTTTATCTAATCAATTCATCTACTTCCTTTTCTAAAATACTTTTAAAGTGATCAAACCATTGCCCAACAGAGATGCCATTTTGTGGTTGTGACTTTTTATTATATATTCTTTTCATTTTTACCCAAAATTGTTCCTGACACCCAACAGAATTTAACAATTCTTTCAAAAATACTTAGTGTTCTTTCTTTTTCCTTATGATTGTAATACAAAAGGCTACTCTGTCATCTTTTTGCAAAGAACGCTTAAATTTCCTCCAAAGTCTTTTCATTTTTCGTGTTGTAAATTTACATTCATGATCATACCATTCTGTTTGTTTTGGTCTGTGCAGTGGGATTTGTTTTTTCAGACATTCTGCTTGACTCTGTATGATTTTATTAAACTTGTTTATCGCTGATTCTACGACAGTATTGATCAGACCTGTTGCATTATTTAATTAATCTTTTAATTGACTCGAAAAAAGTTTGAGCGAAAGATGACCATCTATATTTGACCACAAATTGTTCTTTAAATTGTTCTTTGCAAGTCAGGGGGCTGACGATATTAGAAATTCTGTCTGTCAGCATTTCCATTTTCCTACCTCTGAAACTGTACAATCAGTGGGTGAGCTTCTTCATCACTTTGTCTTCTTCCTCCTCCGCCCTTCTTATGTCCCAGTGAGTCCACGTACGTCTGTAATGGACAGTCAGAATGTCTAGGATTTGATCCTCGCATGTCGTTCCGTATCTCCCTGATTGTTCACGGATTCCAAAGAATTTCAGGTTGAAGGTTTTTGTTTCTGTCTCTGTCTGTTCTGCCGTCTGTTCCAGTGTGTCCAGCCTCTGCAGTATTGAACTGTAGTCTTCTAGCAGATTTCTGATATCGTCAGCCCCATGACTTGCAAACTCTTTCAAGCCTGTTGACATCATAGACCATCTGGCGGAGTGTGTTGTCTAGATGATCAAACTTGCTGTTCAGAGTAGCGTTGATAGAGGCTGTGTGGGATTGCAAGCAATGTAGCATCTGTCCTAGACGCCAGTCCATGACTTGGAAAGCAGTATTATGCTGTGCATCAGGACCAGCAGTCGACATAGTGGCTTTTTATTACAACAAAGAAAGAAAGACTTTGTATAAGAAAGGGGAAATCTTTCCTGGCTCTGTGACTTGAATTTTTCTAAGTCCAAAAATTCAAAATCTGATATCAATTCATTGCTTGCAGAGAGAGCAAAAAAATTGCGACCACTCGCCACGAAGTCAGCTCACCGAATCCGAGAGAGAGAGAGGAGAGAGAGAGAGAGAGAGAGAGAGAGAGAGATGTGAGAGAGAGAGAGAGAGAGAGAGACAGACAGACAGACAGACAGACACACAGAGACAGACAGACAGACAGACAGACAGACAGAGAAAGTCGCAGATGATTTATTCAAATAGGCCTCAGCTCCTTTTGAACAATATTATACATAATATAAATACAGTAAAAAGTCATTTGATCACGAATTTGTACATTACTTCAGGAAATATTTCTCTAAGCCTTGTACAAATATAAAGAAAAGTTCTGTATAACTTCAGAATTTGTACAGGACATCACTAAATTCAATTTAAATAAGCATGGTTTTCCTAATATAAATTTAACTCTGAAGTCATATAAATGTTGGCAACATAGAACAAAGATCTTTCTGTGACACAATGCATAATGGACATCATGATCATAATGGGTATGTACATTCAGATCAGATATACCGAGTCTAAATTTTGCTGTGGTATGTTTCAGTTACCGATTCATGTCACATTATAAATAGCATTTAAAGTCATGTTCTATAAAAGTAAAACCTTTGGCTAGTATCAATGGTTCCAGTTATCGGCAGTCAATTAATCGTTTACAACATTAATGAATACACAGACATCACTCACACCTTCATTCTACCATTCATCTCCAAAACCATTTTAATTTAAACAGACACGGACCCTGGATATCCAGTTTGTCTTTCCTCTTGTTCTAGGTTATACAGCATTTTATACGCCTTATGTGGTAGGCTCAGATCTTCCATTTGTAGCAATTCAATCCAATAACGAATACTGCAGAATTTATGTACAAAGGATATCTGTTAGCTTCACCATAAACAATATTATACATAACATAAATACAGTGAAAAGCCATTTGATCACGAATTAGTACGTTATTTCAGGAAATGACTATTTCTCTAAGCCTTGTACAAATATAAAGTAAAGTTCTGTATAACTTCAGAATTTGTACAGGATATCAATAAATTCAATTTAAACAAGCATGGTTTCCTATTTTAAATTTAACTCTGAGGTCATAAATGAACTCCTATTGCAAACTTATTGTTTGTTTATTGCAAAGAAATGACCGGATTCACAGTGAACTGCTGCATAATTCTGACCCATACTGAAGAACTAGTTAAACCCGTGAGTCAAATAGCTTCATTTACAGCTCAAAAGAATTGGCTTTGCATTATACCATTCTTTGCCCTACTAGAGACTTTTACAAGCCGCAGTGAAACAGACGGGTAGAAAACAATATCCCTAACTACTTATAAACATTAATCACAGGTAAGAAATTGCCATTATATGTCCATCTTCCTCGTATACCCAAATAGCCTCCCTCACGAAACAATGATGTTACTTTTCTTCATATTTACTTTCAAATGAAGTGTAAAAGGAAAGTGATACAGGTTGTTTAACTGATTTTGTAGCATCACACAGCACTACGTCATCAGCTAATAACAGGATGAATAACTCAAACGCATCATGTGACAAAACAGCACCATGTTTTCCAATATTGATTAATTGTAATGTTTAATTCGTTTCTGAAAAGTGAAAATAAAATAGGGCTACACACATCTCCTTGCTTGAGAGAGAGAGAGAGAGAGGAGAGAGAGAGAGAGAGAGAGAGAGAGAGAGGAGAGAGAGAGAGAGAGAGAGAGAGAGAGAGAGAGAGAATTGAATTTGAATTTGAATTTGAATTTGAATTTGAATTGAATTGAATCTATTGCTATACAGCAAACGCCAGTATTACATATACTTCAACGCGATGTCTATCATTGACATTGGATACCAGAGCACAATACCTCATTTATTTTCATGAAGTTAAATGCAGATATGGCACTCCATTCTAACCGTTATAAAAAAAAAAGTTAAACACAGCGACGATCCGGTCACATTCAGTCAACGACAGTCGATGTCGTGAAGAGCGTGCAACTGTTGCAAAGCACGTGCTTCTGTGTGTATTCAGTACACTGTCAGTCTGTGGCTAAAAGTAGCAATGGCTAGAAGTAGTAAACATCTGTATGGTTGCGACTTTTCACTAAGCACTACAATTCACAGACAATGATACCACGCATTATAGGTAGGCAGTGAATGCAATAATAATAATAATAATAATAATAATAATAATAATAATTATTATTATTTTTATTATTATTATTTTTTTTTTTAAATTAAAAAATATATTAAAAAAATAAAATAAATAAAAAAATAATAATAATAATAATTTTCAACTTTTTTATTGCGTTTTTTCTCCATTGCACAGTTATAAATATACAAAACATATAAACAAATTAGAGAGAGACGCAAATGACGCAGATGATTTATTCAAATAGGCCCCTTATAACATAAATACAGTGAAAAGTCGTTTGAAAAGTCGTTACTTCACGAAGTGAGTAAGTTTGAAAGCCTTGTACAAATATAAAGAAAAGTTCTGTATCACTTCAGGATTTGTACAGGACATCAATAAATTAAATTTAAACAAGCATGGTTTCCTATAATATTTTGGTTGAATAAATTTCAATCTAAGGTCATGTAATTGTTGGCAACATAGAACAAAATGTACTTCATCTTCTTGTGACACATTGCATAATGGACATAACAAATCATGATCATTATATGTTCTGTATCTTAAACGATGTACATTCAGATCAGATATACCGAGTCTAAATTTTGCTGTGATATGTTTCAGTTGTCGATTCATGTCAAGTTGTAAATAGCATTTTAAGTCATGACCATTACACTATGTTCTATGAAAAAACCTTTGGCTAGTATCAATGTGATGGTTCCAGTTTTGCCACCGGCAGTCAATTAATCGTTAACGAAAAACTTTAATGAATACACAAGCATCACCCACACCTTGATTCAACCACACATCTCCAAAACCATTTTCATTTAAACAGACACGCACCCTTGATACCCAATTTCTCTTTCCTCTTGCATCTAAATAATACATTTTATACGCCTTATGTGGTAGTCTCAGATCTTCCATTTGTAGCAACTTAATCCAATAACGAATACAATTAACTGCAGAATTTATGTACAAAGGATATCTGTTAGTTTCACCATAGATTGGGTGTTCGTCTATCAACTCCTAAGTATTTCTTTATTGCAAACAAATGAACGGATTCACAGTGACCTGCTGCTTTTGTCCAACCCCCATAATTCTGAACCATACTGAACAACTGGTTTGAACCTCTGAGTCAATCAAATAGCTTCATTAATAGCCCAAAAGACATGTTGTAAAGTGTATACAACCTTTGCATTATATATACCAACGCATTTTTTGCCCTGCTAGAAAGGTCCTTACAGTGAAACTCAGACGTGTAGAAAACAATATCCCTAAGTACTTAAAAACATTAACCACAGGTAGCAAATTGCGATTATATGTCCATCACATATGTATACCCTTACGAAACACAATGATGTTACTTTTCTTCATATTTACTTTCAACTGAAGTGAAAAAGCAGCGTGATACAGGTTGTTTAACTGATTTTGTAGCCCCACAATAGTCTCTGATAACAGCACTATGTCATCAGCTAATAACAGGATGAACAACTCCAAGGCATCATGTGACAAGACAGCACCATGTTTTCCATTATTGATTACTTGTAATGCTAATTCGTTTATAAAAAGTGAAAATAAAACAGAGATACATACATCTCCTTGCTTGACTCCGGCTGTGCATCTCATGTAATATGTCAATTTAGAACCACATCTTATTTTACATTTTATATTGTCATACATTCTTTTAATACATGTGTGGAGTTTACCTCTAATACCGTTTTTTTAGCAAAATGGGCCAAAGTAGATTTCTGTTAATGGAGTCGAAAGCTTTTTCAAAATCTATAAAAGCTACATATAACTTACGGTTGCATGAAAACTTTCTGTATCAATGCTAATAAAGTGAATATGTGATCTAATGTCGATTTAAATCTGCTTGACACTCTCCAGTAATGTTATTTTCTTCTATCCATTCCTGTAGTCTTCTGTTAATAATGGAACTAAAAATTTTGCTACTTATGTGAAATACCCCTGTAATTGTTAGGATCATTAACATTTCCTTTTTTGTATAAAGGTAAAACAATAGACTGTCCAATTTTCAGGGAACTGACCAGTCTCAAACAGTGTATTAAACATTTTGATAAAGAAATCCACTTGAATATTTAAATAATTCGCCAATAATTCCATCTGGCCCTGCTGCTTTTCTACTTTTCAGTTTTCCTATGGCTAACAAAACTTCTTCTCTTGAGATGGGACGATTCATGTAGTCATCACCATCATTGTCAGTTATATCTTCATTTAAAGAGCCATTACAAACATCTACATCTAATAAAGATTTGAAATGTTGGAACCACTTCTCAACACTAATATTGGCTCTTTGCTGTTTTCTTTTAAATGAAACTTTACGGACATTTTCCCAAAATTCTTTTTGACTCTTAACTGACGTGAGAAGTTTATCCAACATTGCAGTATTAAACTGTTTCTTCTTTCTTTTCAGTAGATTTTTATACTCACGTCTTGCAACAGTGTATTTTTGCTTATCTTCATCTGTCAATGACCTTCGACTCTTTCTCAATAATTTTCTCACATTCTTTTTACTGATCTCACACTCTTTATCATACCAATCACTTCGAATCCTACTGTTATCAATATATATACACACAGCGCTATCCCTAATGCATTCATTAAATAACTGTAACGCCCCATTAATATCAACATCAATTAAATTCATGGCACACTAATTTACTTTGAATACTTTCGTGACATAGTTTATCGTTATATGTAACAGCACAGTCATCATTCCAAATCAACTTTTTGAATCACCATACGTGTATCGTCTATGTTTTCATCAACACTAACTTTGTTTCCATATGGAAATACTATTCTGGCAATAACAGGCATATGATCAGAATCTATTCTTTCATCTATCAATAGTTCACAGAAATCAAAAACAAGAGAGAGAGAGAGAGAGAGAGAGAAGAGAGAGAGAGAGAGAGATGAGAGAGAGAAGAGAGAGAGAGAGGAGAGAGAGAGAGAGAGAGAGAGAGAGAGAGAGAGAGAGAAGAGAGAGAGAAGAGAGAGAGAGAGAGAGAAATTGAAAATTGAAAACGAAGTTTATTCAGTATAGGCCACAGACCCTTCTGAATGCGGGTACAGATAAACATCACACAAGTAACACAAAACATAATCATAAAAGGATTTTACAAACATCACTTCCTATTCACTATAAAGAAACTATAGATGGATCAAGTATTAGTATTAATTCCTAACACTCTCAGAACGTCTTCTGAAAACTTTATACAGGTATATGCATAAATTCTTGAGTAAATCTTCATTTTTACTTGACATAAGCAAAACTGCTCGAAATAGACATGGATTCGAATAAAATGTAAACGGAAAGTATCTTTGCCTGAGATCAAAAATAGCTGGACAGCAGAGCAAAATATGAACTTTTGTTATCACTTTTACACAAATTGTTATCTTTATTCTTTTTATAACGGTTAGAATGTAGTGCCATATCTGTAATATCAAATCTAAACAGCTTTGCCATCTACAATCAATAAGTCTTTGACGAAATTCACGTAAAAAGGCCTTAATATCCTGTACACCTTGATTCAACCATACAAATCCAAACCCATTCAGACACAATACTTCACGAATATTAGCCACCCAGGGTGTTTTCCATTTTGATCAAGATTTAACATTTTATACGCTTGAAGTGGCAGTCTATTTGTAGGCATCAGGTAGTATTTTAAGCCAATAACTAACACAACGTACTTGAGCAGTAATCCAAATAGGGTATCGACCAGTTTCATCATAAACAAGATCTTTAGGGAGTTTTTCCAGTTATACCCAAAACCCTTTTAAGTGCATACAAATGAACACAATACAAAAAGCAGCTTTATCTATTATATTTCAGCACCATATAATGTAATAGGCACAACCTGTGTGTCAAAAATCTTCAGAAGGATTTGCAAAAGAATTGCATTTTTTGCTCTGCTGGCAAGATCTTCACAAGCTGCAGTAAAACTAAGCCTTTGTAGAAAATGTTATACTTGTAACAGTTTACAATAGTCATTTCCTCCCCAAACAACCATCTTTCCCTTGCTGCAGGATAACCACCCTTTCTAAAGACTACAATATTGCTCTTATTCATATTTACCTTAAGCTGAAGCTTGGCTGCTGTTCTACTAAGATAGTTCAACTGAGTTTGAAGACCGATTGGTGTTTCAGATACGAGAGCTTTATCATCAGCTAGTAACAAGATGCACAATTCTGTAGCATCAGGGGTGAGTGTCGCACCATGTCTTCCACCATTTATTATACCTTTAGCTAGATCATTAATAAATCAGGAAAAGAGGACCAGACTACAGGCGTTACCATGTTTAACTCCTCTTGTACAAATGATATAATCAGTAAAGTTAACACCACATCTGACCTTTGCCTTTACATACATACTTTTAATACATCTAAACAGTTTACCCTTACTTCCAGAATTTTGCAAGATTGGCCATAGTAAATTTTTTGAAACAGAGTCGTATGCTTTTTCAAAGTCTATGAAAGCTACATATAATTTTCGATTTAATGTGAACTGTTTCTGTATTACTGCCATAGGGTGTAAACATGTGATCAACTGTAGAGTAATCTTTCTTAAAACCTGCTTGATTCTCACCAGTATTGTTATTTTCTTCAACCCATTAATTATCGATTTATACAACTTACTAACGTCACACAATGAAATGCCTCTATAATTCCCTGGGTCATTTATCGAACCTTTCTTAAACAACGGCAATATAATTGAATCTGTCCATAACTGGGGAAATATTCCTTTATCAAAAAGTGCATTAAAAAATTCAAGAAAGAAATCTACAACAGTATCTCCTGAGTTCTTAAATAGTTCCCCTATTATCCCATGTGGTCCTGCGGACTTGTTATTCTTTAATTTTCTCATTACTAACGATATTTCTTCTCTTGTGATATTTCATTAACTTCACTTTCGTTAGCATAATCATCTACTTCTATGGTGTCTGTCTCGAGCAAATATCTAAAGTGTTGAAAGAATTCACGAACTGAAATACTATTAGTTGCAATTGATTTCTTCCCTGATATCTTGCACACATTTTTCCAGAATTCATGCTGAACAAACAAGAGATTTTACAAGATTTTCACTATATGCTTTCTTTTTGCTTTTCAATATGCTTTTCATTATACTCTTTTCGTGCTTTGCAGTATTTACTACAATCTTCCTCTGTTAAGGTTTTTCGATATTTTCTTAATAATTTTCTAGCAGCTCTTTTAGAATTCGTACATTCTTGGTCCATCATTTTTGCATTTATCATTTATCTTAATCCTTTTCTTCAATGGTTCATCTTGCTTTTTAATGCAAGAGTTGAACATTTTTAAAGCAGCATCTATGTCTTCTTTGATGAGACACGATGCACGATGCAGTGTCTGTAACACAATTTCACTGTTCATCTGCTGAGAAAAAAACACTAGCATACTCTTCATACCACTGAAATTTTTCTATAACTTCTATGTTCTTTTCTACATTGTTTCTATTTCCCACAATATCTTCTTCTTTCTTATTTTGTATCAAATACATGCTAAATTCCAGCGGCAGATGATCTGATTCCACACGTTCACTTACATATCGGTCTCCAGTTCTTTTTACCAAGTTTTCTGGTTTGTCTCCCTTAACACAAGTTAGTTCTCCCTTTTTATATCCAGCATTTAATGCTCTAGGGACGGGATGGCTCAGTGGTCAGAGCACTCGCTTTCCCCCAGCCAAGGTTAAGCAGCGTCGAGCGTAGTTGGATGGGTTGACCGTTTGCGCGCCTTGGCTTCAGTACAGTTCCCCCAGTTCACCCAGCTGTAAATGGGTACCTGCCCTCTTTAGGGTCAGGAAGGTAAAGCAGCGAGGGAGAGAGATGGGCGCCGCCCTCAATATGCTGGCCCTAGAGAAGTGAGGTCTCTGACGCCTCGCTCCCCTACGACCTTATAGGTTATGGACACCTTTACCTTTTTACCTTTAATGCTCTTACTACCATTTTTACCCCAAAGCATTTAAAGAACTCAGCCATGAACCCACCTGTTACTCGGACTTTATTGTTTTATTGTTATTTCATATTTTTAACACCGAAGTTGCTTTTCTAAATTGTTTGCTTCTTCAACATCTAGTTGGGGTTGTGTGTGTGTGTGTGTGTGTGTGTGTGTGGTGTGTGTGTGTGACCAGATTATTTATCAGACAGGAGGCACCGGGTCGAGTGGGTTTAGGCGGTCGACTCGAGATCCAGAGGTCGCGAGTTCGATCCCCGCTCGAGTCGAGTGTTGTGTCCTGGAAAGACACTTTACTTCTATTTTCCTCACTCCACCCAGGTGTATAAGCTCTGTGGGGAAGTATCTGGTCGACAGATTGGTGAAAAACCATCAGTTTGCTTAACGCTACAGAATCACGGGATAAGACTCCTATCTGGATCGAAAAAACTTTAACTTGATGGAAAAATATATATTTTGTTATCATGGAAGCCAATATGCCTATCATTTAGTGTAGTTATGTTTTTATTCACAAAGTGTACTTTTTTCTAAATTACAGTAAATAACTCAATCACTTTTTTCTCCTTCATGCTCTCGACCTTAAAAGACCTTTCTGTTCATTTTTCCACTATATTATTTAACTGTTCTTTCTTTAATTCTATATTCCTGACATCTTCTCAACTACAAAAAATAACATTACAAAACTTTTTAAACTAAGCATTTGTGAAGGAGGAAAAAACAAAGAAATCGATTGCTCAATCAAAATTCTGTTGCTCTTCACTATTTAGGAAATTATCACAACATTCTTACTTCTTTCCCACAATATGTCAATGAGTCTGTTAGTCAACTAAAATCGCGATAGCTTGTACACTTCGAAGCGATGTCATATGAAAATGTATTTGTGAACAGACTAAAATATCAATATTGCAAAAAATGCACGATTCCTTTTAAGAGAAAATTAAGTTTAAGTAAATTCTAGGAAGCTCAAAATAGTTTTTTCAGTAATGCGTCGTAACGTAAAACAGAGACTTTAAATTAACTTTCTTTTATACATATCATAATTCAGATCACTCATTCCAGGGTCGCTAGGCGACAATGGATTATCTGTTCATTCTCTGTTTCCAAGGTTAAGGAGGTTACAACAGCGTCATCAGCAGACAGGTGTTGAGAGCCTCATGAGTTGCTAGTTTAACAAATATCGGGAGAGTTCCAGAGGACAGGTGGTAGATGGACAGATCAAACAATAGTTCGTAATGCATCCTGGTGCAGTTTTTCTAAAGAATTTGTTTACAATACAGTTATCCCGAATAAGATCAGCATAGTCAAAGTGAGGTAATATAAATGATTTGTACATAGATGTTTCTACATTTGTAGAATTTTTCTGTTGAATTTAGCTTCTAGCAATGTCACAGTATTAATTATCCTCTTTACATTCTAAGTGTTTCTGTTGGTTAGTGCTCTGTAAAAGTGCTACTATATGTTTAAGGGTGGGAATGGATTATTGTCTCGTATTATGTAATTTGGTTTTTTTCTTATTTGATTTAAACCTTCCACTTGTTTTACCATACATCTCTTTTATTCAAGTCTGAATTAATCCCTTCTGTTCATAGATCTGTATTATTCAGTACATACTGGTATCGTCTGCAAAGAGTTTGATTTTTTACTCAATACCCACAACAATATCGTTTATATAAATAAGGAAGAAGAGTGGACCCAATACCGAGCCTTGTGGAACACCTGCCAGAATCTGATGATAATAAGATTTTTCATTATTTATAACCACTGACTGGGTGCGATTAGAAAGATAATCCACAGACCAGTCTAGCAGTCGGCCTTAGATTCTCTCAAGCTCCTGTTGAAGAGTGATGATCCAGTATACCAGGCAGAGCAGCAATGAGGAGTTCATTGTGAATTAGATACTGCTTTATGTTTAAAGTTAGTAATTATATTCTTAACATCAGTGCTTGTCAAAACTATTTCTCAGTTAATTCAACATCAAGAAATGGAACATACGTTAATTTACCACCCTCGTTTTCTAAAGTTGATTGAGCAATAAAGAATTTATCAAATGCATTAACTTTATGAGGATAATACCATCATACAGAATAGGTGGTATTCATTTGAGTCAATTTCTTTCTATAGAACAACTGCAACCATTCCCTATCTCCAAACTTTGATGAATTTGATATTTTCTAGTTCAGTAAAATATACTTTTATTATACTTTTACAGCTTCTAGACCGTCTGGGTCAATTTCTTTCTTTCTAAAGAACAACTACAACCATTCCCTATCTCCAAACTTTGATGAATTTGATCTTTTACCGGGGACGGGATAGCCGAGTGGTCAGAATATTGCAATCGCAATCTGACGACCCGGGTTCGATTCCCGTTCAAAGGGAACATCTGAACATCAGTGCAGACTCCACTCTCCCCAAAAGTCCTTCGGATGAGACTATAAACCGAGGCCCCGTGTGCGAACACACGCAGAACATCTTGCCCACACGTTAAATCCTGTTCCGCTTTTCGTAAGATTGTGTGCCGGTGGGAACAGATGACAGAATTTACAAAACCGCATACACACAAGCACATAAGTGCTTATCCTCGATATAAAAGAATAATTATCCTCAAGGATCATTACACAATGCAGACATGACGAAGCAATGAACATTACGATAATAGATCTGTCTACAAAATTTTCCATTATCCTCTATAGAAAACAATAAAATAAAAAAAAAATTTTAATCTATGTGGAGTCAGCTCGAAGCTTGCAGTATTGGTAGCTCTTTGCATAGATAGCAACTCCGCCAAGCGGATCATTGGGCCTGTCAAGCCTGACTGGTGGATGAAAGTTAGGTAACAATACTGAGCTGTGCAATCTGACTCAGATAACCGTGTCTCAGATACAGTAATTATATCAACAGAATTGTATCCAGCTTCAAACAAATCAATTTTACTTTTAATACTTCTCGAATTAACGTGTACTATTCGAAGACTAGCAGCAGGATTGGGTCCTGGATTAGTTTCTATGTGTCTTGACAATAGAAGCAACATATTAATTCTATGCATCTGTGTATTATTCTTATCAGTGGTTGCAGAACAGCCAGGGCTGTAAGTATTATCAAGTATATGTCCTTGAGGATTTAACTGGTTTCACTCAGGAATAAAATAAATCATTACACAATGCAGACATGACAAAGTTGTTGTGATGGAGGAAAGTTTATGTTCGGTCCCTATGAGCATGACTTCGCTTTTATGGACATTAAGTTACGTCTTGGAGTCAGGAGGATAAATTTGTCAGGAGGGAAGGCAAGTTTTCAACAGTATCACTGGTGTAGTATATGTGAGAGTGGAGAGTGGAACAGGGCCTAGAACTGATCCTTGTGGGACTCTACATTCCAGTTTGACAGGCTTTGATTGAATTTGTTTAAAACAACTTTCTGGAAACGATCTGTGAGGTAACAGGTGAGTGCTGTGCCATTAATACCAAAGGCGAGAAAACCTACCGCCTACAAGTGTCTGCAGATAAGTCAAGAAAAATGAGGAGAAAGATTTTTCCTGCATCAGAAGCGATTAGAAGTATACACACACACCCACACACACACTCTGTCTGTCTGTCTGTCTGTCTGTCTGTCTGTCACATAAACAGTGCACTCAGGTGTATTCGTTAGAGGATTGGACTGTTGAAAATGGACGTGAACAAACTACCCAAGCAAGCATATCTAATGATGATTAACATGGATGAGCATGGAAAAACATGTTGGGTAACGCTACTAAAGAATACTTTGTTAAATCATGGCTTTGGATATGCATGGCTGCATCAAGGAGTTGGTTGCGAACAAACTTTTATATCGTTATTTAAACAGAGACTGAAACATGTATATTTACAGGAGTGGAATGGAGCTGTCATGGTCAAAGACACATATCAAACAATAGACTGTTTAAAGCTAACTATGAATGTGAACCATATTTTAAGTGCTTGACACAAAATGTTTCAGAGACTGTTTAATAAAACTTCATCTTGGCTTACAACCAATGAATGGATCATATTTTAAAAGAACTTTTAAGAAAAATATTGACCACATGTGTAAGCTATGTAATGTATTGGAAGATGAGGATCATTTTCTTAAGAGCTGCATTTAAGACATAAGTATTTGGACTCTAGTAACAACCATACGTGAGTTTGCTAAGACAGGGTTCAGTTTCTTCCATTCGCAATCTCAGCTTTTATCTTTTCAATGCTTTGATAGTACAGCAGGAATATGTTGAAAATTTGGAGAATGGATATTGAATAACTGTTTAATGTACACAACTGCTTAAAGTATATAAATTGGTCTCATTTTGGGATAGTCCCATGTTACATTAGTTGTTTTGGCAGTTGCCATATATGTCATATTTTGTTTTGGATTCAATTTGAATTCGTTAATGTTCATTGTTCACTGTTCATTGTTCTCTCGGGGAACACTTCCGGCAGTTGAAATGTAAAGAGCTATTGAGTAAGTCCGGGGCGGACTGAAATGTGAATTTTTTTCCTGTGCCTTTTGCCTGAGTCTGTGTAAGAGATCATGCCAGAGGTGTCTTTGGAGATTGTTAATGATCTGAAACAGGAAAACCAAAGGCTGAAAGAACAAAACGAAACGTGCGAAAAAGTGGAAATACTTGAACTAAAGACTGATAAATTGAAGGTGCATTCTAAAAGAAACAAAATACTTTTCTATTGCATACCAAGACTGGACAATGAAACACCTGAGGACTGAAGGACTGATTAAAGACTTACAGACTGACAAACTAGAACCGAGTCGTGACATGGAGTTTGACAGGATCCACAGTTTAAATAGAAACCCTAATAGTTAGGTATGCATTCTACAAGGATGAAGAAATGGTTCAGAAGGCTAAATGCAAACTACGTGATTGGAGAAGACTTCAGCCAACGCGTGTGTGATATTAGGCGGAAACTAGTTCCTCATTTAAAGGATGCCAGAAAAAAAAGGGGAAAGGGCGTTTATAATATTTGATCATTTGATTATTGGTGGTAAAAGATTCTATCTGGACGAAAGTCCAAATCTTACAAGTGCAGATCTGTGGCTGGCCTACTTCAGAACTAAGCCATGCTACATTGCCTCTCTGTGTTTTGTCTAGAATTTATGTTTTTCAGTCAAAAGGAACAAATATATCCTTCTATCCTTCACGTGGAAACTGCACTGAATTTTGTCATGGGCTTGTCACATGGGCTGCTGACATGGTAACTCTGTCAATGTTGCCAGATAATGTCAGTGGTGAGCACTAGTAAAGTGTTAGAATCAACTGTTTTCTGTTATGTTCATTTCTTGCTATATTCCTCCATGTGATTCAGCATTTTTGAATACCCAGTTTTTGGCATTGAACTATTAGATCAATGTTTGACAGATTTGTACGATGTACATGGTGATTATTCTTATTCTTAAATGCTAGAAGAGTTTTCGTTCAATGGTGATACACAACAATGCCTGTCAATGCCCAAGAAACTCTCAGGATAGTTCTGTTAATAGTTTTGGAAAACAGCTGGTTGAATCTTGTAATATGTTTGTATCATATTGAATGGTCTTATAGAAACAGCTTTTGATCAAAGCTGTACATTTATTGGATATTCCGGGGAAAGTGCTTTATTATTATTTTTTTCTTTTGTTTATACCACTTTAAATCACGTGATTTCTCTGTGTGAAAGTCGGGCTGCTCTTCCCGGGAGAGCGGGTTGCCACAAGAGCAGCATCACCTTTTTTTGTGTGTGTCTGCAACTACCAGAGTGGTTTTTTTCTAAGAATTTTACGAGGGACAACTCTCTTGTTGCCTGGGTTGTTTTACGTGCACTGTAAATTGTGTAACACACGGGACCTCAGACCACCACTGGGGGAAAAGTTTCGGGCCCAAACGGGATTCGAACCACTGTACACTTCCGACCCAGACTTTTCGCTTTTCAGACGGACCACTGGATCGATCCACAGTGGATTATTTTACTGCATCTATTGAACGTTTTTGGTCAGTCATTAAGGGTTGAAAATATTGTTGAATCTGACCACTTGCCAGTTGAGAAAGAAGCTACCGGAAATTGTACCGATTGTAATGTTAAAACAAAACCAAACCAAAATGTTGTGTGCAGCTGGGTGTACAGTAACCCATGGTCTTTAAGAAGGTATAAAGGTATAAACCTTTTACCATGCCTTCTGGGTGTACAGCAACCCATGGTTTTAGAGTAGGCATGACCGGCTACCATAGCTCCTGGGTGTACAGCAAACCAGGGTGTCTGGAAAGGAACTCAACTTGGGTGAAGCACAAGGCCGAAATTCTTTCCCTATGTTGTAGTTGCATAGCAACCCCATGATTTGAAGAGAATACTCACTGCCCTAGTCAATCTTTGCACACAAAAAAGTGCCAAGAAAGGAACTATTTGCAATAGTATTTTATATTTTGATAGGAAAGTACCCAACTTTTAAGATATCCAAAAGGTAGGCCGATCTAAGTGTCCGAAGACCATTTTTAAGGTGATGTGTTGCCCCCAAATAAACATGGGAGAAACAATGACCCAGGAAGACCACAAATTATACTACAGTGCAAAACAGGATAAACATGAACACGGCGTGGGGTTTCTCGTTCACAAAGACACCGTGAACACCGTCATGAGCTGTCAGCCTGTGTCCAGCAGACTTATTACCATCCGCCTGAGAGCAACCCCCTTTAATATAACTATAGTACAGGCATACGCCACTACATCAGACTGCACAGGTGAAGCCGTAGAAGAATTTTATGACCAGCTACAAGAGGTTCTGAATCAAACGCCCAAGAAAGACATCCTCGTTGTGCAAGGTGACTGGAACGCCAAGGTAGGAGAAGATGCATGGAAAGACTGGGAGGGCGTTTGTGGGCCACATTGTAATCAATCAAATGAAAGAGGCTTGAGACTCCTGGAGTTTGCCAGTAACAACCACCTCCAGCTAGTGAATACACTTGGCCCACACAAGAAATCCAGAAAATGGACATGGCATAGCCCAAATGGAGAACACCACAACCAAATAGATTACATCATGGTGAAAAGACGGTTTCAGTCTAGCGTTAACATCGCACAGACACGAAGTTTTCCAGGAGCAGACATAGGGAGTGATCATGATCTTGTGATGATGACTTTCCGACTACGTCTAAAGAAAATCCACAAGCGGAACAACATCAGGATCAAATTTGACCTCCAGAAGCTGAAGGACCCAGAGGTATTAGAAATTTTTCAAGCAAGGATAGGTGGAAAGTTTGCAGCACTCACTGTGATAGACTCAGACATAGATACACTGACGAATAGTTTCAATACAGCGGTGACTGAAACAGCAAACGAGCTTCTTGGCAAACGCCGACCAGTCAAAAAACCATGGGTCACACCTAACATCCTACAACTATGCGACAAGCGTAGAGAGTTGAAGAAAAAGAAAAATGAAACAAAAGAAAGAGCAGAACAATATAGGGCAGTCAACAAAAGAATCAGGAAGTCCATGACGGAGGCAAAAGAGAAATGGATCGGTGAACAGTGCCAAGACATTGAAGAGAACATCAAGAAAAACAATAGCAAGAAAGCATATCAACTGGTGAAAGACCTGACTAGCACAAAACAGGGAAAAGTTTTAACAATCCAAGACAAAAATGGGAAGTGTCTCACTGACAACCAGGATATTCTGAACAGATGGACAGAATACTGCTCCGACCTGTATAACTATAGAACCGCAGGAGATCCAGAAGTCCTTAATGTACCCGAAAGCAAAGACACAGACAGTCACCCTATCCTCCGAGAAGAAGTGGAAACAGCAGTCAGATCGCTGAAAAAGGGGAAGTCAGCAGGGGCTGACAACATTCCAGCTGACTTGGTCCAAGCTGGAGGGGAAGCCATGATCAGCGCCCTACTAAGAATCTGCAACAAGATCTGGCAGACAGGAAAATGGCCAACACCATGGACACAGTCACTCATCATCACCCTCCCCAAGAAAGGAAATCTACAACAATGCCATAATTACCGCACAATCAGCCTCATATGTCACCCAAGCAAGGTCATGCTGCAGATAATATTGAATAGACTGAAGCCACAAGCAGAGACCATCATTGCTGAGGAACAAGCAGGTTTCAGAGCAGGGCGCAGCACAACAGAACAGATATTCAACCTCAGAATACTATGTGAGCAGTACCTTCAACATCAACAAGACCTTTACCACGTATTTATCGATTTTAAGAAGGCATTTGACAGCTTTGGCAGCTTTGTGGGCAACCATGAATTTGTACAGCATCAATGCAAACCTGATCAGAGTCATCAAACAGCTGTACAGCGAGGCCACCAGTGCAGTGTACTACAACAACAACATTGGAGAATGGTTTCGAACAACAGTTGGAGTAAGGCAGGGCTCTCTCACCCACTCTTTTCAACATCTTCCTTGAGAGAATCATGGCTGATGCACTGGAACATCATGAAGGATCAGTCAGCATTGGTGGCAGAACGATCACAAACCTCCGCTTCGCAGATGACATTGATGGAATAGCAGGATCAGAAAAAGAGCTTGCCAGCCTAACAGAACACTTGGATAAGGCCTCCAAAACATACGGCATGGAAATCAGTGCAGAGAAGACCAAACTGATGACTAATAACACCAACACTTATACACCAACACCAACAGTTATACAGGTCGGAGCAGTATTCTGTCCATCTGTTCAGAATATCCTGGTTGTCAGTGAGACACTTCCCAACACCAACACTGATATCAGGGTTAATGACCAGAAGCTGGAAACAGTTCAAAGCTTCAAGTACCTGGGAGCCATTGTATCAGACCAGGGATTCAAGCCAGAAGTAGTATGCAGGACTGCACAGACAATAACAGCTTTGTCAAAACTAAACACCATCTGGAGAGATAAGAATATCTCACTTATCTCCAAGATCAGACTAATGCGCTCCTTTGTCATATCCATATTTCTGTATGCCTGTGAATCATGGACCCTGACTGCAGATTTGGAGAGAAGAGTACAGGCAGTGGAGATGAGATGCTTTCGGAGACTCCTTGGCATCTCCTACAAAGACCACATAAGCAACGAAAGCGTGCATAACAGAATCCATTGGACCCTATGAGAACCTTCTAACGATGGTGAAAAAGCGTAAACTTAAATGGTATGGGCATGTCACAAGATCCCAAGGAATTACAAAGACAGTTTTGCAAGGCACTGTCCAAGGAGGAAGAAGAAGAGGCAGACCAATGGACAGGCCTAGAACTCAACAAAACCCTGAGAAAGGCAGAACAGAGAGAGGAATGGAGGGAACTGGTTGTTGAGTCTTTGAGGTTGCCCCCACGGTCGTCAGACTACGGGACAGATAGATAGATAGATAGATAGATAGTTGCCCCCAAATAGACTTTTTTGTTTATGATTTCTCTTCATTGTTTTGAGGGAAATTGTCATATATGATGTAAAAAAAACCCCACCTTTTCCATGCATTTTGATGATGTAAAAATTGGTTGTCAGGGGCAACGGCGGCCATATTGAAAATAAACAACATATTTTGTGGGTAGGCTCATTCTTCACAGAATAGAGATATTGACACCAAACAAATTTTAAACAGCTCTTTTACTGTTGTAGAACAAATTTACAACAGGATTTTATGATATGTTTTCTCATAAAAAAGTTACACATTTAAAAAAAAAACTGTACGAAATTCTACATTTTATTGATTTTGATTAGATATAATTTGGCCAGATGACAAGTTACATAAAAACCCTCTTGTAATTTTGTAAACAAGTGTTTTATCTCATTGTATGCTGAATTTTAAGCAGCTGTGATGATTATGAGAGGAGTAAGAGTACGCACAGGGTTCTGAATAAAGAGAAATGAGAAAATTCAAGAAGGATCATGTGTGAATGAAAATGAGAATGCAGACTTAGCAAATGTCTTAAACTGCAGCCACTCACTCTTTCCCAGTAGTTTCACATTTCTGGCAAAACTTACTCATGACATGGTAATCAATGCAAATACCTGTGAGTAGATCATAACACACCCAATACCAACCTTTGAATTGTCCCATCATAACTAACAGCAATATCAAGAATACCATCCTCTGACTCACTATCTGGATTCAATTCCTTGTGTGCCTCCCTAACAGCTTGGGCAGCAAGCTCCAAGAGTTGGCCTTTCAGTCTTGGAGTTAGCTGATAATTGCATCACAGTGAGTTTTGAAAGTCTCAATAACTAAGTCCTGGGATTTCTAAATACTCACAAAATTTGACATCATCAAGTTACGATTTTATCATAATTTTTAAACAGAATGTAATATGGTCTTGTGACATATCGTTTGAAAGCTTTCGACTACTGATTATTATTTAATATAAGAATATTAGATTATTTAATATTAGAATCTCCATTAGACCCAAAATAAAGCAAAAATCAAAGAAAATATGCCGCATATGTTCTATATTTAGTGTTCGCAGTCCATTAGCATGCGAAATCAAATATATCTCATGCACGTGGAGATGCCGGGGCCTGTCACTAGTATCAGTATAAATAGTATCCCCACATTCTGGAAATTCTGTGCTAGAAATTCTCTCTCTCTCTCTCTCTCTCTCTCTCTCTCTCTCTCTCTCTCTCTCTCTCTCTCTCTCTCTCTCTCTCTCTCTCTCGTGGCTTCCCTTGCTTGGCTGCCAGCAAGGCGCTTTTGTGTGAGCTGTGTGTAAAGTGTTGTTGTTTTCTCCTTTTTGTGCATCAAAATGCCAGTCACAGGACTCCCATCGATGTTGGAGTGTATGCTGAACACTGCATTTCAAGAGCAGACACCGTCTTCCTTCAAAGAGGACGGCAGAGGTGACCAGACTGTTGTTATTCTAAGATTTACAAGCAAAGCTGACAGCCATTTCCCTGTCACCCCAGGTCAAAGTTCATACTGCAAGAAATGTTTTAGCCAGGTATCCCGTGACAGAAAACGAGCAGAAGCACACAGAGCAAACCGTGATGAAAAAGTGAAGGAACAGGTTCCACCCCTCCCAGTCAAGTGTATGCTGCAAACCGTGCAGACAGTGACACTCCCACTGATGTGTTTATATATGATTCTTGCCCTCCATCTTCCAAAAGTTATTATGATAATCAACAGATTGACTTGACACAACATGACATAGACAGACAGACAGCGACAGTCAACTTTGACAATATAGAAAGCGATCAGTTGTGTGGTGAAGTCGGGAATGGAGCGAAAGAATGTGATGGCTATGACATGAGTGAAGAAGTAAGTGTGGAAGAGGTGTGTGAGAGAGAACAAGTGGATAGAGAGGAAGAAGTGAGTGTGTCTGGTTCTGAATGTGTGGAAGGTGTGGCAGAATATTCAGGTGAATGTCTGGAAGGGATAATGTGTGAGAGATCCGATATTACGACCAGGGATATTATGAACAGCTTAAATGAGCTCCATGACCAGTTAAGAAATAACATAGATAATCTTCGTAGTGATCTAAAAGAAATGACAACTGGCCAGACTGCTGGAGAACAATTTGTTTGTAGAGATGTGTCCTAGTTACTCCTGTAATGACTGATGGTGGCGTGAAGTTGTTTCATGAGAGACAGTGTTGCTTAGGATAAGCATAAAACGAAAGCAATTGGATTGATGATAGTTTGTATCACAGGTATATTTTTTCATACTATTCAATTATTACAAACCCATGTTGTGGATTTCCATGCCATGCTGTCTATTTGGGCTGTTGTTGACTGTATTTTTCATTTTATGTGTGCTGTGCCCAGTCCCTCTCTGTCCCCTTGTGAATGGGCGTAAAGCTTATCACAAATAAATAATTGTCAATTGTCTCTCTCTCTCTCTCTCTCTCTCTCTCTCTCTCTCTCTCTCTCTCTCTCTCTCTCTCTCTCTCTCTCTCTCCTCTTTGTTTCCGCCTTGTTCCTTTTCTTCTTGTCACCTCCTTCTTGTCTATTTTCTGCCTTCTTGGTCCATTCTGCTGCCTTTTTTAAAGAAAGACAAAAGATAACAGTCCTCTTTTATGCCAAAGTAAAGAAAGACAAAAGATAACAGTCCTCTTTTATGCCAAAGTTAGATTTGTAAGGTGCTTAAGGGTATCGTGACGCATTTTTGCTCATAGAACAGACAACAATGGTTGTTGCCTGAGCGTTGGAAGAAAAAGAAGAATGCATTTTACCAGGATTAAACCAAATTTTCCGACCACTGTACAATTCCCATGGCAGAGCAAAGTGGTAGTCTCTCCTTGAAGGTAAGAACTTCACAAGGAGTATAAGATAAAACAGTGCAGGTATATAGAGTTAGTTCAAATAAATCACTGTGGCAAGTCACTTCAGTCCAGCATAATCAGAACATGGAAAGCTCAGTTCATCCAGCGCACTCTTGCTGGAATGAAATAACACAACAGAATCAATCACGATTAGGCACACCTGGTGTATCAAGTTAATCCACTTCCTGAAGAGTGGGTGCATTGAGACAGCTCAAGTCTTAGCATTGTCCAAATACCATTGAACATTGGAGCCTATATCTTTCTCTGCAGTCCGTAGTACAGTTGCATCGCAGTACGTTTATATTCTCTGGAGCAGGAGGGAGATCAGTCTTCCCTGAAACAAAATGCAGTGTGAAGAATAAAACCAGCTCCTATGAGTGCAGTGTGAAGAATAACCAGCTCCTCCTATTAGTGCAGTGGGGACGGGATAGCTCAGTGGTCGGAGCACTCGCTTTCCCCCAGCCAAGTTAAGCAGCGTCGAGCGTGGTTACCAGTTGGATGGGTGACCGTTTGCGCGCCTTGGCTTCAGTACAGTTCCCCCAGTTCACCCAGCTGTAAATGGGTACCTGCCCTCTTTAGGGTCAGGGAAGGTAAAGCAGCGAGGGAGAGGAGATGGGCGCCGCCCTCAATATGCTGGCCCTAGAGAAGTGAGGTCTCTGACGCCTCGCTCCCCTACGACCTTATAGGTTATGGGACTCCTTTACCTTTACCTTATTAGTGCAGTGTGGAGAATAACCAGCTCCTATTAGTGCAGTGTGGGGAATAGGCAGCTCCTATTAGTGCAATGTGGTGAATAGGCAGCTCCTATTAGTGCAGTGTGGAGAATAACCAGCTCCTATTAATGCAGCTCCTATTAGTGCAGTGTGGAGAATAAGCAGCTCATATTAGTGCAGTGTGGAGACTAGGCAGCTCCTATTAGTGCAGCGTAGAGAATAGGCAGCTCATATTAGAGCAGTGTGGAGAATAGGCAGCTCATATTTGTGGTGTCCATGTCTACAATGTAGAGAAATGTAAAGTTGCTCTGACCTGAATAGTTTCCATTGCACACAGCTTCCCTCATCCCTGACTATCCTATACAGAGAGGCCAGGACATTTTCTTTCCACAGAAGATCCACCAGTTGCCTGGCTTTGTCATGCTCACCAAAATATTGTAATACTTTGTATGCTAATGACAAAGTAGCTGCAGAAGTTCAAAAGTAGTGAATAGGAACATTGTCTCTGGTGATAATGTTAGATTATGATGTACAGCCTTACATTGTTTGAAGCCAGGGGTGCTGCGCCAATAATGCCCATATACTATGGAAGGTATCAGCTCTATCCAGTGTCCTGATCTGATGATCTACATTGTCAGCAACAAACTGGATCCAGCTGTTGGGGTTCATGCCTACCAGGTCTGTTTCCTTGTCAGCAGTAGCACACATTTTCAAACAGACTGACCTCCTCGTATTACAAAACCCAAGCTTCTGCTGGTGCATATCAACCCCCAGAGCAATCTGAGGGGGAGGGATGAGTACTTGTTAGTTGTGCTGCCTGCATGTCAAGTCAGATCCTGCTTTCCTTCCCAGTCAAGTTCTGAGAAATAGATCCAAAGAAGATGGTAAATATTCACAACTGTTTTAGGGGATGAAATCTCAATTGTTCGAGATACTTGCTTCTGCAGAAGGATACTGTGTTGTTGATGTGTTGATGTTCCTGATATTTGATAGGAAAGTTTTGCAAATGTCTGTTTTTCTTCTTTCTCTGCATCTTTCCGTTTTGTGGATTTTGAAAATTTCTCCAGGATTTTCTCTGCATTTGACCTTAATGTAATGATATTTTCTTTCCCTCTGATGCAGGCAACAATTGCTTAATCACTAAAGTGACTTTCTATTTTCTGCCACATGTATTTCTGTGTAGGGAGTGTCACCATAGAGATGCTCATCTTTGTGCACAAGTCCATGATTGTGATTTTTTTCATCATTCTCTTTGAAAAAAGCCATGACATGCCTGAAAGCTTCATCATGAGCTAAGTCTACTGGTCTGCCTGCAGTTGCTGTGGTTTGTTCCTCTGAGGAATGGCGGAATGCTAGAGGGTCAGATTTCATAGTTGTGAAATGGACACTGCACTGCTTGTGATACACAGCATCTGAAGCATGAAGGTCATTGACAGCTTGCATTCGTCCACACACTCTTTCTGCCCATTTGTTCTCTGGTCCATGCTTTAAACCACTTTCTTCAATCTGCTGCCAGCAACTGCATGTCCGAATTTGATACACAGCTGTGTTTCGTTTCTTCCTGAAGTCATTAATGGACTGACCACAAAATAGACAAAAAGAGAAATTATTTAAACCTAGTTTGCTTGGATCGAAGAGCTGTGTTGTTTACACATTGAATATCTTGCTATTCCCTCTGTCTCTACATTGTCACCCTTCAAACGGCATGCTTTTTGGAGACCTGCTACACCTTTCTCAGTCTGCTTTACTACATCTTGGCTATCAGTCAGCAGTTACCAGTGCCTTGTTTCTAAATCGGGAGACATCTGTGCATTGGGCGATACTCTCTGTTTTAAGGTAGCAATAGTTAGCCAGTGTCAGGGTCCTTCATTGTAGTTGTTGGAGTGATTCTTGCACCACCATTGTTATGCTGAGGACTGAATAAAGATGAACTTCCAGCTGCTGTCTTCTTTTGAGTCCTCTATTGCCTAGTTGCTATGAATTGTGTTTGCTGAGAATTGCGTGTTCCACTCAATCCCTACCCTACCTTTATCATTGCCTCTTGGCACCATCACAAGTGACACTGCGAGCAGAAAAGGGATTTTGGAACTTTTTCAGCAACTTGGTAAGTGAAGGCTCAGTCCAGCTTGGAAATACCACCAGCATGATGCCAGCCAGCAAGAGGAGGAACAGACAGAGGGAAAAAGACCCAGACTTTCTACTCAGCAATAAGGATCAGCTTGCTCAACGCACCCTGTATATGATACGGCAGCACAAGCCTGTTCCACATGAAGGGAAGCAGCTGACCCAACCCATCTATCCAGTGATGAGGAGTCCGAGCCTGCTCAACCTGCCTTGCACACACTAAGGCCCCCGAAGCTGCCCAACTTTTCCGGTGACAAGGATGCTGAGGGTTTCATCAGGGAAGTCAAGCTACTGCAGAAGCTGCAGCCCAGTGGCTGGATGGTTGTTGGGTGCACTGGAGGGCTGAGCATGACAAGAAATCCTCTCCAAGGATGTTGAGGAGGTGGACACACCCCAGAAAATGTTTGGCATCCTTCAGCAACACTGGGAGGGGTGGGGGGGGGGGGGGGGGGGGGGGAGGGACAGCGGGTTCCACAACATTGGCAGCGGCAAATTTAAAGAGACAGCAGGGCCTTTCTGAGAGTGTTGGTGAATATGCTTCTGCCCTCAGACTATGGTCCAAAACCAAACATCACCCTGTCACCAGGCATGCTCTGTGACGCTTTCATAGACAGGCTCCATACAGCTTCCCTGCAGAGAGACATGAAGCGCTTCCTGAGGGAGAAGCCAGAGTCTACTTTCCAAGATGCTGTCACTGAAGCTCAAGGCTGGATGAGGGAGGACGGAGACATGGACGTAACCACAGAGCAGCAGATGGCCATGGTAGTCCCAAATGCTCTACACCGCCTAGAAACCCAGATTACCACGCTGGTGTTAGAAAATGCCTCCATAAGGCAAGAAAACGCTGCCATAAAGACAGGAGCTTCGAGGACAACCTTGCCAAGCCTCAGCACATGCCAACATGCCCCAAATTCAGAACCGCCTGCCCCGGACTCGTCAGACCAGCAACTAGTGGAAAGGCACTGACCTGCAGGGCCCATGCGGTAACCTGAACTGCTGGTGGTGTCAACGCCAAGGCCACCGTGAGGCAGACTGCCGGGCCAAGTAGTCATATAAGCAATGGGCCCACTGTACAGCTACCATGAGGGAACCCAGAGGACTGGAAAAAGACTGTCGCTCGCCTTCATGCTCAGCTGGCATCATTGACAGCTGAGATTGCCAACATGAAGGGCAAGTTACAACAGTGTGCTACACACCACAGTTGTGCAACAGACCTGCAGGATCCCAAACCTGATCACCCCATACTGCCTCTGGTGTGAGAAAAAGGTACACAAGGAGGAAGGACGTCGCAAGCGACATCACGTCAAGAAGAGAACGGAACTGGAGGCACTGACTACACATGAAAGACAATGTAACCAGGTTGTTGTCAACAGCCTGAAAGTTGTGAAAAGCAGCAGGCCTGTCGTCAAGGGGCCACGTACCATAGTGTGGAACGATCTGTTTCCGTGCCACCAAAACGCTAGTGGCGAAGACGAAGACCACCATCAGCAGGACACCCACCAAAGTGTAAGCTGACGAGGCCTGCATATCATCATCTACCACCACTTGTACAAGATGCACAGAGAACTGTTCACCTTGAACACTTGCCTGCAACTGTGACCGGTGTTATGAACAGTACAAGACAACCCATGATGCATGTGGTAGTTCTTTTATTTATTTCTTTTATTTTTTTATATCGAGGATAATGAAATAAGCACTTACATGCTTTTTTTTTTTTTTTTACATCCAAGACCCTGTGTGTATGCGGTTTTGTAAATTCTGTCATCTGTTCCCACCGGCACACAATGGCCTACTCTTACGAAAAGCGGAGAAGGATTTAACGTGTGCGCAAGATGTTCTGCGTGCATTCGCACACGGGGCCTCGGTTTATAGTCTCATCCGAAGGACTTTTGGGGAGAGTGGAGTCTGCATTGATGTGAACTCTAGGGAAAAATATCCCTTGAATGGGAATCGAACCCCGGACGTCAGATTGCGAGGGCAATGTTCTAACCACTAGGCCATCCCGTTCCAGTTCTGGCTATGAGTCAGAGACTGAACTTGTTCCTGTTCATGTTTCCACTCCAGTTCCAGTCCCCAGACGCCATGAAATCAAGAGAAAAACATTCTCTCAAGTGAGTGCACAAGACTAGATGTAGTAATTTTTTCCATGTGGAAGGTTTTTAACAAGAAGGAAAAATGTTGCCACAAAGTCTTTGTAATCTAATCTTTCTAATCTTTCTAGTCTTCTAATCTAATCTTTGTAATATTTGGTCATTGGGAATGTTTATGATTCTCTAGTTTTTTGGGGGGTGGGTTTTGCTGCCTCATCTTCTGTGACATCCCCCGTCCTGTTCCCAAGCCACTCATTCCAATTAATACGTAATGATGCTGCTGTGGAAGTGCATATGCTTTGAAACTACTTGACAGGGTTGTACTCTACGCTTACTATCATAATATATCCCAGCGTCACACTCAGTCTGGGTAGGAGCCGGCCGGAGTCCGAAAAATCCCTATGACTCTTATGGGAATCGAACCTGCGACCTTCCAGTCCATAAACCAAGGCGCTAACCACTGCGCCATGGCGGCTGGTCTATTTTGACATGTTTTACTATTTTGGTATAGCTGCAATTTTGTAAGACCTAAGAGCAATTATGGTGTGGTTATTTTATATTTTGCTGACAAAGTGAAATGTATTACATGCAGAGAATTTTTAAGTTGTTTTTGTAATTAAGAAGCCATAAGGACTAGTGATAGAGAAATAAATTATCAGAAATAACACATTGCTATTGCTTAAAGTTAATTCCAAAAGAGAGAAATAAGTTTAAAATAAAATTATTAGATCAGAAGGAAATAGAATAAATATTCACCCAAGGGTAACTATACTATGAATAACATGATTGGGTTTAGACAGATGGGGATATTTTGTATTATTTTTTGGGAAGTTGTAAAATGTCTTCTTTTTTTCATATCCAGTAGTTCTAAGTAGTTTTTGAGTGTGTGTGTGGAACTGTTTTTTTTAATAGCATTTACTTTTGTGCGTGTCAGTGACAGAGGTTGTGGGGGAGATGTAGCCGGGTACATTTTGTGTGTGCATGGCTTAGAGAGAGAGAGGAGAGAGAGAGAGAGAGAGAGAGAGAGAGAGAGGAGAGAGAGAGAGAGAGAGAGAGAGAGAGAGAGAGAGAGAGAGAGAGGATTTGAGTTATTTCCCTTATGATTGTATGTTAGATATCTCCCATGTTACCAGTGACTTGTTTCTAAATCAGACACACCTGTGAATTGGGCGACACTGTTTTAAAGTAGCAATAGTTAACCAGTGTCAGGGTCCTTCACTATAGTTGTTGGAGTGACCCTTGCACCGCCATTGTTATGCTGAGGACGGAATAAAGATGGAACTTCCAGCTGCTGTCTTCCTCTGAGTCTTCTTGTTACCTAGTTGATATGAAATGTGTTTGCTGAGAATTGCATGTTCCACTTGATCCTACCCTGCCTTTATACTTGCCTTTTGGCACCACCTCACACACACACACACACACACACACATATATATATATATATATATATATATATATATATATATTATATATATATATATATATATATATATCTTCTTATTCCTTATAGCTCCTAGCGGAGCATAGGGCCTCAACAGCGTCCCTCCACCTTCTCCTGTCTCTGGCAAGGGTCTTGGCCTCTTCCTATGTCAGGCTGGAGTCTCTCAGCTCACTATGCAGGCTTCTCCTCCAGGTCTGTTTGGGGCGCCCTCTCTTCCTTTTCCCCTGCAGGTTCCACTCGAGTGCTTCTGGTGATGTTGCAAGGCTCCTTCCGTAGGGTGTGGCCGACCCAACGCCACTTTCGCCGCCTTACTTGGACTTCCATAGGCTGTTGGTTCGCCCTCATCCACAGGTCGGTACTTGGCACTCTGTCAAACCATCTGAGATGAAGGATCTGCCGGAGACATTCGTTGATGAAGGTCTGGATCTTGGAGGAGCTGGTGTTGATGACCCGCCAAGTTTCTGACCCGTAGAGAAGCACAGACTTCACGTTGGAGTTGAAGATCCTGAGCTTGGTGGTTGTGGAGATCGCATTTGTTCTCCATACGGGTTTCAAGATGGCAAATGCTTGGCGTGCTTTCTTTTTTCTTGCCTTGATGTCTTCGTCTGTGCCACCTGTCTGGCTGATCTTACTGCCCAGGTACACAAATTCACTGACATCCTCTACTGCTTTCCCAGAGATGGTGACAGGAGCCTCTTGCTGGTTGTTGGTACGCAGTAGCTTGGTCTTCTCTTGACTGATCCTGAGGCCAACACGTCTAGCTGTGGTATCTAGGGCAGTGACTTTGCTTTGGATGTGCTGCAGGCAGTGGGATAGCAGAGCCAGGTCATCGGCAAAATCGACATCTTCCAGCTTTGTCATGAGGGTCCATTGGATACCTTTCCCGGAACTTGTGTAGGCCGTCCTTGTCACCCAGTCCAGCACCACAAGGAAGAGGAGTGGAGACAACAAGCATCCCTGTCTGACGCCGGAAGAGATCCCGAAGCTGTCGGAGAGTCTTCCACCGTGGATTACCTGGCAGGAGAATCCTTCGTAAAGTTGTCTTATGATGTTGACAAACTCTGATGGCACATCATTGTGGAGAAGGATGTTCCAGATTGCTTGTCAAAAGCCTTCTCAAAATCGATGAAGCAGGCGTAGAGAGGTGACTGCCATTCTATGGACTGTTCCACGATGATTCTGAGGGTCGCAATCTGGTCGGTACAGGAACGTTCTTTTCTGAAGCCTGCCTGTTCATCTCAAAGAGTCTTGTCGAGAGCATCTTTCATTCGGTCCAGGATGACTCTTGGTGAGGACTTTGCTGGGGATACCTCGCCACTTTCCACACTGGGAGAGGTCACCGTGCTTGGGGAGCTTCACAAGCAGGCCCTTCTTCCATTCTGCTGGCACCTCCCCAGTTGTCCAGATCAGGTTGAGCAAGTGGTGTAACTCGTCAACGATGTCACTACCCCCTTCTTTCAAGGCTTCTACCGGAATGTTGTCAATGCCAGCAGCCTTGCCGTTCTTCAAGCTGCTGATGGCCTTTTGGATCTCTGTCTTGGTGATCTCTCCAAAGTTGATGTCTGGCTCCAGCTGAGGTCGTTCCTCTGGGGCTGGTCGATTCAAGACCTCCTGAAAATGCTCTTTCCATCTTAGCTGTTAGCTGGTCTTCAATAGAGGTGAGAAGCTTCCCTTCCTTGTCTCTGACAGGTCTGTTTGGGTTGCTGCGACGCCCGCTAAGAAGTCTGGTGGTGGCATACAGGGTCTTGAGGTCTCCTTTGCCAGCAGCCTCTTCTGCCTCATCTGCGATAGCATTGATGCGAGCTCGTTTGTCTGCTCGTAGCTCATTCTTGGCTTCTTTGGCAAGTATGGAGTACTTGGCTGTTGCTCGCCGCTTCTGTTGGCGGGTCGTAGCTCGGTTCAGCTCTTGTTTGGCTAGCCTTCTCTCCTCGACTTTCTTCCAGGTCTCATCCTTGATCCATGGCTTCCTATTCGTCTGTGGTTGTCCCAAAACCTCATCACAGGCTCCCACAATGGCGTCTTTGAAGGTGGTCCATTTGTGTTCCACTGTTTCTGTTTCCTCTGACTTGGAAGCGGTTGTGAAGTGAGATCTGAAATGCCTGCTTTGTGTCTTCTTGTTTCAATCTCAAAACGTTGAACTTTTCCCTTGGATTCTGCAGAGTCTTTCTCGCAGACAAGCGCATCTTGATCTTGGTGACCACAAGATGGTGGTCTGACCCTATGTCTGCTCCGCGTCTTACTCTCACGTCTTGTAGAGGGCTTCGGTAGCGTTGTCTCACGATGACGTGATCTATCTGGTTCTCTGTCTGGTGGTCGGGGGAGACCCAGGTGGCTTTGAGGCAACGCTGGTGTGGAAAAAGCGTGCCTCCAATCACAAGGTTGTTGGCAGCACAAAAATCAGCAAGCATTTCTCCATTTTCATTTATGTTTCCAAGCCCATGTCGTCCCATCTCCCGCTCTCTATCAGTGTTGTCAGTCCCGATCTTGGCGTTCATGTCCCCCATGAGAATGAGCATGTCCAGTCTCGGAATCTTGTCTAACACCGACTGGAGCTGGGTGTAGAAGTTGTCCTTGTCTTCCTCCTCCGCGGTGTTGGTTGGGGCGTAGCACATGACAAGGGACACCTTCTGGAAGCGCGACTCAAACCGAGCGGTGATGATGCGGTCTGAAACAGGCTCCCATTCCAGCAGGCTCTTGGCTGCATGCTTGGACAGCAGGAGACCTACTCCAGCTTCGTGACGGTCTTCTTCACTTTTACAGGAGTAGAGCAAAGTTTCTCCTGACTGTAATCTTGTCACTCCGTGACCATTCCACCGGACTTCAGACATGCCCAGGAGTGTGAGGCGATATGCCTGCGCACACCGTTCGGTTTCCCAGAGGGTCCTCACGTTCCATGTTCCAAGTAGGACCGGCCGACGTGACAACAACCTCGGGGACTTCATCAGGGGCGTCTCCGGTTGATGAGGGGTCGTCAGCCCTGCAGCTTCCTGACGGGTTTGGCTGCAGCGCGTCATAGGTTTCCTTGAAGGATCCCCAGATCTCCCAAAGACTGAGTTGGCACGAGTTTTGCTGTTTAAGGTTTCCGTAACAGGAGTTATTTTACGGAGCAGGGTTGTTAGCCCTGTGTCCAACCCCCTTTACCTAGGGGGAAAGGTGCCTCCTTAGTCGCCTTTTACGACATGCCTGGATGGCGGGCAGGGTTCCTATTCTTGCAATGCTCGCTTTGCAAGCATACCCCGGGAGACCCACGGGGGATATATATATATATATAATATATATATATATATATATATATATATATATATATATATATATATTATATATATATATAGTGAGAGAGAGAATGACAAATTCTTTTATTTTGAGGATAATGAATAAGCACTCATGTGCTTTTTTATATTCAGTCCCCGCCCTTAGGGATACATCACATGATAATTAAATAAACCCATACCCATACACTCACACAGTAAAAGAAAAGAACAACACTCCCACAAACCCCCACAAAAAAATCAAAAGAAAGAAACAACTACAACAAAACAAAACCAAAAAAAATACACAGACACACACACACACCACACACACACACACACACACACACACAAACTAAACAGCAAAGAAACCAAAAGTAGAATAAAAACAAGAAAAGGGGGGGGGGGTGTGGACAATCAAATAATCCCCACAATAAACTCCACAATATTAAGGAGAATAGACCATAAACGTCAACAAGTTCATTGTACTTTTTTTTAAAAATAGGGAATGCAACATCAAGAGTAAACTACACAAAACAAATGTTATATAAGTAGACTTTAGGAGATTATGGGAGAGAGAGAGAGAGAGACAATGACAATGACAAAGGTTATATTGTGATAAGCAAGGGGACAGTGAAAGGGGGGGCTGGGCACAAAACATATATCTTATACCGAGAACTCAATTGATGACAGCCCAAATCGTCATCATGGTATGGATTCCATAACATGGTTACAGGACAGATTGAAATTCATTTTTGGGGGGCATAAATTTTGCAAAGGGCATTAGGATATATGATATCAGGGTTAATGACCAGAAGCTGGAAACAGTTCAAAGCTTCAAGTACCTGGGAGCCATTGTATCAGACCAGGGATCCAAGCCAGAAGTAGTATGCAGGACTGCACAGACAATAACAGCTTTGTCAAAACTAAACACCATCTGGAGAGATAAAAATATCTCGCTTATCTCCAAGATCAGACTAATGCGCTCCCTTGTCATATCCATATCTCTTTATGCCTGTGAATAATGGACCCTGACTGCAGATTTGGAGAGAAGAGTACAGGCGGTGGAGATGAGATGCTTTCGGAGACTCCTTGGCATCTCCTACAAAGACCACATAAGCAACGAAAGCGTGCATAACCATTGGACCCTATGAGAACCTTCTAACGATCGTGAAAAAACGTAAACTTAAATGGTATGGGCATGTCACAAGATCCAAAGGACTTGCAAAGACAGTTTTACAAGGCACTGTCCAAGGAGGAAGAAGAAGAGGCAGACCAAGGAAGAGCTGGGAGGATAACATCAGCGAATGGACAGGCCTAGAACTCAACAAAACCCTGAGAAAGGCAGAACAGAGAGAGGAATGGAGGGAACTGGTTGTTGAATCTTTGAGGGTGCCCCCACGGTCGTCAGACTACGGGACAGATAGAGATAGATAGATTAGGAAAGAGGAAGAGTTTCCACGAAACTGCAAAATTTTAAATCAACATCTTAGGACAAACTAGTCTGGAACAAGAATACTAGGTCACAATCTCTCTTCTTCCTCTTTTTTCATGGCTTGTGCAACTTTGTGTAACAAGCACATGATAAACTGTGACAATTCAGGTGGCATGTAGCTACAGCTCTCTCTCTCTCTCTCTCTCTCTCAGCTCTCTCTCTCTCTTCTCTCTCACACACACACACACACGCACGCATGCACGCACGCACGCACGCACGCACGCACGCACGCACGCACACACACAGACACATATAACACCCTCCTCACATAATACACACACGCGCATATACTCATCTACATATGCACAAACACAAACACTCAAATATACACACACACTCACACAGACACACGTACACGCGCGTGGACACGCGCGCGCAGCGCGCGCGCACACACACCCACACACACACACACACACACAACACACACACACGGATTATCCAATCAAGAATGAACTTCGTTCACTATTACATGCATCACATCAAGTCCGGCACTGATTCCATCTTTCATTTTCTCCTGGTCAACAGGGCACTACAGCTTCAGCTTCTGATAGAGAAAGGATTCCTCATTGGTCATCAGCCTGGTGTTCCTTTTCACAAACCAAAACAAATTTGGGGGGGTGGAGACGTGTCATCAGCAGCAGTCCATTGAAAACGAAAAACCATCGTGTCAGGATGCCATTTACTACTAAACACCTTACTTAAGTCTTGGTTCCTATGCCTGTCCCTTAGCTTCCTCTGCAAAGATCTATCAGTCAGTTAAGCCACATACTATATAGTTCTTGATGATGTCGGCACTAGTTCCAACTTGCTGAACTTTTGCCAGAGGATGGTCACAGCCCATGGTTTCCCTTGTAAACATATCCCCAAGGTCAATGTCAGTTGCAAATCAGGGGGCTTTTCATTCTCTGACTCTTTGACATAGCTTAGTGAATGATGGATTTCATGTGGGTATTCTTGCAACTGTGTGTTGTTGGCAAAAGGGGGTGTGACAGTGTGTAACAGCTCAGCTTGAAGGAGGTGTGGGCACAATAAACATGGTGAATGTTCCTCTGTTACAACATTTTCACTTTTCTCCATATCTTCTTGCCTCCGTGCTGTCCTTTTCCTCTCTTCTGTCCTCATTTTGTTCCTAGAAATCTGACTGGGTAGCCGTGGGAGATGACAGGGGCGTGCTGTGGCGCCATGTTGATGTTGTTGGTGGGGGGCTTTAGGGTCTAGCACTTAATTCCAAGCGATTTTTCCAAGAAGTGTTGGGATTTTCTTGGAGCAGGACATCCAAAGTCACGCTGTCAACATTTGTCAGTAGACCGTCAACAGGACATGGGTGTTGATGAAATCTTTTTTTAGGTAAACTAGTTTTGACATCATAAGAATTTCCTGCAATACCTCAAAGGGAGTTCACCACTGAGGAGAGAATTTGAACTGATACTCGATTTATTCAACAAAAAGGGCCCTTTGGCCCATACATGAAAGGGGGGTTGCCAAATGCTTAGTATTTTAATGGAGAAAAATAAGGACCACACAAACAAACAAACAAAAACAAATTTTGTTTACCACTAACTACCACAATAGAAAATCAGTTCCCAAAAATATGGACTTAAGAAACCAAGATAAATATTCTTATTCTAAAGGCTTTTACAAATTATTAACGAGGTGAGGCACAGATCTCAGGGTGACTAGCTGCCATGAGTTGACGAGTCTAAATAAATTAGGCTGTTACTATACTTTTCCGGAAGTAATTTGTCTACATCTTCTAATACTATAAAAAGTGCACAGCTCAAAATGAATCATTTCCACTGTTTGCTCATAATGGCATAGCAACCTGAGGTCATCCTCTCATGGTACTATATATCTAAATTTATGAACATTTATGGTGATACACCAAGTCTAACTTATGACATTATTCTTTCAAATGTATGTCCATTTCAAGCATTAGGGTAAGGTTTGACATCCTATGGAATCAAATTTGTCTGTACATTTTGAAGTCCTTCACTGTTTTGTATATGACTACTCCACTGCTGCCAACGGCTAGTCAATTCAGTCTTTGCCTGAAAACCTGATTAACTCCTCTACAATTTCCGGACACCTTGTATTGAGCAAACAAACCAAAGCCAAGTTCACATGAACAGGTAGGTTTTTGTGAAGCCCTGGTGCTATTACCCTTGAATCCTAGAACATAGCATCTTGGTAAGGACTTAAAAGGTAACTGCACTCATCTATTTGCAGAATCTTAATCCATATCTATATCATCTTTTCAGCAGCATTAATAGAGAGAGGATTTCTATTGGTTTCACTATAAAACAAGTTCATTAGTGTGGTCGTCTATTAAGCCTAAAAATACTGCTTTTATAGCAAGTGGTGTCTGATTCTCAATGTGGTAATAAAGCTGCATCCAGTCACCCACATTTCCACGCCATTTAACACAGTGGGTTGTATTTGTGCATCAAATTCTTACTCACCAAAGTCAAAAGCAGTATTATTCTATAATCGTAATTTTTTCAAAAACCAATTATAAAGCTTCTTTTACCGCGACTTGCCAGTCCTTTACAAGCTGTTGTGAAAATAAGCTTTGTAGAAAAACAGAATCCTAGATTTGTAATTCTATTGATTTGCACAGGCATGATGTTTTCCAATTGGACAGCCATTTTTTCTTGAGCAGCTAACTAGCCACCTTTTCTGAAGACACACAATTTTTACTACTGATTCATAGTAACCTTTAAGATCAAGTACTGTTGCAGCACTGGCTTAAGCTATCAGCTGCTGTTGTAAGCCTACAAAAGTTTCAGGATAGCAGAGATGTCTTCATCAGCCGGCAGAAGAATAAACATTCTGTGTATAATATTGGTGGGTAAGGGGCACCATGTTTACCTTATTATGACTTCTATGTAACTCATTTTAATGAAAAAAGAAAAACATTAGAGGGCTACATACATCAACCTGTTTGACTCAGTGGTGCCATACCTTATTATGTCCGGCTGTTAGATCCACCATCTTATTCTGCTTTGGACATTTGATACCTTAGCTCTCATAACAGTATTATTTACCCATACACCTATTTTTTCGGAGGCTAGGCCATTTAACAAGATTTTATTTACAGAATCAAATGCCTTGTCTAAGTCAATAAATGCTACATAGAGCTTACGGTTATGTGCAAACTGTTTCTGGATAAATGCAAAGTAAAGTAAACCAAAATGTCTATAGTGGAATACCTCTCCTAATCCAGCTTCGGTAGTTCAAATGTATTGGTGTTTTATCTTCACCTTTCCGTTAACCTATTATTAAATGATGGTAATGTTCAGCTTACTACTTATATCACTAAGAGAGATTCCCCTGTAGTTATTAGGGTGTCAACATCACCTTTTTGTGTAATGTTGGGGATGATAGATTCAGGTCCAGTTATCCTGGGAATAAGTCCATTATCAAGATTTTTTTGACTAATGTTAGCAGAAAAATTTACATTTTCACACCATTTTTTTAGTAAGTCTCCAATGATTTGATCAGGAACAGTTGCTTTATCCATGTTTAAGTTTTTCTAAGTGCCATAATATTTCCTCTTTAGATATGGACGATCAAAATCCGCCGCAGTTTTCTTAGTCACCATCGAAGTTCATGGAGTTGTTCTACTGGTTCTTTTCCTAGCAGGGTTTTGACGTGCTCTGCTAAACCCATTTGTGGACGGTATATTATTTTTGGCTGACTCTGTTAATGAGCGTTCTTAATATTCTTCCAGAACTGAACTTGGAGAAGTGATGGAAGACATCATATCTGCAATTATGGTCTTGGTTCCTCGTTCTCTTTTCCTTACAAGCATGTATTTTTTTCCCTGCTTGTGATTCAGAGTACTAGGTTTTTGTCTTATTTCTTGAACTTGTATGTAAAGACTTTAAAAAGTTTTCTGACCCTACATTTCATCTTTTTACATTTCATTATCAAACCATGTATCATTTGATGAATTTTATTGATATGAACCAGTTTTCTTTTTCAAACTGCACTGGTTTTTTATGAGATCTTTAAAGAAATTAGAGCTTCATCATTGTTCTCATCAATCATCTGGTAGGCATTTAGAAATTGTTCCACACATGTTCTCTTCAAAGTGATTTTCTTTTATAAACTGAGAGTTTGTTTTCATCCCACACCGCATACTTTCCAAAACTGTGGTCCTAGTATACTGTATGTTCTTTCGATCAGAAGGACCATAGAGCCGGGCTTATCAGGTTTCTGTGCGTTAAAGCCGAAATGATGGTTTTCCCCACACCCTGTGACAGGACGCCTAGTCTGTCGCCAGATCTTCCACAGCAGAGCGGTTACCACTTGTTTACCTGGGTGGAGCTGTGGAGAATATAGGGTAAAGTGTTCTGTTCCCAAGGACACAACAACGGAGCTCGAGCGGGTTCTAACCCGCAACTCTGGATCACGGTGTCGACCGCCCCCTCCTAAACCACTCGACCATGGTGCCTCCCAAAAGATTACCTACGCACCAGTAGTGTTTCCAGGGGGTCTCCATCAAGTACTAACGGCCTGATGCTGATTAAATGTGTCGATCGGACGAGAACGGGTGCTTTCAGCGTGTATGGCCGTTGGCATATCCTCTACCGGCGGGGTACCTCAGTTTACTGTACATGTGATCATATTCTGGATTAATATGTAATTTCAAGGAAGGTGATCAAAATCAGAACGCTAAGCATACAAATGACATGAGGCTTAAAAATCTGAGAGAAACAAATCATTGACACTAAAAAAAATAATCATTTAACTGCATTCTCTTCAGAAGATGATTGTATAAGCGTCCTAGCTGGTACCATTGATTACACCTTTTATAATTTGAAACCCAAGAGCGTGCACATTTTCAGTATAAATTTTACCATAATTATTGATCCCAAAAATTTTTTCAAAATTTACATTACTACTGAGAACATCTTTTATAGGGAACTAATTAAGTCATTTGCTACAGTAAGAAAAAAATTTTGAAAACCTGCTTTTTAAGTCTCAACAGTATTTTTCATTTAATTTTAAACACACACAATTGACAAAACTTCTTCCACAAAAGAATTCCTTTATCATTGTCAAACACTTAAAAGGTGAAGCTTCAGGGGATAAACACATAAAAAATACATTCCTTAAAGTAACGCAAGGTTTGTAAAAGAGAAACACCAGAGTTAAAAATAGGAACACCATACATTCAAAAGGGTAGCTAACTCATGCTTATTAAACAAACAAACCCCCGATCTCTCCCTTAGGGCTGCTTTAATGCAACTTAAAAAAGGCCTTTTTAGTCACTAAAAAATCTGGTGGATATTTTCCAAACAATTTTCTCAGACATATAAAATTGAAGCTACCCACATAAGATACAAAATCCCTGTCAGTGAGTTTAGAAAGCAACCCATTTAGGTTCCAAGATAAAAAAAGAAAACGTTTTATTTGTTTCATTTTTATTGCTATGATTCAATGCGTCTACATCATCTAAACTGATACTATCACTATTCATATTGATGAGATAAGAAACCAAGTTAATGCTATCATCAGTTCTGCCATCATCATTTATTAACACAGGCTCTTTATTGGAGGGCAGCCTACAACCAGACAAATCATGGGGGACAGATGTTAGTCCTAAGCCTAGTACACCTTGATCAGACCTGTCTGTCTTAGTCTTGCTTCTTAAGGCCAGTTGTGTGTCTGTCAGGCTCCACAGCACAAAGCCCCATTGTGTCAGGCTCTAGGCCTACAGCACTAAAGGGGGATTGCTTGTGTGACTTGACTCTGGCCCACTTATGACTGGTCCTACTTTCTGGCTTACCCTGTGAATTTCTTCTTGGGACAGATGTGTGTATGGGCCGGCCAAACAGCTATTCCTTTCTATGGAGATCATTGAGGGTCACCTTTTCTCCGTTTATTATCAGATGGTCAAAAATCATTCTTACTTGTTTCCCCTCTGTTCTAGCGCTCTTTAAATATGGGGTGAATTTGCGCATAATTTCCCTAACACACTGAGAAAAATCTTCATCTACAAAAGTACTAGAGCCTTTCAGGTGAGATTTTGCCTTCATTATTCTAATCTTATTCTGATAAAAACAGCATCTGGCAATAATAGGAGAGTTAGCTTTAGAATTGATACGGGCCACTCTATCAAACTTTACATCCTTACATCCATTTTTTCAGAAAGAAGATTTTTCACAGCCATCTCACAGTCAGCACCACTCTCATTTGATTTCTTCTCTAAGCCACAAACAATGATGTTGTTCCACCATGATCGTCCTTCTGCTTCCTCAGCCCTCTTTTCCAGCTTATCCCCTCTGTTCGTCAGTTCTGTATTTGTCTGTTGTAGTTCTATGTTTTCAGTTTTGAAATTGTCCATGGTTCTTCTTAAGTCACACATTTCTTCTTTCAAAACACCAACACTGTCAACACTTGAATCTCTCTTTTGAAACTGTCCACTGTAGACTTCAATATGTTTTCCAGTTTCACTATTTTGTCTGTCATCCTGTTCAGCGTCAGTTCCTGGGGAGTTGCTGCAGGAGAAGAATCCTGTCTGTGTTGTAACGTCGTAGGCGTGTTGGCAGCCACCTCTGCACTGGTTTTAGTCCTGCAAGAATGCTTCCCTGTGACAGTTTGACCACCACCCATTGTCAAGCTCATTTGTCTCAGCTTTTGTCCTTGTCCAGTAGATTTAGGGGGGGGGGGGGGGTCCAGGGTTGGTCTCCACATCACCACACAGCAATAAAAGTCCTCCCCAAATAGATAAGTGTGGGTCAGTCCTAACAGTACACAGTCTCTTTTCAGTGTCAGGATGGAGGTAGGCATGGCAGATTTGAATTCTGCCCGTTTTGACATGAAACAGGCAAATACTGTGCAAATGTCCCACAGACAGCCCTGTACAGTTGCACTGAAACCCCCATCCTCCTGATCTAACTACCTGCCAACAATGAGCCACCCAGGAGAGAGAGAGAGAGAGAGAGAGAGAGAGAGAGAGAGAGAGAGAGAGAGAGAGTATCACTAACTGACATAAAGAGAGATAAAAGGTAAGTGGTGTCCCATAACCTGTAAAGGGAGTGAGATGTCGGAGACCTCACTTCTCTAGGGGCCAGCATATTGAGGGCAGCGCCCATCTCCTCTCCCCTGCTGCTTAACCTTCCCTGACCCTAAAGAGGCAGGTATCCATTTACAGCTGGGGAAACTGTACTGAGACAAGGCCGTCATGGATCATTACATGGTATTAGACAAGTGTGTGGTGTGTGTGTGTGTGTGGTGTGTGTGTGTGTGTGTGTGTGTGTGTGTGTGTGTGTGTGTGTGTGTGTGAACCAGTTGGAACAGATGACAGAATTTACAAAACTGCATACACATGGGGACTGGATGCAAAAAAGCACATAAGTGCTTATTCCATTATCCTCCATATGAAAGAATTTTTTAAAAATTAAAAAAATAACACACACACACACACACACTTGTCTAATATCATGTAATGTGAAAAGACATTAAATTAAATATAGAGTCCTAAGCAGGAAATCTCTAGGTCGCCACTCCGATTCCTACACCACCTGATCTGGCACCAGAAATGGAATCCTAGACTTTATCTTATTGTCTTTAGCATCCCTAAAGAGGATTAGGGCTCACCTACTAATGGGCTGGGAGTGATAAAGGGGGGATAGGAAGGAGAAAGAAGAAAATTAGAAAAGAAATATAAAAAGAAGACAGTAAGTAGTAGGGAAAATAATTACCTCAACTCACTCAGCAATCACACTGAAACACTGAATGTGACAAACAACAACATTCATTCAATGTAATTCTGTAGGCCAAGCAAGTTGGGTTCACAACTATAATCTTCTATTACTACTGACAACTACTACTAAACTACAACCATACACATCACCAATTGTAGTACAAGTACAATTTAAAACACAAACTATTCTGTTATTTTTTCCAGTTACTCAAAAGAATAATAATGTCCAGTCCTCAACACAAAACCAATCAAGGATCGTCTCAGATCAGAGATCAAAGATTCACAACCAACTAGTTAAATGATTTTTAGATGAATGTTGAAAGCATGTTCCTGAAATAAAAAAGAACAATCAATAAACCATTTGATCTCTTCATGAAATCAAACTCTATCACAGGTACAAGGATCCAAATCACCACAAGACCCACACTTTCAGGTATAACATATTAATGACAACTTAATATGAATACCCACAAAAGCAAAAACTGAAACACTAACCAGAGTTTGCCACAATAAAACAAATCTTCAACATGTACTTTCAGCTTACCCATTTCCCAACTCTTATGAGAATAATTATCCTCACAACAAATCTAAGGTATTCACTAAAATCACCACATACAATAAATAACTAGTCTTACACATGTTTCATTTACTTGAGGACAGCTGATGGTCTATCCTATGAAATTGTGTAAACATTAATTCACATTAATTTAAATCAATTAATCCCCAATAACATTCCAAAGTCATTGCACCAGTTTAAGGAATTGCTATATAATTCCTCACAAAAAATAGAAGTTTGCATTCTTAATAATAGCAATCATTACAAAACCATACTAGGCTTTTACACACATATATTACACACTTTGATGTCTTCAGCAATTTTTGGCTGAACAATATTCTGCCCAAAATCGAACCTAGTACAACAAAGACAATGACTAAGCTCAAATTTGCCACTTGCTTTCTTGTTCAAAACAATGACTTCTTAATTCACAAGCTTGAAACCTTCAAAAACAAAATTAAACAGATACCTCATAAACCTTTCCAAACTTTTAAAAAATTAAGTTGAAGCTTAGCTTAAAAAGAGCAACCATACCTTAATGGGGAACATCAGACTCCTAAGAGTCCTGAGCAAACATGCTCTCCCCTCTAGGGTCTGGGAGGAAATAAGTTGTTTGAAAAGAAAGGAAGTTTAAGGTCAAGGGAAATAATTCATCAAGAGAAGATTACTCTTGTGGTACATTGGAGTTATTTTCCCTGATTATACTTAGTAACAACAAACACAAAAGCACTCTTTTGTGGGAGGTGTTACACTTATTTAAGATTATGATTAAACAAGATCTTGCTTGCATGACAGATAACTACTGTTGTGTAGATACTTCAGTCTTACATTTCCATTCTTGTGGAGCATGACAAATTTTTGTGACTTCCAGTCTGCTGGCTACTGCCCACTCTTCAAGATTTTACAGCATTGGTAATACATGGCTCTCAACCCACCTCCTGAGTGCTTCAGCAGTTCTCCTGAATGTCTCATCTTCACTATTGAGGGGTTCTGGCTCTAACTCAGAGCTATTTGTGTTGAAATCCAAATGTTTATAATTTTGGGTTATATTTTCTTTTAGTAGTTGGTTGAATAATGTTTTTCCCGTATTCATGCCATTTTCTTAGAATGTCTTCATGCCATTTTCTTAGAATGTCTTCCAGCTCAGTTAGGGCAGTTCCATCTGGGGTACTGACCCATGATTTTTTGCTTGAAACTTTTTTTTGTTTGACTGGTATTATCTGTTGAAAGAGTTCTCTTGATTTTCCTTTTTTGGTTGTGTTCATTTATCTTTGCACATTCTTGTTCCAATAGTTTTTCATGTCTCATCGAATCTTGCTTTTGATTTCTCTAAATCTTTAGCATTCTTTGCTTTTACCTGATTTGCTGGCTTTGCCTTTTTCTGGGGCTAAGTCCAATACCTCTGTCATTGATAAATGGTTTTGGTTTCTTTTGATTTTTTTTCCCTCCTAGTTTTTCTTCTGCTGCTTCAGTCTAGGTCTTTTTCATGTCAGTCCAGATTTCCTCATTTTTCTGCATCTGTGAAAAACTGTTCCTTGTTTCAGTTTAGAAACAAGAGGCAAAGACTGGATCTTCAAGGTTTCCAGTATCAAATTTAGGGGATAGTATATTTTAGCTATTTTTCACAGCTTTGAATCTTACTTTGATGTTACCAGATTGTGGTCAGTGTCACACTATGTTCCTGACAAGGTTAGAATTGCTGACTTTATCTTCTATCCATTAACCAGCCTTCCAGAAAATCACATAACTATTAGTTGCTTGATTCTTTATCAACCTCTTGTCTTCAGTCCAGGATTCACAGCCATATAAAATTTAGCATTAGGGGCCATACTAAGCATTTGATTATTTTCATTTTCAGCTGGTAAGGAATTCTGCATCTTTCCAGATGTTATTTATGTTTTACTATTTCAGAATTAAAATGAAAATGTGTATAGTGTGTCTCCTCTTCTATGTTTTACTATGTAGATATAATCTGTGTTTAGATATTTTAACTGTGGCCCTGGAGGGTTTTGAATAAAACGCTTTTTTTTTTAAAAAAGAGAGAAAAAAAAGACCCTAACAGCATTTTGTTAGTTGCCTTTTGGCAGGCTTAAAGGGACGTAAGTCCTCCTTTTATAAAATCCCTTTTAACTTCCTTATTTATTTATTTTATGATTTATTTTATTTACTCTTTTATATCGAGGATAATGGAATAAGCATTCATGTGCTTTTTTAATTCAGTCCCTGTGTGTATGCAGTTTTGTAAATTTTGTTATCTATAGTCTACTCTTCCGAAAAGCGAACAGGATTTAAGGAGTGCACAAGATGTTCTGCAAGCACACAGGGCTGGTTTATCATCATCATCATCATCATCAGACCCTGACCTTGGCGGTCGTGGGGGAGACACAAAGACGATGCCGTGGTAAGCCTCCTCCATCCATCTCGGTCCTCAGCTCTTCGCAGTAGTGATCCTGGTCCATTCTCTGATGTTGTCCATCCATGACTTCTTCTGTCTTCCCCTCTTTCTGCCACCTTCGAGTGTTCCCTGCAGTACTGTTTTCGGTAGATGTTGTGGTGGGTGACGTGGCCGAACCATGTCAGCTTTTTCTTCTTGACATGGTGAGAAGGGGTTCCTGTGGACCTGGCCAGCCGTGTTATTTGACACTTGACAAATTCATTGGTCTTTCGTTCTCTCCAGGATATGCCCCAGCAGTTTTCTATGGCATTTTGTTTCGAATGACTGGATTCGCTTTGCTGTTTCAGCAGTCAATGTCCAGGTTTCACTTCCGTACAGCAGGATAGTCTGAATTAGGGCTTTGTAGAGCTTTAGTTTGATTGGGAAACTGATCTCTTTACTTTTCCATATGGTGTCGAGTTTTGTCATGGAAGATGTTGCCATGGCTATTCTGACCTTGATTTCTGTTGTTGATCGCCCGTCCTTTGTGAGTGTATCCCCTAGGTATTTAAAAGCGTCTACCTCTCCAGTTGTTGGCCGTTCATGTAAATTTTAGCAGTGGCGTTGCTCGTGCTGTTCACAAGTACTTTACTTTTTACCGAGCTCACCTCCATCCCATATGCTCCAGCTCTGTTCTCAAGTCTGGTCGTAAGATCTTGCAGCTCTGTGTTACTTCCGCCCATGAGGTCAATGTCATCGGCAAACTGCAAGTTGTTGAGGGGTCTGCCGCCAATGGAGATGGTAGAGTGGAAGTCATGGAGGTCTCTCTCATAATGTTTTCCAAGAACAGATTAAACAGGACTGGAGATAACAGGCATCCTTGTCGGACCCCAACTGTGGTTTTGAAGTAGTCTCCGACCTGATTGTTCAGAAGGACTGCACTGCTTGCGGTGTTGTATAGTGCTTGAATGGTTTGCACTAGTCCTTCTTCAATGCCAAACATTCTGAGGACCTGCCACAGGCCTTCGTGCCATACTCTGTCGAAAGCCTTCTTGAAGTCGATGAAGTTGTGGAACAGGTCTCTCTGATGTTGAAGATGTTTTTCCATCAGGATGTCATCATCATCATCATCATCATTAGCCATTACACCCAGCGGTGTGTAGGGCAGCAACAAAGCGCTTCCACTCCTGCCTATTCTGGGCCAACCTAGTCACTGATCCCCAAGAGTGCTGCATGGCCTTCATCTCCCTTTCTACAGTTCTTCTCCACGTTGCTTTTGGTCTTCCTTTCTTTCTCCTTCCTTCTGGGGTCCAGTGCAATGCTGTTCTTGCAATTGACTGTGGGTCTCTTCGGAGGATGTGCCCAATCCACTTCCACCGTCTTCTGGTGATGATGGTTCCCATGTCTTCTTGCCTGCATCTCCGTAGTAGGTCTTCATTGGAGATCTTCTCTGGCCAAAAGATCCGGAGAATTCTTCGCAGGCATATGGTGTGGAAGGATCGAAGTTTGGTAAGATCCACTTCCGTCATCCTCCAGCACTCAGAACCGTATAGGAGCGTAGACACACAGCTCTGGTATAGCTTCAGCTTGGTGTTGGTGCTGTACTGAGTTGATCTCCAGATATTGTTCATCTCCCTAAACACATTCCTGGCCTTGCCCAGTCTGTTGTGGATGTCTTCTTTTGTGCCGCCCTCTGGTTTGATGATGCTGCCCAAGGTATGTGAACTTGTCTGTCTGGCGCAGGTCAGTTCCATTCACTTTCACGGGGGCTGGTGTGTTCACATTGAGCAAACATTGTCTCCGTTTTCTTGGTGCTAATACGAAGCCCCACTTGCTGTCCGAATGTTTGGAGTCTGCTGGTCTTCTCCTGGATATGTTGGTGTGTGTGGACAGCAGCGCCAGGTCATCCGCAAAGTCAAGGTCGTCTAGTGTTGAGAACAGGCCTCAGCGAATCCCTCTTGGGGTGTCTTCTGTCGTCTTCCTCATCACCCAATCGATGGCCAGATTGAAGAGAACTGCTGACATCACACATCCTTGTCTTACTCCAGTCTTGACTTCGAATATAGTGTTGCTATGGCCCACAGAGCATCTGAATTGTCATAGAAGCTTTTGATAAGGTGTACCAGTTTCGATGGATCCCATAGTGTCGAAGGATACTCCAAAGGCTGTCTCTGTGTATGCTGTCAAATGCCTTTTCGAAGTCCACAAAGTTCACATACAGTTGTCTTTGCCACTCTGTGCACTGTTCGATGATGTTTCTGAGCGTGAATATCTGGTCTATACATCCTCGTTGCTTCCTGAACCCTGCTGTTCCTTCCTCAAAGCATCGTCCACAGCGTCTGATATTCTTCTGATGATGACCTTGCCAGTATCATTGCTTGGCACAGACAAAAGAGTGATTCCCCCCCAGTTGTTGCAGTCGCTCAGGGTTCCTTTCTTGGGATTTTGACTATCACTCCCTTGGTCCAGTCATCAGGTACTTTCTCGTTCTTCCATGCAGCTGTGAACAGTGGTTGCAGTATGTCAGCTGCTAGTTCAGAATCTGCCTTGAACAGTTCGGCACCAAGGTTGTCCTGGCCTGGTGACTTACCATTCTTGAGGGTCTTGATGGCACCACTATCTCTTCCTTTGTTGGGGGGTTGACGTCAATGTCCAAGTCTTTTGTAGCTTCTGGGATGTCGGCTGTCTCGTCAGGTGGTGGTCGGTTGAGAACTTCCTGGAAGTGTTCAGCCCATCTTTCTTCTTACTCTTTCTCTGTTGTCAACAGTTTCCCTTGTTTGTCCCTGATTGGTCCCCCAGCACTCCTCTTAAATTTGTTGCATACTTTCTTGGTGATTTTGTAGACTCTCCCTTGCTCTCCTTGGGCCGCCGCCTCTTCTGCCTCAGCTGCCAGCTGGTCCATGGCTTCTCTCTTGTCACGGCGTGCAAGTCTCTTCACTTTCCTGTGTGCCTCTCTGTATAACTCTTCCTGCCTCTCTCGTAGCCGTGGAGACTTTACTTGCAGAAGTCTCTTCTTGGTCTCTCTCCTTTCTTTATGGCATTGAGGGTCTCTTGTTGGATCCAGTCATTGTTGGTCTTCTTCTTTTTATGGCCGATGTTGTCCTTGCTGCTCTCAGTGTACAGTTTACAGATCTGCTTCCATGTCGTATCTATGTCATGCTGTTCTGTCATGTTCTGCAGGATGTGGAATCTGTTCCTCAGATCGTTGACGAATGCAGACTTTACGTTGGTGTCTCTCAATCGCTGGGTATCAAATCGCGCTTGAGTGGTTGGTCTTGTGTTCTTCTTCAGTTTCATCTGGATGTGTGCTGTCACCAGGTGATGATCGCTCCCGACATCCGCACTTCGCTTGGTTCTCACATCCAGGAGAGATTGTCTCCACTTACCATTGATCATCAGATGGTCAATCTGGTTCATATCTCTCCCATTCGGCGACGCCCAAGTCAGCTTGTGGATCCCGGTGCGTGAATAGGGTCCCTCCTATCACTAAGTTGTTCATGGCGCAGAACTCCACAAGTCTCTCCCCGTTGTCATTTCTGTTCCCCACCCCGTGGTTTCCCATGACTCTCTCATAGTCGGTGTTGTCACTTCCGACCTTGGCATTTAGGTCTCCCATGATGACGATGAGGTCATGGCGTGGGGCTTTCTCTGTCTCTGTCTGCAGCTGGTGGTAAAAGTCATCTTTGCTCTCATTGCTGCTGTTGTTGGTTGGTGCATAGCACTGGATGATGGTGATGTTGATGTGTCTTCCCTTCAGTCTCGCACTCATTAGTCTGCTGTTGATGGGCTTCCACTCCATAAGGCATCGCTCAACGCCTTTTTTGAGGATGATGGCAACTCCCTCGTGGTGCTGGTCGTCATCTCTCCCAGAGTAGAGGACGGTTTCTCCGGTGGTGGTTCTCACTCTCCCAGATCCAGTCCATCTACTCTCACTTACTCCTAGGACATGGAGGTTGAATCTTCTCATCTCTAATGTTACCTGTGCCAGCTTGCCCGTCTCATACATCGTCCTCACGTTCCAATGTCCTATTCTGATCTTGGTTTTGGTGGTGTTCAGGTCTTCCCTTATCCTGCTGGTAGCTTCCTCTCGGCTTTGGCTGTCAGCATTCATACGAGTCTCACTGGACCCGGGAGGTCCTTCGCACGCAAAAGTATAAGTATTCTTTGTTGCTGTTTCTGTAACTGCTCTTTTTTACGGGACAGGGTTGTTAGCCCTGTGCCCAACCCCCAACCTGGAGGAAGGGTTCCACCTTAGTCGCCTCTTACGACATGCCTGGTTGGAGAGCAGGGATCCTATTCTTGCAATGCTCACTTGTAAGCATACCCCGGGAGTCCCACGGGGGCATCAGGATGTGGCAGTTAAAAATCTGTTCGATTGTGCTCCTGCCTGCCCTGAACCCAGCTTGTTCCTCTGCAAGGTGTTCTTCTGCCTCCTTCTTGAGTCGATTCAAAATAACTTTGAGCATGATCTTGCTGGCATGGCTGATGAGGCTGATTGTTCTATAGTTTTGGCATTGGCGTAAATTCCCCTTCTTGGGCAGGGGTATGATGAGTGATTGTGTCCATTCTGTTGGCCACTGTTTTGTCTCCCAAATCTTCTGACAGATAGCTGTAACATGTGTGATGACTGTTTCGCCACCATGCTTGAGCAGCTCTGCTGGTATGTTGTCTGCTCCTGGGGACTTTCCTACTGGTAAGCTGTGGATGGCTTCTTCCACTTCTTCCCTCAGTATAGGTAATGGTGAGGGTGCTCTTGATGTTGCTGCTTTCTCTTCTATTATGCTCTCGTCAGGTTGTATTGGGTAGTTCTACAGTTCTTGACAATACTCAGACCACCTGTTCAATGCAGCTGAGCTTTCTGTGAGGAGGTTTCCGGAGCTGTCTTCAATGACTGATGATTTGGTTTGAAGTGGTTTTGTGAGTTTCTTCAGGGTGTCGTATGCCTTTTTACTGTTGCCCACTTTCATGCTTTTTTCGATCTCAACACATTGATCACTGATCCACTTCTCTCTGACTTCTTCACAAGATTGTTGGCCTCCTGGTATTCTTTAGGGTTGGAAGACCTGGTTGGTTTCAGTCCTCTTCTTGTATTGCAGAGGTCCAAGATGTCATTGGTAGTCCATGGCTGGTGTTTATTCCTCTGACGACCGAGTACCTCCTCTGCTGTTTCTCGGACTGCCTCATTAAAGTTGTTGGTGAGGTCATTGATGTCATTGTCCAGGAGGGTTAATGGCAAAGCATAGGCCAAGGTTAGCTTGGAAGATCTCCCCGGTTTTGTGAGTTTCTTCAGGGTGTCGTATGCCTTTTTACTGTTGCTGGTTTATAGTCTCATCCAAAGGACTTTCGAGGAGAGTGAAGTCGTAAACTCCAGGGGAAAAATATCCTTGAACGAGATTCGAACCTGGGTCGTCAGTGCAATGTTTTAACCACTAGGCTATCACTCCCCACCCCCCCCCCCCCCCTCCCCCCATCACCAATTTGTGGAAAGACTTTAAACAAAACAGACAGATGTTATTTAGCTTAGTTGGAGCATTCTACCTTTAGCCATGCCTATTCTTGTCCTTATGTCCTTGGTAACCTACATGAAAGAATGGACCGCCCAACCCCTGCAACACCTACTAGCCACACAGGATCGTGAAGCATGGAAAAAGATCTCTTTGGCATCTTCTCTCATGTCCTCCCTACGTCCTTTGAGACATGGGGCTGACAATGACAAATTCTTTTATTTCGAGGATAATGAATAAGCACACATGTGCTTTTTTACATCCAGTCCCCGCCCGTTAGGGATACATCTTAATAATAATAACTCAATACTTATACAGTCTCACAATAAAAACAAGGGGAAATAACCATTTTCAAAACAGCTCTCCCCCAACAACCCCCCCCCCCCCCCCCAAAGCAAGCAAATAAAAGAAAACCTAAAAATACCCCACCCCCACCCCCCAAAAAACCCTAACCAAAACAAACAAACAAACAAACATACAAAGAGAAGGAAAAACCAAACCAACAAAAGATGATAAAAAAGAGAAAAAACAGACAACAACAACAACAAGAACAAGAACAACAACAGAGCCAAGAAAAATAACAAACCAAACTTAATAAGTATAAAGAAAACATTTACACATTGTCAAATGGTACACATACTTGTTACACATAATTATAATGATATTGGGAAAAAGGGCACTCATTAAAACTTAAGTACAGAGGCAAGTCCAATAAAGTATTGAAAATATAAAATATGAATCCTTCATCAGGATATACTATAACTATAAGCAAGACGATAAAAGGTGAGAGAGAGACAGAGACAGAGAGACAGAGTGTGTGTGTGTGTGTGTGTGTGTGTGTGTGTGTGTGTATTTCAGAGATAATATTCAATATATAATTCCCAAAACAGTATGCCATCCCATCAACACTCATTTTAGATTATACTCGTTTCAAATTATATGTCATGATAATGAAATAAATTTAATACCCATACATCCACACAATAAAAACAAGAAACAAAACAAAGAAGAAATCTAAACCTATAAAGTCATTGAGGGACAATGACAATGACAAATTCTTTTATTTCGAGGATAATGAATAAGCACCCATGTGCTTTTTTACATCCAGTCCCCGCCCTTAAGGATATATATGATAATAAAAGATAATAAAGCCTATAGCAATACACTTACACAGTGTACGGGGGAAAAATCTACACAAAAATCCCCACAAAAATCACTGAAGAGAAAAAAAAAGTACTAACAAGTAAGGAAGAAAGCAAAACAGAAAACACAGAAACAATGGAAAAAATAGCAAGAACCAAGAGGAAAACAAAAGCGGCAACAACAACAAGGGGAGAGGTGACACCCAGTAGTTCCCCCTCAACAACAACAACAACAACAAACAACAACAGCAACCCCAAACCAAAACAGAACCAAACAAAGCAGAACCTCCATAAAATTAAAGGAGAACAAACCACCTAAAAGTCATTTTTCAATAACACAATAGCCATATACAAGTAAAACATTCACAATTATACAGAGAGAGAGAGACAATGACAAATTCTTTCATTTCAAGGATAATGAATAAGCACCCATGTGCTTTTTTACATCCAGATCCCCGCCCTTAAGGATATATATGATAATAAAATAAAATAAAGCCCATAGCAATACACTTACACAGCTTAGGGGGAAAATATCTACACAAAAATCCCCACAAAAATCACCCAAGAGAGAGAGAAAGAAAAAAAGAAAAAAGAAAGTAGCAACAAGTAAGAAAGAAAGCAGAGCAGAAAATACAGAAACAACCGAAAAAATAGCAAGAACCAAGAGCAAAACAAAACGGCAACAAGGGGAAGGGAACAACCAAAATAGTCCCTCCTCAAAAAAGCAACAACAACCCCAAACCCAAACCAAAACGAACCAAACAAAGCAAAACCCCCATAAAAATAAAGGAGAACAAACCACGTAAATAGTTTCATTTTGCTAACAAAAGAAACGGCAAAAGTTTGTGCTTTTATGGAGGCAACAGCAATACTAAACTACATGAAACAAATTTTGTAAAGCAATTTTTGCTCCCATGCACACATACACACACACACACACACATCACACACACACAGTGGTAGCCCACATGTCGTCATTTTTTTGACTGATCCGATAGGCCTATTCAAAGTCTTTTGACATTTTCTAAAGGAGTTTTTGTCAATCTTTTATTTCAAACTCTGTTTGGGAGCTGTTTATGCAACATCAGCACTTTTGCTCTTATAGAGTTGTAGTGTGTGGGTAGTTTCCGGTAAATAACGCGAGCTTGAAGCACCTGGATTCATGTTTGCTACGTCAGGGATGCCAGTTCAGAATGAAGCAAAACATCAATTCGAAAAGCATTCTAACAGGTTTGGGGACGAGCATTAATTTTTTGCCATGTACTTCATATTTTTAACAAAGATTCGCTTAATCCCAAATTTAAAATGTTGATATTGGCTATTGTGGCAAGAAAGCGGAATAGAATGTAGCAGAGAATTTCAATGTAGCTACAACGAAAGAATTTTGTTTTCCTTACTTTAGAAGGTGTCTAAATTAAATGAAAAGTATTCAAACTCTTGAAATATTGAACTTAATCAAGCATTGAAACTTACTAAGTAAAAAAAATATCTGGCTGGGCCAGTGGGCACAAATAAAATGCCCCATAAATTGAAATCACTATTGAATAAAGAAATGAGTTGAACCCAAATACAAATTTTACAAATAACCCAGTAAACATGACAGAAATCAATACAGATGATAAGTTCTGAGAAAATCCCCCAACAAACTTCCAAAGCTGGTGCAAAAGAATGACAAAAAAGAAAATGCACAGTGCAAAGCTATGGAAGGTGGCTTAGGAGCATCATATAATAATATCCAATCACTGAAATTTTCTTGGATTGAAAAATGTACACACAGAAGTGCAAATACTTCACTTTGTTTGCCGAGATCTTGATTTACTTGATAATATGGCCCAAAGCAATTTTCATAAATTGTTATAAATTCATATATACACACATCTGTAGATTTGTGGATGTAAATGACAATTTCTTGGTGCTGAAGCAATCTTTTATAATGAAATATCCAACATTAAAGAAAAAGGCTTTTGGCAAGAAATGGAATAAAAAAAAAGTGCTTTAACAAGATGGTAACTTTATAAGTTTATTGGTCATGAAACATTACATTGTTATAAAGACTAGGATTCACTGTGAACATGAGTTGTGTACAGTCAGTTAGGTGCTATGCCAGAAGAAGAAATCTAACAGCAGCAAAAAATCAGAGCAAAGGAAGAACAAGTGCACTTAAAAATTAAAAGCAACTGAGAAAGGTTTAAGTGTTTACCTTATAATAATAATAATAATAAATGGAACTTATATAGCGCTATATCTTGCAAAGGCAAATCAAAGCGCATGACATTATGATGGAATATACAGAAGTTTTGTCTTTAAAGAATTTGAAAAATGGGAGCAAATCCTGATAATCATTACAGCTTGGAAAGAAGTACTGAACAAAATAAAGAAAATAAAGGCAATAACATATAAATAGTTTCAGATCAAAATCTGTCGAAGAATTTTGATAACAAATACCATGTTAAAAAGACTGCAACTTGTTGGTAGTGATAGGTGCAACTTCAGCAAAACAAAAACAGATACTGAATACCATTTGTAATGGGACTGCCAGTATCCAGGGGCTTTTTGGGCAGAACTTGAGTACACTTTGAAAAGCAAATGTAACCATTGTGAAAAATATTAGGGGACAATGACAAAACAAGGATGAATATAGTGTTAGATTTGATAATGATAATAGGGAAATTTTATTTATAAAATATTGAAGAAAACAAAGCCTTACATTAACAGCTTTTTTCAGGAATTAAAATTGTAGTATCTCGTTAATTGATTTTCACAAAAATCCTGAGGCTATACCGAGTCTTTACATTCATGGTGGAATGGTTGAGTGTGTGCATTAATATAAATAGCTGTAATGCTAATATGACGGACGCTATAGGCGTAGAGCTCACGTCGTTCGACCTCAAGTCAAAATCAAGTCAAAAACACTTTAATCATCCCATGAAGGGCAATTACGTTCCTGACAAGCACATTCTTTTGATACTTTTATCTTGAAATACACAATTAAGCTACATTTCCAATTGGTTTTAAATATTCCAAGATAATTTCAAATAAAAATATTAAAAACACATATATGCACACACACACACACACACGTATGCATGCATACACACACAATATTAAATGTTCTAGAGTCTTTTAATTTATATACACATCCTGACATGATCATTGAAATCAACCATTTAATTCATTATTTGAGAATCAAAGGCACAGATGTAAATTTTGTTGGGTACCTTCCCACTGTGGCCTGTGGGGAAATGAGTTAGCCGATAAATTGGCCAAGCATGGATGTCAGAATATAAACAACTCCCAAATAGTAAATATTCGTCCCTCAGTAAAAGAGGTTTGTCATTTGTTATAGTCAACATCATGGGCATGACTGCTGAAAGACGGTGACATCTGTTCTGTATCTGGGAAAAGTCAGATCTCTTATAGAGCTTACAAGTCAGCTGATGTCAAATCATTCTACCTTGTATTCGAGGATAATTTCTAGTATGGTTTGCTGAACTCGACTTGACACTATTAAAACAAAATGCTGTAAAAATGTAAGGTGTATTTGTGGCCAAAAGTTTACTCTAGTCTAAGCCATATTTTATGCAGTTGTCGTCAAGTGCCCCAGTTTCTTCCTAAACATTTCAGAGACTTGAATTATTCTGAAGAAACTATCTAGAACCTGATGTCAAACCAGATCCTCTTGATTGAAGTTACTCACTCCCTTGTACTTGATCCTGTTTTCAGGTTTATATAATGACTGCTTAGACGATGCCTTTTTTTTTCTTAACTTTTAATGCAATCTTGTTTCCAATGTTAACTTATATATTTTTTTATGTTACTCAGTTAATATCATTTTGCGTGTGCTCGCTAGCACACACACACACACACACACACACGCACACACGCATGCATGCACATGCACAAACACACACTACACCACACAATTCACATACATACACCAAACACAACACTCACATCGCTCACACATGCGCACGCATACACATACGCACACACATGCACACACATACGCACGCACGGACAACGCACACACACCCAAACACACATCACACACACTCACATGCACAAGCACACAACACACACGCACACCACACAACACAGACACACACACACACACACACACACACACACACACACACACACACACACACACACACACACACACACACAACACAACAACACATCACATACACTTCACTCACCACGATACACACACACACACACATACGCACGCATGCATGCACGCACACACACACTACAAGTGACAAAACAAACTTTCAGTCACACGTAAGCATATAATATCCTTTTTTTCTCCTACATTTCTCCCTATCTGTCCCCCTTCGTCTAATCACTTAGTGAAAAGATGTTAAATTGAAAGAACAACACACACCAGTGTATGAATGCAATATTATAAAAACCATTGACTAGAAAAACATAACTATCTATTTATTTATCTGTCTGCTGTCTGTCTGTGTATATATATATATATATATATATATATCTATATATATATCTATATATATATCTATATATATATCTATATATATATATATAGATATATATATATATAATATCTCATTGAAGCCAAAAATAAACTTATTTTCATGAGCATGTGCATGTGTGCTCAAACCACCCCCCACACACACACACACACACACACACACACACACACACACACACACACACGCAAGAATATAGCATGAAGGCAGGAACACGAACCCACACTCACACCCACCCACGCACTCACATGTGCATGCATCTGCATGCTTACAACTGATCACACACCCCCATAAACACACACACCATCTGCATGCTTACAACCATCGCACACACACACACACACACACACACACATTTATATATTGACTACACTCATAACAGTAACAATCATGCAAGTAATTCAGAGAAATGTAAAAACTGGGTAGTTCATGTTATTGTGAATTTAGAATTGTAATGACTACTTGCACAAAGTAATTTCTTTTTCTGTTTGTTTTGCTGTTGGGGCACTGAAAATGGCATCCTGAAGGCAACAATTGAAATACTGAAAACAAAGCATGGGAGGGATTGCCCAAAATGGCAGTCACTTTGTGTACAAGCTGCTGATTACAGAACGACTTGAGAAATCTTTGTTCTTCTCCAATTTTTTAGCAGATTCTTACAATTCTCTGAAGACCATTCTTGTTTTTAACACTAAGATTATTATGCGGACGGGATAGCTCAGTGGTCGGAGCACTCGCTTTCCCCCAGCCAAGTTGAGCAGCGTCGAGCGTGGTTACCAGTTGGCATGGGTGACCGTTTGCGCGCCTTGGCTTCAGTACAGTTCCCCCAGTTCACCCAGCTGTAAATGGGTACCTGCCCTCTTTAGGGTCAGGGAAGGTAAAGCAGCGAGGGAGAGGAGATGGGCGCCGCCCTCAATATGCTGGCCCTAGAGAAGTGAGGTCTCTGACGCCTCGCTCCCCTACGACCTTATAGGTTATGGGACTCCTTTACCCTTTATTGTACCAACAAATGAAAGCAAAACTTTGAACACTGTCTATGTAAGACTTGTAAAACAAAGAAAGAATCTTGTAGTCAACAAAAAACTTAACTCAGCTTCCTTAGAAAATACACATGTGATTGTCCCTTTTTCAGTTTTTGACAGTAGCGTCAGTGTTGGCATCCCAGTTTAAATTGTCGCAGTTTCCTCTGGGTCCATGAAGTCATGGATTCGAATCCCATCAGTGTCTGGTGAATTAAGGGTGGGTATTTTTATGATCTCCCAGGTCAACTTCAAGTGCAGACCTGCCAGTGCCTTAATTCCTTTCACGTATATACATGTACACATGCAGAAGATCAAATATGCATGTAATTGTAAAGATCCCATATGTCACATCAGCTTTCGGTGGGTTACATAAACATGAACATACCCAGTATACATCCTTGAAGTTGGTGTGCAGCTACCTTCATGGTGGGCAAAAACGGTCGCATACTTAAAATCTCACAAATGGTGAACCTTGGAGCTCTAGCTGAGGAAAGAAAAACTAATAATGCTAATTCAGATCTTGTAAACAGAAAATGCCATTCTCATATCTTTTTCCTTCAAAAACTCAGGAGTCTACACATAAACATTTAAGTTTGACAGAATTTCGATGACTGCTTCATTGAGTCGGTCGTCTTCTTCTCCGTAATCTGTTGGTACAAAAGCCCTGAATGTCAAAAACTAAAAGGTATTGAACGAAACTGTAACAAGATGTGGCAAAATTGTGGGCTGTGACCAAAGGAAAGTGAATGATTTGTATGAATGTGAGAGCAAGACAGATTGTAAGTGATAATACACATGTGCTGGCAGAATATTTCAAACTCCTCCCTTCTCAAAAACACTACAGAGTAAAAAAAAAAAAAAAAAGAAAAAAAGAGGAAAAAATATAGGTGTTCCCATGACCTATGTAGTCTTTGGGGAGCGATGTGTCAGAGACCTCGGCTTCTCTAGGGGTGGCACCCTTCCCCTCTACTTGGCTGCTTTACCTTCCTTGCCACTGAAGAGGGCAGGTACCCATTTATAGCTTGGTGAACTGGGGGACTGTACTGAAGCCAAGGCGTGTAGACAGTCACCCATCTACTTGGTAACCGCGCTCAATGCTGCTTAACCTTAGCTTGGGGAAAGAGAGTGCTTTGACCACTAAGCTGCCCTGTCCTCAGAGAGAAAGAGGAAGACAATTGAATTGAATTGAATGCATTTTATTTAAAATTAAAGTGGGTTATGGCATAAGCAAACATACATTTTAAAACCAACCTTCTGGTCAAAAAGAACACAAAAAACCCCTCTCAACCAAACACCCGGAAATAAAAAGAAAACCCAACATTTTTCAAAGAAAAAGAAAAAAAAATATTCCAAAGTAAAAAGTACATATTCTAAGCACGCAACTTGAAATTTTATTAAACAAGAAATCAAGATAGCAAAATCACATGAGAAGAAAGAAAAGCTGAGAGGGAAGGGAGAGAGGGAGAGAGAGAGAGAGAGCAGTTTTGCAATATTATTAGGAAAATTTTGAAAGAGCATCCAGCCCTGTAATCATGTGAATAATCATATTAATAATGATAAGAATGATGGTGACAATAATGAGGATGATGACAAAAATGATGATAATGAGGATGATGACAAACAGCAAAAGAAAGGCTGAATGGTGAAAACAGTGGTGATAATAGATGGGCTTAATTCATCTTAGGAGACAGTTTTATGTCAAATCAGAAAGATTCATTAAGTAAGTAAACAAGCTGGTTTTAAATCTTGTAAAATTAGATTAAGATTTTAGGAAGTCTTGAATATGATTCCATAGCCACCCTCCAAAAACCATAAGGCTAAATTTACAAAGATTAATTGTTGTGAAAGGAATATTTAACTTGTGTGAATGTTGATAATCATTATCAGGAAACACATATTCCTAAGAGAACATGAAGCTTTGCCATAGAGTACTTTATACATGAGAATATGTTTATATGTCTTTTCTTGTCAGTGGTCTTTATAACATTGTATTTCTACATTGGTGTATGTGAGTGTGTGTGTGTGTGTATGCATGCGTGTGCATGTGCATGCTTGTGTGCATGCGTGCATGCCGTGTGTGATATTTTAATTTGAAGTTATCTTGGAATGTTTTTAAAAACCAATATGAAATATAGCTTTCTTGTGTCTTTCGAGATTATGATCTGTATCAATGTGCCTGTCAGTATTATAATTGTCCGTTATGGGATGATTAAACTGTTTTTGGCTAGTATAAAAATTACGCTGGGAGGGGAAGAATATTTGCCTGTTTGTTGTCAAAGTCTATGAGAGTAGATGACCTTTTTTTTTGCTGCTTCATCTTCTGAGAACCATGGAATCAGAGACAATTTTTAAAAAATTGCACATGATGATCAGTGATGATGAGGATGATGTAACGATACTGCTATGGAAGTGCATCTGCTTTGAGACTACTTGACAGGGCTGTACTCTATGCTTCCATTATATTTGGGCATCAACCAGGCCCAAGAGATACAGACACCTGCAGTGTTGGTTTGGTAATTTGAGCAACACTCTCAAACTCATATGCTTAAAGTGGGTGAAGTTGACTGTGTGGTCCCAGCCTTCCCAGTGAGCCCACAGCACACTCACTATGGGTAGGAGCCGGCTGGAGTCCGAAAAATCCCAATGACTCTTATGGGATTTGAACCTGCATCATTCCAGTCTGTAACCCAAGGTGCTAACCACTGTGCCATGGTAGCTGGTAGCAAAGAAAGTGTTTGTAATGATTTCAGTGTTTGCTTGGCAAAATGTAACAAGCGTATCTCCTCTGTCATTTCTTGAGCCATGGCTGAGAGATCTAGTGCCACACTCGATGTCTTTTCCTTCACTTACTTTTGCATTGATGTCTCCTGTGATAATGCAGATTTCCCTGCTAGGTATTTCTATTTGTGTGTGTGTGTGTGTGTGTGTGTGTGTGTGTTGTTATAAACTAGGTCTGTCCTCTTGTTAGCTGTTTGATGTTGGAGCATATACCTGAAAACTGTTGATGGGGATTGGCTTTGCGTCAAGTTTGATCATAATGATGTTATAGCTTTTTAAGCAGGCTGAATGGGGCCTATCTATTGTGATAGCTACTCTTGTGACCCTCCTTTTGAGGTTCCACTGAACATAATGGTGTTCTATTGAATTTTTTTCTTTTATGTTCTATTCTGGAATTTAAAAAAAAGTTATATTACATTTATACAAGACCAGCATTGAGAAAGTTGATCAATGTGTGTGGGTGATTAATGCATGCAGGATGTTTCTGTAGCTCTCTAAACTTGGAAACAGTGTACTGGCATAAACTGAAGGCTTGCTAACAAAGTAACATACTCATTTTGGCTTGTGTATCTGTATGCAGAAAAGGTTGAGTCTTTGGAAGATCCTCATAAAAATAAACTAAGGGGGTTTAAAAAAATTGCAGTCCCTCTCTACAGAAACCTGATGTAGCTTGATTTCAAGACCATGATATATAAATATATAAGCCTCATATGCCACCCAAGCAAGGTCATGCTGCAGATAATATTGAATAGACTGAAGCCACAAGCAGAGACCATCATTTCTGAGGAACAAGCAGGTTTCAGAGCAGGGCGCAGCACAACAGAACAGATATTCAACCTCAGAATACTATGTGAGCGGTACCTTCAACATCAACAAGACCGTTACCATGTATTTATCGATTTTAAGAAGGCATTTGACAGGGTGTGGCATGAAAGCTTTGGGGCAACCATGAATTTGTACAGCATCAATGCAAACCTGATCAGAGTCATCAAACAGCTGTACAGCGAGGCCACCAGTGCAGTGTACTACAACAACATTGGAGAATGGTTTCGAACAACAGTTGAGTAAGGCAGGGCTGTCTACTCTCACCCACTCTTTTCAACTTCTTCCTTGAGAGAATCAGGGCTGATGCACTGGAACATCATGAAGGATCAGTCAGCTTGTGGCAGAAGATCACAAACCTCCGCTTCGCAGATGACATTGGATGGAATAGCAGGATCAAAAAAAGAGCTTGCCAGCCTAACAGAACACCTGAATAAGGCCTCCAAAACATACGGCATGGAAATCAGTGCAGAGAAGACCAAACTGATGACTAATAACACCAAGGGCATTAGCACTGATATCAGGGTTAATGACCAAAAAGCTGGAAACAGTTCAAAGCTTCAAGTACCTGGGAGCCATTGTATCAGATCAGGGATCCAAGCCAGAAGTAGTATGCAGGACTGCACAGAAAATAACAGCACTGTCAAAACAAACACCATCTGGAGAGATAAAAATATCTCACTTATCTCCAAGATCAGACTAATGCGCTCCTTTGTCATATCCATATTTCTGTATGCCTGTGATCATGGACCCTGACTGCAGATTTGGAGAGAAGAGTACAGGCGTGGAGATGAGATGCTTTCGGAGACTCCTTGGGATCTCCTACAAAGACCACATAAGCAACGAAAGCGTGCATAACAGAATCCAGCAACCATTGGAAACCCCATGAGAACCTTCTAACGATGGTGAAAAAGCGTAAACTTAAATGTATGGGCATGTCACAAGATCCCAAAAGACTTGCAAAGACAGTTTTACAAGGCACTGTCCAAGGAGGAAGAAGAAGAGGCAGACCAAGGAAGAGCTGGGAGGATAACATCAGCGAATGGACAGGCCTAGAACTCAACAAAACCCTGAGAAAGGCAGAACAGAGAGAGGAATGGAGGGAACTGGTTGTTGAGTCTTTGAGGGTGCCCCCACGGTCATCAGACTACGGGACAGATAGATAGAATAGATAGATAGATATATAAATCAGAAGTTACACTTTAATTTGAAGTGCTTTTTAGTTTTTAACTCTCCTGTTTTGAGTGAGAATTCTGACATTGATTACAAGTTTTAGTCTTGTCAAACCATTGTTTGCAGTGAGTGACACCTGTTTTCAAGGTGCTGCCAATGATCGAAGTGGCGACAATATCAAGAGCCTTCTGGAATCAGGAAGACTGTGAGTGCACTGATTTCATCTCATATTCTCCATTTTTCTGTCTGTGTGTGTTTGTGTGTGTTTTGGTGTGTGTGTGTGTGTGTGTGTGTGTGTGTGTGTGTGTGTGTGTGTGTGTCTGTGTGTCACAGAGTAGTGAAGGAAAACAAGTGCAGATAACTTTTACAACTCCTTCATTATTGCAAGAATGATTTCCAAAGATTTTTTAAAAAATCAAATCAGAGCAAAAAAGCCTCTTACATGAATATAAAATTTGATTGATAGCTCTGGAGGCTCTTCTGCAGTATGGACCACTTGATTTGCTGACCTGATTCATGATTGAGCCATTGACTCCTGAGTGAGCCATTGTCAGGGGGCTTGGCAGTGGTTTTGGTTAACCATCCCTGGTACCTTATGGAGAAGTGCCTCTCCTAGATAATGTAGATATAAGGGTGTTTTAGCTTTCACAGGAATGATATGATAATCCTCTGACCTACCAATGCTGTCACCAAAAACTAGTATTAGGAAAACATACCATAAAAGATAAGTGAAATTAATGTGCTATGGAATCTCTTTCTATATAATTCTGTGTGTGTTTGTGTGTGTGTGTGTGTGGGGTGTGTGTGTGTGTGTGTGTGTGTGTTGTATAGGTTTTCTGCTCAGGTGGTGACCAAAGATATTGTACCTGATGAGCAAGAAGCCATAAAGGTATGACAGAATCTTGTTTAGAAGTGTGGATGTGTAATCCTATCTGTCTGTGTCTGTCTGTTATGTATATCTATTTCCATATCTATATCTATATATCCATATCTATAATTATAATACCTACATTATCTATATATCTATAATATGTCTATTATATATATAATATGTAAGAGAGAGAGAGAGAGAGGAGAGAGAGAGAGAGAGAGAGAGAGAGAGAAGAGACTTGTGACTTGTGACTTCAGAATTCAGACTTTAACTGTATATTAGCCTTTGAACAGCCCAGAGTAAACTGTCGACCAGTTTGTCCCTGTATGTAGTATGTGTGTGTGTGTGTGTAATATATATATAATATATATATATATATATTTATATTATAATATATATATATATATATATATAATATATATTAAAAACCGTCAAACGTTTGTTGAAGAGCTGTGAAAACCGAATGCTACGCTACATGACAAAGATCAAATGAGAAGACAGGATCACGAATGAAGAACTATGGAGAATGTGCAAAGTTGATGATCTGAAGTCTGTAGCTAGTACCAATAGACTGCGCTGGTTTGGGCACGTTCAACGGAAAGCAGACCACCACATCATCAAAAGAGCAATGAACTTCATAGTGGATGGAAAGAGACCAAAGGGAAGACCTAGCAAGACCTGGGCTGCCTATATATTGCAGTTGATCTTAGAGAAAGGGGCATAAATAAGGAGGAAGCTCAAAACAGAGAGAGATGGAGAAGGAGGTTTGACCCTCCCCTGGGAGAAACATGACAAAAAAGGAAGAAGAAGAAGAAGATATGGTGTGTGTGTGTAGTATGAGTATTAGTAGTAGTTTCATTGTCATGTTCCAGAAGAATGAAAATGTAACAGACTGCAATATCTACAGGACAGTGATCCTTATCTGTCATGCAATCAAGATCTTGTTGATCATTATTTTAAATAGGATGAAACAAAAAGTAGAGTTTAACTATCAGACTGTCAGGCAGGCTACAAAACAAGCAGAAGAATAACGGTCACGTTATACGTGCTCCAAAACATCACCGAAAAGGTGAAAAGTACGAATGAAGAACTTTTTATCACTTTCATAGACTACAGCAAAGCCTTTGACAGCATGATCTGTTGGTATCTTTTTGACACAATGTGCAAAATGGGCTTTTCAAGACACATGATTTCTTCACTATCACTTCACTGAAGACAAAAAGGGGTCTATCAGATGGGGCAATCAAAAATGTGAATTTTCAATAGCAGTTGAAAAGGGGTAAGGACAGGATGCACCCTCTTACATTGGCACTTCCCAGTAGACTGAGACCACCATTGAATGACCTGTGAAAGTGTTTACAGAAAATGGCAAATTACGTCACAAAATGTCAGTGTATAATGTATTTCTTTGCCAAATTATGTCAATCTCCTTTGATCTGTCTTCATGTTCTGATACACTTTGGTAAGGCACTGTCAGACACTGAGGGAAAATGGCAAAGAAAATGACGTTTTCGACTAAAGATTACCAGAGCTATGTCAAGGTATGTGTGGCATTTGGCAAGAATGTATTGGATGTACTTGCAGAACTAAGAGCACTTGGACACTTTCTGCTCCTTCAAAAGCAACCTTGTTTAGGTGGGTAAAGTATTTCATGAGAATTTTGTTTGTTTTTTTGTTGTTGCTGTAATTTGATGGTGTGTGCGTATGAGTGTATAGTACAATTGAGTATGTGGGTGTTAGGGTATGAATGTCTAGTATTTTACGTGGTTAGATTTGGTGAACACAAAAGGGTATTTTGCCTTTTTGTAAAAAATGGTGCACTACTGAAAAACTGACAGGCACAGAATTGCTATATATAACTTAAACCAATATGAATAGAATAACAGTAGCATCATTGAATTGTCAAGGCTTGGGTAATTATAAAAAGAGAAAGGATGTCTTCCAGTTTCTGAGACAGAAACAATATTCCATCTATTTGTTACAAGATACTCATTTCACAAACAAATTAGACAGAATAATTAGATCAGAATGGGGATATGAATGTGTTTTTGCATCCAAGAATTCTAAGTCCAGAGGTGTGGCTATTACTTTTTAAAATAACTTTGAATTTAGGATTAAAAAAAAACCATTAAAGACAGCCAGGTAACTATATTATTTTGAACATAGATATAATGGAAAAGATTTTGTATTAGTGAATATTTATGGACCTAATAAGGATGAACCATATTTTTTTGAGAGTATTCAATCAAAAATTAAAGAACTGAATATTCCTAATATACTGATAGCAGGTGACTGGAACTTAGTTCTTAACCCAAATCTTGATTACCATAACTATAAACGTGTAAACAATGTTAAAGCACAGGAGGCAGTTAGTGAAATGATGGCTCAACTAGAGCTAGTAGATATATGGCGAGAATTAAACCAAAGTAACTCGTTACACCTGGAGAAGAACTACACCATTCCAGCAAAGTAGATTAGATTTCTTCTTAGTGTCAGATACTTTGATAACAGATGTAAAAGACACAGACATTCTTTATGGATATAGAAGTGACCACTCTTTGATTTTGATAGATTTTGATTTCAAAAAGCAAGGAAAAAAACAAAGGGTTTTGGAAATTTAACTCTGCATTACTTAAAGATAAAAAATTATGTACAGTTAGTAATGATACAATCAAAAGAGTAAAAAGACAGTATGCATTATTGCCATACAACAGTGAATTGATTGATGAGATACCAAATGACCAAATTCAGTTTTCAATATCGAACCAATTATTTCTAGATACGCTGATAATGGAAGTAAGAAGGGAACAATTACTCATAGTATTAGAAAAACAAAGAGAGAAATTTTACACGAAAAAGAACTTGAAAAAGACATACACTATTAGAGCAAAACTCTTTTTTATGTGAAGCTGAAGCTAAACTTTGAACGAGAAAAGGAGGAACTGATCAGAATCAGACAAACAAAAATGGAAGGGATTATTCTAAGATCGAGAGCAAATGGGCTTTACAAGGGGAGAAAAAAAAAAATACTTTTGCTCTTTAGAGAAACGGAATTTTGTTAGTAAGCAAATGTTAAAACTGACCACAGACAAGGGAGTTACTTTGACAAGAACAGAAGATATGTTAAGAGAAACAAAAGCATTCTATAAAAAACTATATACTAGAAAAAAACACGATAAATTTTGAATCCGACCACTTCTTAGATGCCATACCAAAATTAACTAAAACAGAATCGGACCAGCTGGAAGGATTAATCACCCTAGAAGAAGCCTCAAAAGTACTGAAAAATATGAAAAACGACAAAAGCCCTGGAACAGATGGACTCACTGTAAATTTCTTTAAATTCTTTTGGAGGCAAATAGGGATCTTTGTGATTCGCTCACTAAATGAAGGCTTTGTGAATGGGGAAATGTCTATCTCACAAAAAGAAGGACTAATAATTGTCTACCAAAAGAGGATTTAAACCCAGAGAGTATTTAAAGAATTGGAGGCCAATTTCACTCCTAAATGTGACATATAAAATAGGCTCTGCATGTATTGCAAACAGAATTAAAAAAGTTTTACCAGGGCTAATTAATGAAGACCAACTGGATTTGTACCAGGGAGATATATAGGAGACATCTATACGAACAATATATGACTAATACACTACTTAGAGGAAAAACAATTGCCTGGCTTACTGGTGTCAATAGACTTTGAAAAGGCATTTGATTCTGTAGACTGGGATTTATGCAAAATGTTTTAAAACACTTTGGTTTTGGGAAGGGGTTGCAAAAATGGGTGTCTGCTTTTTATAAAAACATTAATTCGTTGTAACTGTGAATAATAAGGTATCTTCAGGATTCTATATGGAAAGGGGATGCCGTCAAGGTGACCCAATCTCTCATATCTCTTTATTTTATGCGCAAAATACTTGCTTGCATGATAAGGAAACAGACGGATATTAAAGGCATAAAAAATTGCAAATACTGAACAAAGATATGTCAATTTGCTGATGATACATCATTCATTCTAGAGGGAGACCAACATTCGTATGAAGTGCTTTTTTCAAAGCCTTGAAAACCTTTGAGGATATGTCAGGTTAAAGTTAAACTTTGATAAAACCAAAAATGTTTGGCTAGGCAGCAAAATAGAAGTTGCTACTAACCTACTTACCACACAAAAAAATGGAGTGGAATCCAAAAGAATATAAAAATCCTTGGAATCTGGTTCACGAACAGTTCCCTAGTATGACGGAAGTAAATATAAATGATAAACTATATGAAGTTAAAAAACTATTTAAGATATGGTCAAAAAGATTAATAACACCTTTGGGTAGAGTAGCAGTGCTTAAATCACTAGTACTATCAAAGTTGGTATACTATGGATTTTATTGCCAAATCCCCCGGATGCTCAAGTTGCCCAATTGCAAAAACTGTGTTATGAATTTGTATGGGACAAGAAAACAGATAAGATAAAAAAGGGCATATTCGGTACAAAGCATAACAAAGGCGGTATAGGTATACCAAATATCAGAGTGTATATACAATCACTGAAACTTGCATGGATTAAAAAAGTTTATACATAGAAACAAAATGGAGATTAATTTGCATTCACTGTGCCCTGATATAGATAATTTAGATAGGATAGGCCCCAAACTGTTTTCAAAATTTAAAACCAATGTATTTTGGAAAGATGTGTTTCACTCATATAAAACATTTTGCAGACAAGTGGATCCAAAGGATCAGCAACAGTTATTAGCAGAACCAATTTTTCACAATGAAAAATTCAAAGTAGGAGACCAATGCATATATCATGAAAAGTGGGGCACAAAACAAATTATTTTTGGTTAAACACTTGCTGCAAGATAATGGTGACTTTATAACTCATGAGAATTTATCAAAGAAATTAGGTACTAACATTAACTTTTTGCATTATATTAGCTGTGTGCGATCGATCCAACAATATGTCGAGAATGAAAAATATAAAACTGGATGACAACTTTAGTAAGGAAAGGACCAATGCTCTAGAGATTATATCAAAAGCTGGTAAAGGATCCGTATTTATTATGATGAAATGATTGGCAAAATAGAAATTCTCGACATTATATCTTTCATGAATTGGGAAAGACAGCTTGACGTTCCAATAGACTGGCACAGAGTATTAAAACTGACAAATAAAATTAAAGAAATTAAATTGAAATGGTTTCAAATAAAGATTTTGTTATAGAATATTAGTCACGAACAAAATATTAAAGAAATGAAAGTTACAGATAATGCAACTGCAATTTTTGTGGCAAGGAAAAGGACACAATAAACCATATTTATGGGAGTGTCAGTATGTACAGAATTTCTGGAAAGAACTTGAAGTGACTATAAAACACAATTGTTCTCATTGCGAGAGACTGGAGCTTAATGTGGAAATAGTGCTTTTTGGCACTGATGCAATTACAACAACTGACGAAGTGTTAGACTTAATAATACTGTTAGCAAAGTTCTATGTTTATAAATGTCGGATTAGTAAAACAAACCTAATGTTGGTAATTTTCTGAATGAACTAAAATATAAATATGAAATGGAAAAGCTGGAGCATAAGAAAACCAATGCAGTTTACTAATTTTCAGAAAAAAATGGTTCCAGTACATCAACTTAGTAGAAACTTGAATACCATTTCAAAATATAAGAAAATTATGTATGTAATCTATAAATCTTGACTTGACAACGGAAATGATGATTGATTCTTTATGTACTTTGTGTAGCTAGTAGTCTTACACGCCTGTAAAAATGGACATGATGTAATATTGTCTGGACGAAAAGTTAATTTGTTTGTTTTGAACTATATATGTGTGCCAATCAAAAAGATTAATAAAAAAAAAAAAAAAAAAAAAGTATTTCATGAGTGATCATTCAAGCACAGAAGATAATAGGGAGAAAATGCAAAAATCCAAGAAAAGTAATAAGTTGGTTGCCATGGTGACAGCAATAGTGGAAGAAGACTATATCAAAGTTAGTCTTTGCTGATATTCATTCATTGATTGTGTCTAAGATACTAAGATATAACCTTAAGTATAGGAAGGTATCATCCAGATGGGTCCCGCATGTTTTAAACGTCTGAAAATAAGGGGGAGAGGATGCATTTTTGCAAAAGTATGCTGAACACTTACAAGAATGGTGATCACAAGAGGCTGGAAAAAGTCATGACAGGTGATGAGACCTGGGTTTACATGATTGTATGAAACTCCCAGAAAGTCCCCAAATAAAGCAAGGGTTCAGAAAGATTAAAATCAGCTCCAAATCGCTCAACGCCTGCAGTCTCAAAAGAAGGTGTTGTATACTGCATTTTTCAACAGAAAGGGAAGTGTGCTGCAGAAACCTTGCAAGCAAAGACAGACGATCATGGGCGAGTTCTACTGACTCATTTTTGTCTGGCCACAAGAAGTTTTATTCAGCTGCCAAACTGAACACTGGCATGGGGGCAATCAAGATCCTCCATGACAGTGCATCTGCTCATCGGTCAAAGCTCGTAAAAAGGGTATCTAGTGGCAGAGAACATTGAAGCTTTGCCACACCCTCCATACTTCCCATGAAGCTTTGCCACACCCTCCATACTTCCCATGAAGCTTTACCACACACTCCGTACTTCCCAGACCTTGCACCTTGTGACTTTTACCTCTTTTCCAATCTGAAGAAGTCCCTGGTAGGGAGTTTCAAAAGCCAGGCAGCCTTGGGAAGAGTGATTTTTCCAGTGTGTGGCACATATGCCAAGAGAGACCTACAGATTTGCATTTCTACAATGGATTGAGTAAACGCAGAAGTTTGTGGCAAGAGGGGTTGGAATGAACAGATTTGATGGCCGATTACTAAAAAATAAATTGGTCTCACTTTACTGAAAAGTACTGTCATACCTCACCTTTCAATAAATGCACAGAGCAAGTCTTGAAAGAGTCTGATATTGAAGACGTGTCTCAAGATAGGTGGCAGAAACATAACAAATCTTTGTTACATTGATGATATGGGTGCTACTAGCCAATAATATTACCAGCATGACTTGTGTATTACACAGGGTTCTTAGATGTTGACAGGAAAAAGAGCCAGTCTTAAGCTCAGTGCCAAAAAGACAAAAGTGCTGCATGTTGCTAGAACCAGCTGCCAAACAGAGCATGGAATGACAATTGACAAAACCCTTTTAGAAAATGTCAAAAACTTTAAATTTCTCAGCTCAGTCCAAAGAAATGATAGATCATGTACTAAAGACAAAGGCAAGATAAGGCATGAGTAAAAGTAGAATGATCCAACTAAACAACATCATTTCTTACCAGCTGAAAATGAAAATAATGAATTGCTTAGTATGGCCTAACAAGTAACATGCTATATGGTTGTGAATCCTGGACACAAAGAAAAGATGGGGTAAAAAAAGAGAAGCAGCTGAGATGTGGCTTTTCTAGAACGCCACCCAGGGTCAGTTGGACAGATAAACAAAGGAAAGAAGACTACATCAGCTGGGAAGGAAAAGAAAACTTCTTACATCAATAAATGATGGAAACTAAGATATGTAGGCCATGTGCTACAAAACAAGATATGGACCTCATAAAGACTCTTTCAAGGCAAGACCAAGGCAAAAAGGCAGATCACCAGCTTCTCTCATTGGCTTGACTTACTTGACTTATGCCTCTTGGTTCCTTGGGGAGCATAGGGCTGCAACAACACCCCTCCAAGGAACTCGGTTTTGGGAGATCCTCTTCAGCTCGGCCCATGTCATTCCGGCTGCGTTTGTTTCTTCGTCAACACTTCTGCGCCAGGTCTGTTTTGGCCGACCAACTTTCCGCTTCCCTTGTGGATTCCAGTCAAGGGCCTCTCTCATTAGCAACATCACCAAATCCTGTGATATGAAAGTCCATGAAGTCAGCAGGGCCAGTAAAGACTGGAGCAAATGGAGGAGGATCATGTTGGTGTTACTGGGTGTGGTGGCTAACCTCGTACTTGGTAACACCAGTAGGCGAGATGGATGAGTAGTTTCACTTTGTCTTTTCATAGCTATGTGATGTCAGATGGAGAAAGAGAGAGAGAGAGAGAGAGGTTTGGATAAAAATTTGTTTATAGGCTTTGACCCCTTATGAAGGAGGAGGGGGGGAGGGGGACAGAATTCAAACTGTCTCATTGAGGGTAAAGGGGGTAAATGCAACCTCCTTTACACCTTGCCCTTAAGAAGAAAGAAAGGAAATCCCCCAAATCAAATGTGAACTATAATAAACAACAGTTGACACCAAAATCTAGACTTAAAAAGTTCATCATTAGGAAATACTTTTGATTAGATAAAATGATAGCAACTATTTTACAAGGAAAAAATAGGAGCACAGAGAGAGAGAGAGAGAGAGGAGAGAGAGAGATTTATTTTTGTTATATCAAGTCAAAATGATGGTTTTTTTTGTTTATTGAGATTAAGTTTACACTTTTTTCATCATGCCTTCGGATGAGACTATAAACTGAGGCCCCGTGTTCGAACGCATGCAGAACATCTTGCGCACACGTTAAATCCTGTTCCGCTTTTCGGAAGAGTAGGCCATTGTGTGCCGGTGGAAACAAAAGCCAGTGTTAATCTATGTTAAAAAGAGCAATAATAAATGGACATTAAAAAAAAATTCAGACCTCACAATATAAGATAAAGCAAAACTTAGTACTACATAATTATGCTCAAGTTAGACAGACACAAAACAACAAGGGTAAGAATAACAATTTACCAGCAACCACATACATAAAGTAACCTTGAGCATGAAAATGTAGTCTCACAATTTGTCCATCTGATGTTTCTTCAAAAGTTAAACATTTGTTTTTGAAGGAGTTGATTTTAAAAAGGAAGGTAGATTATTACACAGTATTCTTCCTGAATAAGCAAGGCTTGACTTACAGAGATTATTACAGGGCCTGATTAAAAACAGTTTATAAGTAGGCCTGGATTTATTGACAGAAAATTTTTTCACAGTTTTCTTTGGGTCTTTTCCGTTTATTGTTTTTGTACATATACATAGACACTTGTTGAAACAAAGACTGCCTTAGAGTGGAAGTATCTCTCTTTGTCGTTGGTCTTGGTCAGTGTATTAGGACTCAGTATTGTTAGTTTAAAAGCTTGTTTATTATGTGGGCAACTTATGTGCTTTAGGTTTGTTTCACTAGCACTATAAGAGATAATTTTGTGTGTGTGTGTGTAGTCTAGTTAGAGCTGTACTGTTTGTTGTACATTTAAGGACTGTTGTTGGGCAGGGCAAACTCTGTGTGTGGAGTGATGATCTGAAGTTGGACTTGATTCTAACTACAGGAGGAACAGGATTCTCTTCTCGAGATGTCACTCCAGAGGTAAGAGCTGGAAATGGACACATTGCTGAGCCATTTTACTTGGGATGGAATGAATACATGTGTGATTTGTAGCAAACATGAAAATCTTCACAGCCATAGATCTATATGATTGCTGCATTGGGAGAGAAGGAAAGTGAGGAGAGGTACATAGTGGGAAGGGGTAGGGTTATTGACAACATTGCATGACCCCCCACCCCCCCTACACACACACACACAGAGGTACTTTCAGTTTTATTTGCATATATACATATATGTGTGTAGATACACTCCTCATACATTAAAAAAACCATGAGCCAAATGTATATATATACATGCATGGATCCCTGTCGGTTTGGGCAGACAAAAAGTTTGTTATTAAATCTGAAATACATGTTGAGTCACTATGGTTACTAGTAAATGCTAGTATTTATGATAGATCTTTTAAGCAGTTCAGTTACTGCTGCTGTCTACCTGTTTAAATTGACTGGACAAAGGCTGGCCACTGGTCAGTATCAACTGTTTTGGGTTTAAAAGCGTCTTATAAAAGAAATGTGACGTGAGGAAGTCAAGTACTGAATCAGCAAACAGTAATTGAAACCACACTGCCTTCGAATTGCCTCCATTTAGTTCTCCAGTCAAGTTCATGACCCACAGCTGGCAGGGCGTGGATATAAATAAATGGGGCAGAAGGAAAGGGGGACTAGCCACTTGCGCTATTGCCCTGTTCAGCCGTAAATTACCCTTGTTTCTTTCATACATCCTCTTGCACAGTGAATTGTCAAAAAAAAGACAAGCAAAGCACTCTTTAAAATGAGCTTTAAACAAACTTTCTTTTGACTCCAAACTCCATATACTTTCCTACTGGTTGATGTGACAGCAGTTAAAACATACATGAAGATAAACAAGAGAGGTGTAGGCAGAAATACAATCCCAAAAAAACCAGACATTTTTAACTCTCTCTCTAAAAAGCAGATATTTATAATATATAAACAATGAACATAGAGAAAACATTTAACATATCTGCATGCAGACTAACCAGGTTTTTTGGTGGTGGAATAGTGCCTTTTGAGACAGCGAGGCCATAAATAAACACACTGTAGCAGGCAACTGTGCAGCGCGAGAGGCAGGGTGATGGAAAGCGTGGGGTGAGAGTCTGGCAGTCATGAGTGTTGGCTTGCCTATCTGACCGCTAGAAACACTACTGCATGGTCATGGCAATACAGCATGTACACAGTCCACTGTATCAGCTTTTAGGGGTGTCCTTGCTACAGCTGAAGGTTTGTTCATGAACCAATTCCAGTACAGCTCATAATTATAGAGCCCTGAGAACAAAGTAGAAACAATTTCTTGTCACTATCATACACTGTCATCAAGCAAAAATGACCTCTACAAATTGACTAGGGTTTATTATAGCATGATGTTTCTGATCTATACAAAAAATTGTGATTTAAAAAACTATGATCTACTTTACTGTTATGAAGAAAAGAACAAAATTGCACATAGGCTACACTTTGTCATCAAAGCAAAAAATGGACCCACAAAGATAACACACACACACACACACTCACACAACACACACACACACACACACACACACACACACCACACACACACACACACACAACACACACACACACAGATGACAAAATAAAAAAAACTCCATACACATGGGGACTGGATGTAAAAAAAAAAATCACATAAGAGCTTATTCAATTATCCTCGAAATAAAAGATAAAATAAAATGAAATAAATAAACACACACACACACACATGAGTGCATGTGCACGCACACACACACACACACTGGCACAAATACATGCACGCATGCCCTATGCCCTATCCATTATCCTCGATATAAAACAATAAATAAATAAACAAATAAATATACTCACACATGCACACACACATGCACACACGCACGCCCACATGTGCACACACATACACAGGAACACACATACACACACGTGCACACACACACACGTCGTGTCTAATATCACTTAATGTGAATAGACGTTAAATTGAAGAACAACAACACACGCACGCACGCGCATGTGCGCGCATACACACACTCACACACACGTTCTTAAGAAAACTAACAACTTGACCCTGACACACAGCCAGGAAGCACATGTGTACATGTAGGTGCTGTGGCCCATCACATACCACACACACACCACACACACACACACACACACACACCGTGGCCCTGTGTGCGAACACATGCAGAACATCTTGCGCACACGTTAAAACTTGTTCCGCTTTTCGTAAGAGTAGGCCATTGTGTGCTGGTGGGAACAGATGACAGAATTTACAAAACCACATACACAGGGGGACTGGATGTAAAAAAGCACATAAGTGCTTATTCTATTATCCTCAACATAAAATAATAACCCCTCTCAAAATAACACACACACACACACAACACACATACAAAAGGGCACATACACACACGCAAGGGCACATAGACACACACACATAGCACGTGCGCACGCACACACACGCACGCATATACACACCCATGGATGAGACTATAAACTGAGGCCCCGTGTGTGAAGAACGCATGCAGAACATCTTGCGCACACGTTAAATCCTGTTCCGCTTTTCGAAAGAGTAGGCCATTGTGTGCCGGTGGGAACAGATGACAAAATTTACAAAACCGCATACACACGGGGACTGGATGTAAAAAAGCACATGAGTGCTTATTCCATTATCCTCGATATAAAAGAATAAATAAATAAATAAATAATAAATGCATGCACTTGTGTGCAGGTACGCTTGCATGCGCCCACACACACACACACTGCACTGACACATGAATATATATATTCCCATGGCTGACGGTCAGGCAAGTACTGATACAAACTAAGGAACTTACAAAACACCAACAAAGCAAGCTTACACAGTAGCACTCAAACAATTGTACAAATAAACAAACTGTTAACAAACTACACCATCAAGTAGAAGGTTCACATAAAACAAACAGAATCAGGAACAAGCCGACATTCACCACTTCATTTCTTGGGAGACACAGTGTTTGTTAATTTTTAAAAAAAACAACTGAAAACTGCCAAACAACAGTCACCACAAACAGGTAAAGCGAGTATTAAAGTTTTGTTCACTGAAGTATGAAGACAACAAATTTATGGGAATTTGGCAGCGTATGGTAAAAAATGCCTTTCAAATAAAAATTTGCCTAGTCACTAATAGACCGCAAAGAAGGAATGTGTGCTGGCACCGTGAGATGCTGGACTTTGGCCCCTGACCACGTGGTGCCTAGGTAGCAATGAGATGGAATTTCGGTTACTGAGTGCAATTGGGTTTTTCCTATTTTGAGCAGCTGTGATCAATAACTTGAATAAGAATTGTCAAACAAAGCTCATTGCATGAAACAGCTAATGTTTATAATTCCCATTCTTTTAGCCTACGAGTAGTTGGTCGCTTCTGTTGTTGGCTCCTGGAAAGATCCTAGTCTTTCCAATATTGACGCTTGACTGGAAGCGACGTTTGACCACAATATAATCTATTTTATTGTGATCTCCTCCTGGGCTGTGCTGTGTCCAGCGTCTAGATGGTTTATGTGGACCAAATGTATTCACTACCCTCACGTGGTTGTAATTGGCTAATTCTAGGAGCCTCAAGCCTCTTTGTCTCAGGGCTGCAGTATTTGTCACATATATATCCCCTTACAGGTCTTGTTAGCTTTGCATTCCACTCGCCCTGAACTACTGTGATGCCTTTCTTTGGTGTCTGGTCTATGATTTCTTGCATTTGATCGTAGAAGCCTTCAAAGTTTTTGTTATCATAGTCAGCTGTTGGGGCATACGCTTGGAGAATGGTGCTGACTTCAGTGGATGGTGATGAGTTGGCTAGAGACTTGTCAGCACTCCATAATGGCATTTACAGTGTCTTTGTGGATGAGGAATCCAACTCCATGTTCATGTCTGTCTTCATTGCCACTGAAGTAGAGTTTGTGGCCTTCAGGGGTAGAAGTTCATCGGAAGTTTTTCCAGCTTATCTCACAGAGTCCAAATATTCCACTTCATGATTCAGAGCTTCCACTTTTCCTGGTGCTCTCAGCGATCTTACATTCCAGGTGCCAATAGTGATATTGGATCTGGCACGTAGTGATTTTGATCCATCCGTTGCATACTTTTCACCTTTGTCCTGATGGTCAACAACGGAAGGGGCAGTCCTTGTTCCAGGTGATGACCAAGTCAGTGATAGCCTAGTGGTCAGAACATTGTGCTCGCAATCTGACAACCCAGAATCGATTCCCGTTCAAGGGGATATTTTTCCCTGGAGTTAACATCAGTGCAGACTCCACTCTCCCCAAAGTCCATGGGATAAGACTATAAACCGAGGCCCCATGTGCGAACGCACGCAGAACATCCTGTGCACATGTTAAATCCTGTTCTGCTTTTTGTAAGAGTAGGCCATTGTGTGCCAGTGGAAACAGATGACAGAATTTACAAAACTACTACACACGGGGACTGGATGTAAAAAAGGACATAAGTGCTTATTCCATTATCCTCGATATAAAAGAATAAAAAAATAAAAAAATAAAGTATGGATTTAGCAGTAGTTGTCATCCTCATATGGTGTGTTGTGGGCAGTGTTGCATGGTGGAGCCCATCCTTCTTCATGCCAGACTAAAGTTAATGTCCTCCATCTAGGTGGCTCACCTTGGTCTTGAACACATAGCCATTGAGTTCCTTTGGGAACTTCCTATGCTTTGGCTAGTATTTTAAATCATGGAGGTCATTCACCCAGTGATACCATATTAACATCACCCCCTCATGTGGTTTAGCACACCTGCTGAGGCTAGATCACAGGGTGTGGCACTTGGAGCCAGCGCGTGGGATTTAGGAGATGGATGAGGGCCAGTGATGCCCGTCCACCCTTCCAAGTAGAGTGTAGCAGCCAGACATCATAGGAACTTCCTCAACCAGAGCCCCCTACACCGTATCGTCATCGGTTGCATGCATGTGAATGATTTGAATCCAAGCGCTTCGATTTGTTTACTTTACAAGATTCAACGCTATATAAATCCCATACATTATTATTAGTATTATTATAATCATCATTATTATTATTATCTTTATTATTATCTGCACTAAGATCTGGCAGTCTGGTGAGTGGCCAACATCTTGGACACAGTCCCTGATTATCACTCTCCTGAAGAAAGGCAACATTCAAGTATGCCAAAACTACTGTACCATCAGCCTGATCATCCATCCAAGTAAAGTCATGCTAAAAATCCTCATGAATAGATCAAAGCCACAAACAGAGGAGAGCATCAAAGAAGAACAGGCAGGTTTCAGAGCAGGACAAAGCACAACATGGTAAATTTTCAACCTTACATTATACTGTGAGAAGTACCTGCAACACTAGCAAGATCTCTACCACGTCTTTGTGGACTGTAAGAAGGTATTCAACAGAATTTGGCATACAGCTTTGTGGGCATCCATGAGGCTGTATAACATCAATGCCAATCTGATCAGAACCATAGAATACCTCTATGACAAGCAGGGCTCCCACTTTTTTCCTCATAAACTGAGTGTGAGAATCCGTGAAAAAAAATCTGTAAGGAAAAAAATCTGAAAGAAAAAATGAAGTAGCTGTGCTTCTTTGAGTGGCTCTCATGTGTTCTTTTGTAGCAGACAACACTGATATCATGAGATCTTGTAGGAAAGTTTATAGGTGAGATTTTGCGTCGCCATCTTGCTTCTGAAGCTGAATTGAGTCTATCTTTTATCTCTGAAGTCCTTGAAAAAGTAGTTCTGAAACAACTCAACAACCACCTTCTCTCCAACAGTCATCTTCCTGTGTTTCAGTCTGCCTATCGTGTCAATCACAGCACTGAAACCACCCTAGTCCACACCTTATTAAACACACTTCTACTCACTTCTGACATGGGGAAAATCTCCCTTCTCACTTTACTCAACTTATCTGCAGCCTTCAACACTATTGACTGCTCTATTCTTCTCTCCCATCTTCAAAAAAGTTTGGTGTTACTGGTACAGCCCTCACCTGGATTAGTCCATTCCTTACCGACCGATTCCAGACAGTCGCAGTAAACAGGATTCAGTCAGTACCTGCCAGACTGGAATGTGGAGTCTTGCGGGGATCAGTTTTGGGCCCTGTTCTTTTCACTCTCTACACTACTCCTCTGTCATATAATAAACCATCATCAGATCAACCATCATTTTTGTGCAGATTCTCAGATTCTAAGTAGTGACATTGCTGAAAATCTGCCTTCTCTCTTGACAAATATGGCCTACTGCTTTCAAGATATTAAAAACTGGATGATAAAAAAGCAAATGACAGCTAAACACAGATAAAACCAAAATCATGCTTGTAGGGACCAAACACAAACTCTCTCCCATTACAACAGCTTCAATAGAATTTGGCAATGCAATAGTCCCTCTATCCACTGCTGTGAAGTATCTAGGGGGTATTATCAACACACTCTATGCAAAAATTCATCACCCAGACTTGCCAGTCATGCTTCTATCAATTACAGCATATTAGTGCAATTGGAAAGTACCTGCCCACAGATGCAACATCCAAACTTGTCGCGTCTCTCATTCTTTCACGTCTGGACTATTGCAATTCTCTTTTGGCTGGTCTGCCAGCATCTATCCACTTCCTTCAGCATATATACAAAACTCTGCAGCTGACTAGTCCTCGAAAAAAAAAATCTGAGCACATTACCCCTCTCTTGTGATCTCTCCACTGGCTGCCTGTGCCACAAAGAGTAAACTATAAGATCGGTACCCTCTGTTACAAATGTTGCCACAAAACAGCACCTTCCTACCTCTGTGAATGTCTTCACTTGTACACAACTTCTTGCTCCCTTGCTGCATATATACCTTGTGCTTACGAATACCTAGATTCAACCAATCCATTGTTGGCTGTTGCTCTTTCTCTATTTCTGTTCCATCTATCTAGAATGACCTCCCTCTCTCTCTTTGCCAAAAGTCTTCTTACGACACTTTAAAATCCAGCCTCAAGACATTTATTTCAAACCTAAGATTTTGCTCTCCTGTTTCATCTCATAACTGTCCTGCCTTCATTAGCTAAAATTCCATCACCCTGCCAAAGTGTATTGTGTGTGTGTGTGTGAGCATGTGTGTATGAGCATGTGTGTGTGTGTGCACATTTGGACTTGTTAGGATTATTAATTGTTATTGGTTGCATGACTGTGTTAGTGTGTAAGAATAGGTTGAGTGCAAGCGCTTTTATTTGTGTTTGCAAGATATAGTGCTATATAAATTCCATTTTTTATTATTACTGTTCGCTACAACTTTTCTAAACAGTGTGTTCCTATCTCTGTCTTTCAGGTGTCTTATCACAGATTTGTCAGTTATAGTTGCCACAGTCAAATCCATCTACATTGTTATCAAACTCTGGTGGGGCAATAATCTCGGGCTCTTCTAAACACAACCCAGGGTCACAGTCCATTGAGCACAAAGAAGGTGCATCATCTAGCTCATGTAACACACCTTGCTCCCTTTAACACAGATCTAGTTCTGTTGTGTGTACAGTGTTGAGTTCTTGCTGTGCTCAAAACTTTTCAAGCAAACTTGTTTTGGACACAGGTAACACATTGTCCAGACTAGTTGAGGTTTTGCCTGCTTCTGTTGATGCAGCAGTGTCCTCAGATCATGGTGACATTTACCAGGTGATTTCTTTCTGAGGTATTGTACTTGTGATGTGCGGCTTAACACTGGCTCTGCCTTGTTTGTTGATTACTGTGTTGGTACTGGTTTCAGTCACAAAACAATGACTGGTGACTGTGTGGCTTGTCAGGAGGGCATTCATCGTTGTCTCCACAGCTGCTGGAAGTCCAGTAACTGGCACAGTTGACAGGGCTTCTTTTTCTGCCTTGTTTGTCATGTTTCTCCCAGGGGAGGTTTTACATTGATGAGCCTTCTCCATCTCTCTCTGTTTTGAGCTTCCTCCTTATTTATGCCCCTTTCTCTAAGATCATCTGCAATACAGGTAGCCCAGGTTTTGCTCTTTTTATTATGTGGTGGTCTGCTTTCCGTTGAACGTGCCCAAACCAGTGCAGTCTATTGCTACTAGCTACAGACTTCAGATCATCAACTTTGCACATTCTCCATAGTTCTTTATTTGTGATCCTGTCTTCCCATTTCATCTTTGTCATGTAGCATAGCATTTGGTTTTCACAGCTCTTCAACAAACGTTCGATGGTTTTTGTGAAAACCCACGTCTCCGAACCATACAGGAGAACAGGTCTAATGCAGGCCTTATATATCAGAGAGCGTCTCTCCAGTGGGATTTTCTGATTTCCGAGCAGACTTGCCAATTCTTTCCATTTCATCCAAACACTCGCAGTCCTGGTTCTGACAGCTAACTCAGATTTTGCTTCGCAACTCATCATCTCTCCCAGGTAGGAGAATTCGTCTACCACTTCTATCTTCCCTTGTTCAAATTCTAGCTCCTCCATCACCATGCAGAATGTAAAAAACACAACACGTTTGTAAATTGAAATAAGTGGCCCATTATTATGACGAACAGACATGCCTGGCTTATCATTTGCCTCTGTGGACATTAAGTGAATGAATCTGTCATTTATAAAATGAAAAAAAACTTCCACACCTACAGGCATTATTGCAAAGCTTGGAGAGTAGAAACCTGAAAGGGTTGTTGGATAAAGAGGGGGCAGAGAAACCAATATGCATAAGCACACAAAGCAGCACACACACACACACACACACACACACACACACACACACTTGATGTACATCGACTGTGCCATGCAGTGCAATGAAGCTTGAGGGTTTATAAAAAATAATTTGGCATTAACCAAAAACAAATTCCACAAACTTAACTTTTATAATTTCATGACGTTCATCTTTATTTTTATTATCATTGTCAATGGTACTGCCATTGTCTAATCGTTATTGTTCTGCTTTACTCTGTCCTTCATAGCTGACGTGTCTTTGCTGACCTGGTCCTCTCTGTTAGTGTCCTGCACAAGAGAAGTGCTAGTGTTGTGAACCACAGTGGATTGGTTCTGTTCTCTAAGCACAGACTGTTCTCTTTGTCTTCTGTAATTGTTTTCAGTCACTCTGTTCCTTTGGTCTTTGTAAAACACCAGTCTTCTGCTGTCTGAGATTGATGGTTTTCTCACCACCTCACTGTAAGTGAAGTTACCAGGGGCAATCGGCTTCCAGTTGGTATCATGCCTTGGAGTGATTTGCCTATCCAGATTAGAGTCTCTGGATCTGTCTCTGATCTGTCCCCATAATTCAGTTGACTGGACTCATTGATGTAGGTCGTTCGTTTCATCACCTTTGATGCTGAGGTGCCATGGCTTGGTTGACCAGAAGACCTTGAATAATACCTGCTTGACTGGCCGTTGTTTTCACTTGGTAGTCTGTTGAAGTGTCCTGCTTCCTGTCTGCCATTTCTGCCGTGATGGTGATGGGGCCAGTCCTCAGTGTCCAGCACAGATTCTGTTTCCCCATGCCTTCTGCTTCGTTGGTCAGAAAGCCATGACTTTGTGTGTGCTGCTTGTCTTTCTTTCACCTGTAATTTTCCATTGAAAATGTAGGCTATCTTTCCCTGGCGACAGTAAAAGTCAACCAGTTCTTTTTGGCGTAACGTAAGGTCAGCGGCAACACTGACCCCATTCCATCTGAGGTAGTCTCTGAGATGAGAATCCCCCAGAACAGCCATTTTGTTGGCCCAGCGACTGAACTGGACCAAAATTGGCCGAGGACTGCTTCCGTGGGCTCGAGGTTTCCCAAGACGAAAGGCCCTGATGATGTCTTCCTGGTGCCAGCTGGTCGTAGAATCAAAAGAATTCAGGAGGTCTGTGATGACCTCCGTACTTGAGACCTTGTTTTCCTGAAAGTCTTCTTCAACATTAAAGAATATCACGTTGCAGGATTTTGCATCTTGTTCAGTCTGTTCAAGATTCTTTTCAAGTCGGTCAAGTCTGCCTGAAATTGCTTTGCTGTCTTCCTTCAGATCATCAATGTCTTGTCTGTTTTCTTCCACCACCTGTTTCATCTCGCTCATCTCATTTAAAACTTGTGCCCTGTTGTTGTCTAGCTTTCTGAATCTTTCATCTATGACAGTTGTGAAATGGGTAGACTGAAGCTGAAGTTCTTGCTGAATTTGAGCAAAATGCCAGTCAAAAAATTGCATGACATTGAAGTGGGGATGTGACATGTCCTGTTGTGACATTTTCCAAAGTTTGTTTGTGCGTTCTTGCTCAGGGGAAAACAATCTCACTGCCTTCCAGTGTCATTAAATTGTCAGTGTTTGAGTTCAGTCCCTTGGCCACAGGGCTCAAGGTCCCATGCCCAAATACTTTTTCACTCGCCCTGCCGCAAAAAACTCGCAGATGTGCAGCGCTCGATACAAGAAAGAAGGCAAGGAGAACTCAATTTTTTTTAAAATCACGGCAAAGTTGCTTCTATATTTTGCCATAATTTTTATGTTATTTAAAACCCGCTATGGTTAATTTGCAGAAATTTCATAAAAACGATGGAGAGTGTTGTCAGTTCATATCCAAAAATCCCAACTAATATGAGGGCATGACAGTTCCATAAAAAAGGGCAGAGGTAACAACACCTCAGTTTGAGAAAAATTAAGAGAGTCCCCCCAAAGGGGGGGGAAGGAGAGTGAGAGTGAGATAGTTGGAGTTATTGTTAATCTTTAAGCGTCTGTGAAAAAAAACCACCAAAACTCTAAACAAAAAAAAGCAAAGAAAACCCCCCAAAAAAACTAGGCAACCAAACCACCAACCCCAATAAGAAAAATTTACAACAACATATGCATTCAATTGTTTGGAATTGTGTAATTTTTGTTTAATTTTCATCTGGAAGGAAATTGATTTCCATATTAATTAAAATTTGTGGCATTGTGTGTGTGTTTGTGTTTTGGGTGTTGTGTTTGTGTGTGTTGTTTTGTGTGTGTGGTGTTGTGTGTTGTGGGGTTTTGGAAGTGACTGAAAATGACAATTTAAAAATTGCTGTCTGTTGTGCAGGCAACAAAAAGTGCCCTGGAAAGAGAAGCGTAGGGTGACAGTGCCATGCTCTCTGCCCCCCTCAACTCACCCCTTTGGGCCTGCTGTCGGGTATCAACAAAAGACAACAAAAGTTTATTTGTTAATGAACGAAAAAGTACTGTTTGAACCCCTTTGGAGAGACTTAAATTAGGCCATGGGGAAACGCCGCAAAAACATCTTGCGCGCATGTTAAAACCCTTCCGCTTTTCAGAAGAGTAGGCCCATTGTGTGCTGGGGAATTTGGAGACAAATTTTACAACAATGGAGGAAAAAAGCACAAGTTTTTATTCCTTTACCTCGAAATAAAAAAAAAAAAAAATAAAAATAAAATAAAAAAAATATAATAAAAAAAAAAATATAAAAAAAATAGAATAAATAAAAAAAATTAAAAAATTTCCCATGGTTTGGGAAAAAATTTTCCATGCACAGGGTTTTTTCCTGCCAAGCTGTGATGTTTTGCCCCCCCAGGATTTTAGATTTAAGTCAACAGCATCATCAGTTCTCCTGAAATTTGTGTCTGTAATTGTAATGAATAAAAAAACCCCTCAACCCTTGGGTCAAAATAACTTATGTTTTTTTTGGTGATAGCCCTTTTCCCAAAATTTTGTGGCCTGTATGTTTTGGCAGAATAACCCTGTTCTTTTATTGGCCTGTCAGAATAAAGGGAAGTGTTAAAGAGGAAAGTAAAGAAAATTTGTTCAAAATTTGTGCCCCCTATGGTTTGGGGGGCGAGGCTTCGGTCATTGGTAGGAAGAGCAGAGGGGAGGTTACTTTTGTATGTGTGAAAGAAAGGGGATACTTCATTTTGGGCTTTCCCAAATTTCTTACAAGGTCTTTCTGGGCCCTGTTCTTTTCCTTTCACTGCCCCTTTTTACATATAATAAAATGTCCAGATCACCTTTTTTCTTGCGATAAATCTCGGATTTTAGCAGTGTACACCTGAAAAATCTGCCTTCTCTCTTTTTGAAAAATATGGACTACTCTTAAAGATATTCAAAACTGAATGATACAGAAAAGTTCAGCTAAAGCAGAAAAAACCAAACCCTGCTCTTAGGGTCCAAACAAAAAATTCTCCATACAACAGCTTCAATAAAATTTTGGCAATACGAAATTCCTCTATTAACTGCGTGAAATATTTGGAGTCGTTATGCAACACCTCTCAATGAAAAAATTCATCACCCAGACCTGCCAGTCTGCTATATCAATTATGGCAAATTAGTGAAATTTCAAATCCCGCCTTTGAGCAACTCCAAATAGTCCATCTCTCAATTTTTCTTTTGGGACTATTGCTTTTCCCTTTTCTGCTAGCACATCAATCCACTCCCTTCAATGTATACAAAACTGCAGCTCCTGTCCCAAGAGAGTAAGCTAAAAAGGATCAGTACCCTCTTTTACAACTGTCTCCAAAAAACAACCCCCCTCCTACCTCGTGACTGTGTTCACCTAAACACTCCTCTCATTCCCTTGTCTTGCAGTTTCCTTGGGGTTACGAATTAACGAGATTCAACCAATCCATGTTGGCCGTCGCTCTTTTCTCTGTTTTTTTTTTTGGTCCGTGATCTGGGAAAGCCTCCCTCTTTCTCTTTGCCAAAAGCCCACTTTGACACTTTAAATCCAGCCCCAAGCATTTATTCCCAAACCCAAAATTTTTTCCCGCCCGTTTCATCTCTTGCCTGCCTTTAACTGAAGTCCCCCCCACCCTGCAAAAATGTTTGGCCCGCGCGCGTGTGGTGTGTGTGTGTGTTGTTTTGTTGTCTTTAATTAAATCTGTTCACTCTTTGTGTATTAGACAAAATGTGTGTGAGTGTGTGTGTGTGTGTACACATTTGAATTTGTGAACTCTGTTAATTGGTATTGGTTGTATGTTTATGGGTGTGTCGTATGCAAGCGCTTTGATTTGTTTTTGCAAGATATAGTGCTATGTAAACTCCATTCCTTATCATTATTATTATTATCAATCATTCATTTGTATGCATTTGTCATCGATTGTTTGTATGTGACATAGGAAATGTCACTGTATGTGACATAGAAAATGTCACATTTGTTGACACCCGTCACATACAACCACACACCACACACAATGCAAAATTCTGTCTTTAAAATGTGTTTTTAAAAACAATTACATTTAATTTGACACAATGGTATATAAATTTATTTTTTATGCTTTAATGCAAAAATTTTTATTTATTCTACGAGGGGCCCCTTTTGCCTCTCCCGCACCTCAGAAACCCAGGAAATTTAAGGAAAATTCGATTGTGCCCGGGTTTTCTCCTTACAGGACTGAAGGGGAGAGGAGTTGAGCCGGAAAAAACCCCCTTACCGAATGAAAAGGGGTTTAAAAGGTGCTGTATTTGCTTTAAAAGGGGGGGGTATTCGTTTTTTTCCTTTTTCATCCCTTTGTTTTCTCAAAGTGGTTTTGATCTTTCAAAACTTCCTTCACTCCCTTCATAGCCGAGACCTAATTTTGATGTTTTTAAAAAAAAATTTTCTTTGAAAGGCAAAAATTAGAAATCTTTCTTACATTGTAAAATTTAAGAGTACTTGTTTTTGTTTTTTAAGTACACAGCTTCATAAGTAAAAATGATGTAGTGAAAGGTGTGCCACCCATTGCGGTGCAAAGGCAACTCTTGTTTTGAAAAAGTTCAAAGTTCTGTCTCACACATTACATGTATAGATATCCTGACAATTTTTTGTGAGCTCTTGGTTTTTTGTTGGGTTCCGGGGTCTTAGTTGCTGTTTCATCATCACTTTGAAAAATTTTTATAAGAGCATCAATGTTTTTTCAAAAAAGAATAGTGGGATGTATTTTTCCAGTTTTTTTTTTAAACTTTGAGCAATGTTGGGGATTTTCATTTTTTCAAGACTGAATTTTAAGATCTGTTTTTACATACATCTTGTTCCTTAGCTGTCCTTTGAAGTGCTCCATGAGAAGTCACGACTCAATTGCTTTTTGAAATATTTGTTTTAGCTCCCTTTTATGACAGTAGTTTCCAATTTGTACAGATTTTATCAAATCTGTGGGTACTGACCTTTGGATGTGTCATGTCCCGTCATCTGGATGCTAGAGTCACCAAAGCATTGGAAGGTCAATTTTTGATCACTGGATAATTCTAGCAGAATCCCCTTGGAAAAATCTTGTTACAGTCCTTCCAGCGAAATAATATAAAAATTAATAATAAAAATAAAGAATGTATAACGCTATTCTGCAAAGACAAATCAAAGCGCATGCATTCACCTAATCTGCGCATGCAATCAATGATAAATATCAAAAGTTTAAACAAACAGAAATTTCAAAAAGGTGCCCCTTTTAGACAAAATCTTGAAATAAAAATTTAAAAAATCAAAGTTTTTCAAAGCCCCACAGACACCCACACAGGGCGTTTACTTTTGCAGGGGATAGGAATGGTTTTTGAAAGGGGGGATGTTTGAAAGAAAAAGGAGGGGAAAATCTTAGGTTTTAAATAAATAGTCTTTGGGGTGGATTTAAAAAGTGTCATAACTAGGTTTCGGGAAGAGAGAGAGGGGGCTCATTCCAGGGGCGAGGACCCAAAAAAAGAGAAAGGCGGGGGCCAACGGTGGATTGGTTGAATTAGGGATTTGTAGTCACAAGGTATCTGAAACAGAGCGGAGGAACGGAAGGAGTGTACAGGTTAAGACATTCACAGAGGAGGGGGGGTTGTTTTGTGGGACATTTGTAAAAGAGGGTATGTCTTATAATTTACTCTCTGTGGCACAGGCACCGTGGAAAATCCAGAAAGGGGTTAATGTGCTCAGTTTTTTTCTTTCTGAAAAACTATCGAGCTGCAGAGACTAAAAAACTGAGGCCCTGTGCGAACGCATGCAAACATATTGCGACATGAAAATCCTTTTCCGCTGTTCAAAAGAGTAGGCCCTTTTTTTGTGCCCGGTGGGAAAAAATGAAAAATTTAAAAAAACCAAAAACAACCCGTAAAAAAAAAAAAAAAAAAAGGCGCTTTTATTTGTTTTCTTTTCAAGATTCCGCTATATAAATTCCCTACTTTTATTTTATTTTTAAAATTTCAGTAGGGGGTTTCAGAAGGTTTTTCATCCTCTTTAAATTTTTCGTCTTGGCTTCCCTTCACCCCGAAAGGGGAGACATCTCTCTGGCAACCTTGTTGGTGACCATTGAAAAATTTAATGTAAGATTTTCAAGTGACAATTTAATACTGTGGTGTTGAATGGCTTCACTTGCAGCAGATGGCGGGGTCAGTTTAAAAAAGGGGGGTCCATTTTATTTTCATGTTCCTCACTATGTACAAAAATCTGGCCCTTTTGCTGTTTGCTTTCTTATCTGCTGCTAAAAACTTTAAAAAATCTCTCAGCTAAAATCCCCGTCTTGTGCAGTGGGATTGACTTTCTTTTGGGTCTCTGGTCAGCTGATCATTTGTGCGTTTCCTGCCCCGGAGAATCTAATCAGAATTTTGCCTTTTGCGTTTGTGTGTGTGGTTTGTGTGTGTTGTGTTTGTTCAGTCTTAATAAATGTAGGCGTGTGTGTGGTAGATGGGTGTTTGTGAGCTAAAGGTTAAATATGAATGTGTTTTTCAGTGGGCTGCAAGTTTGTGTTGAAGAAGGAAAAAAATAAATGATGTTAGAGTCCATACTGAAAGGGAATACTTTTGGGAGCTATATTGAGTCATACATAACCAAATGTATACATATGTGGTGTTTGGAATCAAGGGTGGGAGAGGGTAAAGCAAAGCTTCAGGTTTGCATTTGTGTGAGATTTTGAAGGGAATGTATGTCTAATGGTGTGTGTGTTTTTTTATTTGAGGAAAATGGAAAAAGCACACGTGTGCTTTTTTACATCCAGTCCCTGTGTGTATCTTGTGTAAATTTGTCATTTTTCCCACGGTCCAATGGCCCACTGCTCGAAAATGGTCGGTTTTTAAAAAGTGCACAAGATTTCTGCATGCGTTTTTACATGGGGGGTCGGTTTATAGTCCATTGAAGGACTTTAGGGGGTGTGGAGTTGGTATGTGTTTAAATTCAGAGAAAAATCCTCTTGAACGGATTTAAACCATGTATGTTTTTCGACAATCACTCTAAACCCCCCGGGGTTTTCGTGGGTTTTTTGTGTTGTGTGTGTTGCTGCACTGTGTGCGTGCACACAACGGGAAAAAGATCAAATATCTTTATTAGGGTAAAAAATTAAGTTTACACAACTTTTTTTTCTCCCTAACAAAAAAAAAATAAAATCAAGAAAACTGACATTTTAAAAAAAATTCAAAAACAAGTTAACTATGTTTAAAAGAACAAAAGCAAAGAGGACTTTAAAAAAAAAAAAAAACCGACCTCACAATACAAAATAAACCAAATCCAAGACAGTTTAAAATTAAGGGCAGTATTGCACAAATAAAATAAAATAACAAGGGTAAGAATAACATTTAAAAACCGCCCAAATGTAAGGTAACCGGCATAAAAATGAACTTCAATTTTCCACAGGGTTCTTCAAAAGTTACTTAAAACGTTTGTTTTGAAGGAGCTAATTTTAAAAAGGGAGGTAGATTATTCCACAATGTTCCTCCTGAATAAACAAGGCTTGACTTATAGAGATTATTACAGGGCCAGGGAAAAAACAGTCTCTGAGTAGGCCTGTTTTTTTTGACCGAAAATTTTTTCACAATTTTCTTTGGGGCTTTTTTGTTTAATATATTGTACACACGTAAACACTTGTTGAAATGCAGACTGTCTTTGAGTGGAAGAATATCTTATTCTTTGTGTGTGTGTGTGTGTGTGTTTTTTGGGGGTTTTGGATGGTGTTGTATGTTTGTGTGTTGTGCGTGATGTTGCGGTGTGTGTGTGTGTGTTTGTGTTGAATCAGAATCGGAATCAGAAATTATTTATTCCCATAAAGCACAGGGATTTATTTGATGCACAAATAGACTTTTCATAATTCAATCAATGTTTATTTACGGGTCAGCATGTCTAAAGATGTGCAAGAAAACACCTGTTGCATTCTGTTTATTTGATAATTTTTTTTCCCTTTTTTTTAAAAACAGGTACAAAATAGTTAAATTTTTGGCTTATGATTGATATCGTTCAAATTTTTGCTTAAATTTTTCAAAACGCTATTTTCTTTTGGGTTAGCTTAAGAGTTACCCAAAATATTTTCTCTTGTTGGTATTAAAATGCCGCATTTAGTAAATGAATTTGTCTTCTATTTTGTTCCATATTGACAAGTCTATTTTCTCCTTCCTTTCTTATCATTAAAACGTGGCAAATTTTACAAACTTACAAAATTTTCCTATGGTTTTTGTGTTCAAGTTAAACAGATTGGGTCCCAATCTTATTCCTTGGGCACGAAATTATAAAAATTAAGTTTTTTGGAAATTTTTTTTTGGGTTTAAAGCCAAATTTTTTTTATTAAAACTTCAAGCTTCATTTGCACTGCATGGCACAGTCGATGTACATCAAGTGTGTGTGTGTGTGTGTTGTTGTTGACTTCAATTTTACGTCTGTTCACTTCTAGTGATATTAGACGAGGGGGAACAAATGGAGGGGTGGATGTCTTATTAACAACCAAAAATAGATAAATTAAAAAAAAAAAAAAATAACCCCCCTCAAAACAACAACCATGCTTTTACAAACAAATCACATAAAGAAACTTGGCAATGCAACAGGGATTATAAAAACATAAAAACATATCATTAACGTTAATGCAACTATAACAAATGTCCTAAGGGACTGTGTGTGTGTGTGTAATTGTGTGCTGTGTGTGTGTGTTTGTGTGTGATCTGTGTGGTGCATGCTTTGTGTGCTTATTCATATTGGTTTCTCTGCCGACTCTTTTTCTAACAACCCTTTCAGGTTTCTACTCTCCAGCTTTGCAATAATGCCTGTAGGTGTGGTTGTTTTTTCTTTTTCATTTTATAATGACCAGATTCATTCATTTAATGTCCACAGAGGCAACAGGTTAAGCCAGGCATGTCTGTTCGTATAATAATGGGAACTTATTTCAATTTTCAAAAATTGGTGTGTTTTTACATTCTGCATGGTGAGACTTGACTTATGCCTCATGGTTCCTTGGGGAACATTGGGCTGCACACAATCAACCCCTCTAACGAATAAGTTTTGGGGAGATCTCTTCAGCTCGGCCCAATGTCATTCGGCTGCCTTCGTTTCTTCGCCAAACACTTCTGCGCAAAGGTCTGCTTTTGGTCGACCAAAACTTTTCCGCTTCCCTTGTGGAATTCCAGTCAAGGGGACTGTTGGTGAAAATTTGACGCAGGCTTGTGGAGTGTATGGGCGATCCATCCCCACTTCCTTTGTTTTAATAATGGACTTGATTGGGGTTGTTGGTCCTGGTCCCACAGTTGTGGTTGTTGGATATGACTCCGGCCACCTGGATGGTTGAGGATGTACATGAGGATTTGTTGGTAAAGACTGGGAGTTTGTGGGTGTTGGTTTTTTCGTTACCCCCACCAGGTTTCTGAGCCATAAAGTAGGACCAATTTGACTATTGGTGTTGGTGAATGCACGAAATCATGTTGTTGAAAGGAGAGGGGTGTTGACACTCCAAATGGCTACGAAGGGTGTTGAAGGGTGACGGGGGCTTGTTGATTCGGCAAGTGTTGTCTCATCTGTTCCCCATCTTTACTGACGGTCACGCCCAGGTTAATTGATACTTGGTGACTTCTTTGATGGTTTCTTGCTGCAGTCGCAATGGGTCATGTGTTGTTTTGGTTGTTCACCCTCTTGATCTTCGTTCTGCCGATGTGATTTGGAGGCCAGTCCTTTTCAGCTTCGTCACAGCATCACGGACCCAAGCTTCTCTTGTGCATATTGTTTGCCTGTGGGAGAGATGGCTTTGTCGTCTGCGAAAGTCAAGGTCTTCAAGCTGCTTCATTGAGGGTTCCAATGTATGCCGGTTCTCCTGCGGCTAGTGGCTTGCCGCATTTTTCCTGGTAAACCAACCAACAGGGAGAGTTGGCGACAAACAGACTGCCCTGACGAATACTGGTCTGTACGGAGATGGGTTTCCGTAAGTGTCCTTTAAGGTATGGACTTGAACAGGTGGCATCCTACCATTTAGCTGCTGGATGTTGGTGATGTTATTTGGTGTAAGCTTTAGTGGATGCATCTGTTTCCAATTGTACTATCTCTGTCGAACGCTGTCTAATGCCTGTTGGAAGTCTGACAAAGTTCTGAATAATGGTGGGTCTGCCACTCCCAGGGGTCTGCTCAATGATGATGCGCATTGAGGCGATTGATCTGTGCTTGAGGTAGTGACTATGACAAGCCTGGTCTTACGTAGTGTCTTGGCTGTGCGGTCTTCTGTCATGTTCGTGCACTGGATCGTTGGTATGCAGGTAGCCAGGGGCTGGTTGTATGGTTGATGGTGGCAGCTGAATGGGGTGGGCTGGTGGTACTGGGCCCTCGGGAGGTGGATGAGGGTCGTGTGGGCACTTTACGTACATGGATGCTGGGGCTCTAGCGCTGAGAACATGTGCATTGTATTTGGAGGGGGGTGTTTATGTGCTGGGGTTGTGGGTTGGGGAGGACTTATTGGGCGTATGGGGTGGTGTTACGGCGGGAAGGAGGGAGGGGAAGGTGGGGGTGGGTCAGGGTGGGCGGGGGGGGTTCGATGGAGGGGGTGGTGGGCGGGGGGTTGGAATGGGTGGGATGGTGGGGGGGGGGGGTTGTGTGGTGTGTGGGTTGGGGTGGTGTGTTGGGGTGTGTGGTGGCGGTTGTGTTGTTCGTGGTTGTTTGGGTGGTGTGTGTGCGGTTTAGCGTGGAGTCGGTGTGAAGTGTTGTTGGAGGAGGTTTTATTGTGGGTGTGTGTGCGGGGGTAGGTGCTGGTTTTGGTTGTGTGGGGGATTTGTGGGGGCGAGAATGTGTGTGCGTGGCTTGGTGGTGGGGTTTTGCGGTCGGGGGGTGGTGGTCTGGGTTGTGTGGGTGGATGGCTTGGGTGGTGTGGGTGGTGTTGGCGGTGGTGCTGTGGGTGTGAGGCGGGTGGGTGGAGAGCGGGAGGTTGGTGGGTGTGTGGAGGATTCTTGTGGGGGTGCATATAGTGGGGTGTGAGTTGGGGGTTTTGTGGGGTTGGGGGTGATGTGGTGTGGGAATGTGGATGGAGTATGTTGGTGGAAGGGTTGGTATGTGGGTGGAGTGTGTTTGTGCTGGTGTGTGTGTGGGGGTGATAGTGGGACGGGTGGTTGGGGGGGTGTGGTTGGTGAGGGTTGGGTGTTAGAGGGGTGTGATGAGTTGGCTCTGTGGGTGGGCGGTGAGGGGGTAGGAGTGGTGTGGTGGTTGGCTGTGATGGATGGGGGGGGTGGGGCTGGTGGTGGGGTGTGGATGTGATGGTGGGGTGCGGGGTGTGGGTTGGTGTGTGGATGTGTAGTGGAGTTGGGGCTTGTGGTGTGTGTGTGTGTCGGTGTGTTTGGAGGTGGGGTTGGTGTGCTGGTTGGGGGGGGGGAGGTGCGTTTGTGGTGTAGTGTGATGGTGTGTGGTGTGGGTGGGAGGTGGTTGTTTGGTTGGTTGTGGGGTTTGGTAGGGTGGTGGGGGGGGTAGGGTGTGTGTGGGGCGTGGTGGGTTTCTTGGTGTGGGGTGTGGTTGTGTGGGTGTGGTGTGGTGTGGGGGGGGTGTGTTGGTGGTGTGGTGAATGTGCGGGGCATTTGTGGGGGTTTGGGGGTGTGGTGGGAGTTAGTGTGTTGGTGTGTTGTGGGTGTGGATTGGCTGGTGGCTGGTGGGGGATGGTGTGTGACTGTGTGGGTGGGTGAGGGAGGGGGGATGGTGTTGTTGTGAGGGTTGTGGGTGTGGGTGAGTTGTTGTGGGAGGGTGGTGTGTGGGGTGCGTGGTGGTGGAGTGTGTGTTGGGTGGTGTCTGTGTGTTGGAATGTTGTGTTGATGGGAGTGTGTGCGCATGTTGGGTTGTGCTTGGAGTGTGCTCGGGCTGGGTGGATGTGGTGTTTAGTTGTGAGAGCCTGTGGTGGGTTCTGGGTGTGGGGAGTGTGGGTGGTGTGTGTGCATTGAGGCGTGGGGTCAGGGTGGGTGGGGGCGCATTTAGTGTTGGGTGGGGGAGTGATGGTGTGTGTGAAGTGGGGTGATGTGGTTGGTGGTGGTTAGGTGGTTGGGGTGGGTGGGGTGTGTGGGGGATGGATTATTGTATGGGGTGGTGGGTGATGGTTGTTGGTTTGGGTTGTTGGGGTGTTTGTGGGGTGGAACGGTTTGGTGTGGGTGATGTGGCTGGGGTCTGGGCTTATGTGTGGGGAGGTGGAGGTTGTGTGAGGGGGGGGTGCGAAGTGGTGTGCGGTGATCTGGTGTGTGGTGGTGCTGTGAGGGCGTGGTGTGATGTGTGTGGCGGGGGAGGTGTGTGCCGGGTGTGTGGAGGTGATTGTTGGTGTTGTTGTTTGATGTGATGGGCTGGTGTGTGTTGGATGTGTTTGGGGGAGTATTGGATTGGTGGTGTTGGTGTGTTTAGTTGGGTGTGTTGTGGTGCTGTGGGTGTGGAGTGTGGGCTGTGTGGGTGGCTGTGTGGGGGTAGGGGTGGGTGTGTAGGGCAGGTGGGGTGTGCGTTGGTTCAGCTCGGTGAGGTGGGGGTAGGTGGGGTTGTGTGAGTGTGAGTTGTAGGAGGGGGGTTGGTTGTGGTGGGGGGGCTGTGGGGATGTGTGGGGTGGTGTGGTGTGTGGGTGTGTTGGTATGTGGTGGGTGGAGTGTGGTGGTAGGTGTGAGTTGTTTTTGGGTGTGTGGCCTTTGGTTGGGAGGTTTAGTTTGTGTGTTGGGTTGTGGTGTGGCGTGTTGTTGTGAGTGAGTTGTGGGTGTGGTTGGTGGATGGGGGTGAAGTTGGGGGGTGTGCTCGGGGGTGCATTGTGGTGGGGGGTGCGTGGATTGTGGTGTTGTGTTCGGTTGGTGGTTGTTGGTGAGGGGGATAGTTGATGTGTTGTGGTGGGATGGTGATGGTGTTAGGGTGTGTGGAGGCTGGTTGTGGGTTGTGGGGTTTGTGGGGTTGGTTTGTGTGGGGGTTGTTGTTGCGTTAGGTGATGTTGTGATGTGGGGTGTGTGTGGGGATGTTGTGTGGATGTGTGTGGTATGTGGTGGATGTGGGGGGGGCGGTGTGGGGGTTTGTGGGTGTGGTTGGGAGTGGTTTGTGTTGGGTGAATGTTGGAGGTGTTTGTTTGGGGGGTGGTTGGGTTGTGGTGTGTGTGGGTGGTGAGTGGCTTGAAGTTGGGATTTGTGTGTTGTGTGTGTGGGCGTGGGTGTGCTGGTGTGTTTGTGGGGTGTGGGGGGGTGATGTTGGAGCTTCGGGGTTGATGTGGGTATGTTGAGGGTGGTGTGGTGAGTGGTGTGTTGATGGTGGGTGTGTTCGTGTGGTGAGTCGTGTTGGGGGGTGTGTGTGAGTTTTTTGGGTTGCGTAACCGTTCCCCTGTATGGTTCGGAAACGTGGGTTTTCACAAAAACCGTCGAACGTTTGTTGAAGAACTGTGAAAACCAAATGCTACACTACATGACAAAGATGAAATGGGGAGACAGGATCACGAATAAAGAACTATGGAGAATGTGCAAAGTTGATGATCTGAAGTCTGTAGCTAGTAGCAATAGACTGCGCTGGTTTGGGCATGTTCAACAAAAAGCAGACCACCACATAATAAAAAGAGCAAAACCTGGGCTACCTGTATTGCAGATGATCTTAGAGAAAGGGGCATAAATAAGGAGGAAGCTCAAAACAGAGAGAGATGGAGAAGGCTCATCAATGTCAAACCTCCCCTGGGAGAAACATGACAAACAAGGCAGAAGAAGAAGACTGTCAACTGTGCCAGTTACTGGACTTCCAGCAGCTGTGGAGACAACGATGAATGCCCTCCTGACAAGCCACACAGTCACCAGTCATTGTTTTGTGACTGAAACCAGTACCAACACAGTAATCAACAAACAAGGCAGAGCCAGTGTTAAGCCGCACATCACAAGTACAATACCTCAGAAAGAAATCACCTGGTAAATGTCACCATGATCTGAGGACACTGCTGCATAAACAGAAGCAGGCAAAACCCTCAACTAGTCTGGACAATGTGTTACCTGTGTCCAAAACAAGTTTGCTTGAAAAGTTTTGAGCACAGCAAGAACTCAACACTGTACACACAACAGAACTAGATCTGTGTTAAAGGGAGCAAGGTCTTTCGGATGAGACGATAAACCGAGGTCCCGTGTGTTACACGTAATTATTTAGCGCACGTAAAAAAACCCACGGCAACAAGAGAGTTGTCCCTGGCAAAATTCTTAGAAAAAAGCCACTCTGATAGGGAAACAAATACAGCTGCAGAAAAAAAAGGGTGAAAGGGTGGCGCAGCGCTAAGTGGCGACGCGTTCTCCCGCTCTCCCCGGGGAGAGCAGCCCGAATTTCAGGAGAGAAATCTGCCATGACTTAAAGTGGTATGAAATAAAATCTGAGCGCTTTGATTTGTTGCTTTACAAGATTCAGCGCTATATAAATTCCATACATTATTATTATTATTATTACATGAGCTGGATGATGCACCTTCTTTGTGCTCAATGGACTGTGACCCTGGGTTGTGTTTAGAAGAGCCCGAGATTATTGCCCCACCAGAGTTTGATAACAATGTAGTTGGATTTGACTGTGGCAACTATAACTGACAAATCTGTGATAAGACACCTGAAAGACAGAGATAGGAACACACTGTTTAGAAAAGTTGTAGCGAACAGTAATAATAATAAATGGAATTTATATAGCACTATATCTTGCAAACACAAATCAAAGCGCTTGCACTCAACTTATTCTTACACATTAACACAGTCATGCAACCAATAACAATTAATAATCGTAACAAGTCCAAATGTGCACACACACACACATGCTCATACACACATGCTCACACACACACACACACACACACACACACACACACCAACACACACACACACACACACAAAACACACACACACAATACACTTTGGCAGGGTGATGGAATTTTAGCTAATGAAGGCAGGACAGTTATGAGATGAAACAGGAGAGCAAAATCTTAGGTTTGAAATAAATCTTGAGGCTGGATTTTAACCCTCTTGTTGTTGGATTCTACAGAGCTAAACTGCCTGTAGATTTTGAATTCTTTGAAGGTTTTCTACCACCATCTGACTTACTTTACACCGAAGACAATTGTGTGTGTGCATGACAAGCCATCAAGCTGAAATTTTGTCACAAGCTAGGTATGTCTTTGTACTTGCATTTAGGTGCAAGTTTATGTGTCTGGTCACCAGATGTCTTGTCATTGTCACCTTATTTGTCACCAATCACAGGTAAAAATATGGTATATATGATAAAACAACAAATCCTGCATGGATTTGACAATAGTTCAAGCATGTTAGTGTCGAATAAGGAAGTGATACCCAGCTGATGTGCTTACCAATAGTTATGTGCAATAGTACTTCAAGGATGTGTCACACAATGTCCCCATAGCACCTGTTGTTTTATGGTATGTCTCCAGGAGACAGAAGTTTTGTTTAACTATTTTTTCTTTTGAAAACAAGTCATATTCAATCAATATGTGACCTTTATGCTGCAGTTCATATCTGCATGTGCTACCACATGTTTGTTAAGTGTACAGAAGTGTATTATTGTACATGACTGTCACACTGTCACCAGTGTCACAGCACAGGTGTGACAAATTCGAAACAACACAGAACTTCTGTAACCTTACAAAATGTTAATGTTGGTAGTCTCTAAAGTAGTCGTAGTGGTGGCACAGGGTCACATCACATCACAAAAAGCACAAATTATGGATGTGTGTGGGAGAGGGGGGGTGTACCCATTGCTCTCATCTGTCGAACCTTTGGCAGACGGGAGACCTATTTTATTTTCCTTCTTGCTATTTTCATTATCGGCATATCTGTTCGTTTCTGCCATTGCAGTTTCAAAGCAAAAGTGTGGTAATAATGAGAAAACAGCCAAAAGGCATCGTTTTCAGGTGTCTATGCCGCGGACCGGCCGGGAGGTAAAATTTCTCCACAGTCCGTGTGTGTAGCACAGGTCAGGAATGTGCCCTGTGGCACATTATTTTCAGGCTCACTCTTCTCCCCTAACTGCAGCATTTCCTTCCTCCTCTTCCTCGTAAGCGTTTAATATCGGACTCACTTAACAATTCTCATTCAAATGTTTCTACTTCCAAGACAATAACATTCAATTAATTGTCTCGCTAATCAGATGAATCGTCTGCTACTAAAGAAAACACCATTTTTTTTTCGCCACGCTGCACCATTGAAAAGCGTTCCAGTGGCTGGCTGTTATTTCTTCCTTCCCTCCCCACTACACGCATGTTAGTGGTCTAAATTTATCCCTGGCACCCTCTGACACCCTCTCTGCATCGCCCCACCATTTTTCAGACACATAGTGTGAAAACCACGAGATCTGTGTATGATGGAAAAGTACTGCCCACGTGGGCAGCACCAACTGTCGGCTGCTGTCGTATTGGAATCTAGCGGCAGCCTCCGTTACTGTCGGCTGCGGCCGGATCGGGGACAAGAGGGTTAAAGTGTCGTAAGAAGACTTTTGGTGAAGAGAGAGAGGGAGGTTATTCTAGATAGATGGAACAGAAATAAAGATCGACAGCCAACAGTGGATTGGTTGATTCTAGGTATTCGTAAGCACAAGGTATATATACAGCAAGGGAGCAAGAAGTTGTGTACAAGTGAAGACATTCACAGAAGTAGGAAGGTGCTGTTTTGTGGCAACATTTGTAACAGAGGGTACCGATCTTATAGTTTACTCTTTGTGGCACAGGCAGCCAGTGGAGAGATCACAAGAAAGGGGTAATGTGCTCAGATTTTTTCTTTCTGAGGACTAGTCGAGCTGCAGAGTTTTGTATATATGCTGAAGGAAGTGGATAGATGCTGGCAGACCAGCCAAAAGAGAATTGCAATAGTCCAGACGTGAAAGAATGAGAGACGCGACAAGTTTGGATGTTGCATCTGTGGGCAGGTACTTTCCAATTGCACTAATATGCTGTAATTGATAGAAGCATGACTGGCAAGTCTGGGTGATGAATTTTTGCATAGAGTGTGTTGATAATACCCCCTAGATACTTCACAGCAGTGGATAGAGGGACTGTCACAGTAAACAAGATTCAGTCAGTACCTGCCAGACTGGAATGTGGAGTCCCGCAGGGATCAGTTCTGGGCCCTGTTCTTTTCACTCTCTACACCGCTCCACTGTCACATATAATTAACCGTCATCAGATCAACCATCACTTTTATGCAGATGACTCTCAGATTCTAAGCAGTGACACTTCCGAAAATCTGCCTTCCCTCTTGATGAATATGACCTACTGCTTTCAAGATATCCAAAACTGGATGATAGAGAACAAGTTACAACTAAACGCTGATAAAACTGAAGCCATGCTTGTAGGGACCAAAAACAAACTCTCTTCCATTACAACAGCTTCAATAGAATTCGGCAAAGCATCAGTCCCTCTATCCACTGCTGTAAAGTATCTAGGGGTCATTATCGACAACACACTCTATGCAAAAATTCATCATCCAGACCTGCCAGTCCAGCTTCTATCAATTACAGCGTATTAGTGCAATTCGAAAGTACCTGTCCACAGACGCAACATCCAAACTCGTGGCATCTCTCATTCTTTCACGTCTGGACTATTGCAATTCTCTTTTGGCCGGTCTGCCAGCATCATCTATCCACTCCCTTCAACGTATTCAAAACTCTGCAGCTCGACTAGTCCTCAGAAAGAAAAAATCTGAGCACATTACCCCTCTCTTGCGATCTCTCCACTGGCTGCCTGTGCCACAAAGAATAAACTATAAGATCAGTACTCTCTGTTACAAATGTCTCCACAAAACAGCACCTTCCTACCTCTGTGAATGTCTCCCCCTGTACACCCCTTCTCGTTCCCTTCGCTCTGCTGCAGAATTCCTTGTGCTTACAAACACCTAGATTCAACCAGTCCACTGTTGGCTGTCGCTCTTTCTCTGTTTTCTGGTCCATCGATTTGGAATGGCCCCCTATTTCTCTTTGCCAAAGGCCTTCTTGTGACTCTTTTAAATCTGGCCTCAAGACATATTTTTTTCAAACCTAAGAATTTCCTCTCCTGTTTCATTTCATAGCTATCCCTGCTTTTCAACAGCCAAAAATTCCATCACCCTGCCAAGTGTATAACGTGTTTTGTGTGTGTGTGTGTGTTGCATTTGGACTTGTTAGAACTATTACTTGCTATTGGTTGCATGACTGTGTAAGAATGAGTTGAGTGCAAGCGCTTTGATTTGTCTGTGCAAGATACAGCGCTATATAAATTCCATTTATTTTTATTATTATTATTGCATTGCCGAATTCTATTGAAGCTGTTGTAATGGAAGAGAGTTTGTGTTTGGTCCCTACAAGCATGATTTTGGTTTTATCTGTGTTTAGCTGTCATTTGTTTTTTTATCATCCAGTTTTTAATATCTTGAAAGCAGTAGGCCATATTTGTCAAGAGAGAAGGCAGATTTTCAGCAATGTCACCACTTAGAATCTGCACAAAAATGATGGTTGATCTGATGACGGTTTATTATGTGACAGAGGAGTGGTATAGAGAGTGAAAAGGACAGGGCCCAAAACTGATCCCTGCAAGACTCCACATTCCAGTCTGCCTGATATATAAGGCCTGCATCAGACCTGTTCTCCTGTATGGCTTGGAGACGTGGGTTTTCACAAAAACCGTTGAACGTTTGTTGAAGAGCTGTGAAAACCGAATGCTACGCTACATGACAAAGATCAAATGGGAAGACAGGATCACGAATGAAGAACTATGGAGAATGTGCAAAGTTTATGATCTGAAGTCTGTAGCTAGTAGCAATAGACTGCACTGGTTTGGGCATGTTCAATGGAAAGCAGACCACCACGTCATAAAAGAGCAATGAACTTCGTAGTGGATGGAAAGAGATCAAAGGGAAGGCCTAGCAAGACCTGGGCTGCTTGTATTGCAGTTGATCTTAGAGAAAGGGGCATAAATAAGGAGGAAGCTCAAAACAGAGAGAGATGGAGAAGGTTCATCAATGTCAAACCTCCCCTGGGAGAAACATGACAAAAAAAGGAAAAAGAAATGATGATGATGTTCGTAAGCCTGATTTTCTGTATTTTGATCTGACACCATTATTATTGAATGATTTAGGGCATTTGAAAGTTACTGTTTCTTTTTCTAAGTGTGTGTGTGTGTGTGTGTGGTTAGGCCTGTCTGTGGCACACGAGGCTCTACACTGATAATTAATCTGCCTGGCAGCAGTAAAGGATCAGAGGTAAGGTATTATCTGTGTGTGTGTGTGCGTGCATGCATGCGTGTGTGTGTGGTTTGTGTTTTGTGAGTGTTGGTGTAGAGTCTGTGTGTGTGTGTGTGTGCAGTGCTTCTTGTGTGTGTGTGTTGTGTGTTGTGAGTGTGTGTGTAAGTCTGTGTGTGTTATGTGTGTGTGTGTGTGTCTCTGTGTGTGTGTGTAAGTGTGTGTCTTTGTGTGTTGTTGTGCGTGCATGTATGTGAGAACATATTTTATGCAGTTATATGCATGTATGCATGCATGCGCATTTCTGTGTGTATATGCATTTGCCAGCTTGCATGCCTACAGAGAATACATGCATTCATACATGTATTAGCTTTGTGTTGTGTGTTTCTGGGCATATGTGTAATTATGTATATGTCTGCAAGTGTGTGTGTGTGCGCGCAGGTGTGCTCATTCTTCTGTGTGCATTATATTCCCCATTCTACCTGTATAAAAGCTGTGTCACCTACGATTGATGTACACACCTGTGCAGGAATGCCTGTGTGTGGTGGCTAAAGGTATTCCTCATGCTGTGGACCTCCTGCTGGGCTCCAAGGGTTCAGTCCAAGAAACACATCACACCTTACAGGCACAGGGAGTGGTCCATTTTCCTTCAGAGGTAACTCATGTGTCAACAAGTGATGTGTTGTGTGAAGAGTATTGAAGCATGGGATTTTTGGGGGTTTCTGTTCATTTCCACATCTATGGGTCAAACTTCCATCAAACATTTATTTCCCACCATTTGGTTGTCACTGACGGGATAGCTCGGTGATCAGAGCACTTGCTTTCCCCAAGCTAAAGTTGAGCAGCATTGAGTGTGGTTACCAGTGGATGGGTGACTGTTTGTGTGCCTTGGCTTCAGTGTAGTCCCCTAGTTGACCCAGCTGTGAATAGATACCTGCTGTCTTTAGGGACAGGGAAGGTAAAGTAGTGAGGCAGAGGAGATGGCTCTGCCCTCAATATGCTTGCCCTCAGAGTAGCTGAGGTCTCTTGTCACCACACTCCCTAACGTCCACATGGGTTATGGGAACACTTTTACTTAGAAATGTAGATAAATCAGGTAAGCAAGGAAAGTGTATATTTAAAGGAAAAAAACTTGAAAGATGACAAATAGATGTTTGCTTTGGTGTCGGTTTTGGAAGCAATACTGTATTTTTCAAGCGCAAATGAGATTGAGAAAGTTTCTGATTCTGGATGATCACAAATCACTTCAGTGAGGGTTTAAGATCTCAGTTGCTCTCATTTATCAGTTGTTACTGTCAAGCAACATGAAAAATCCATGGTGAAACCTGAGATGGACTTATTAATATTAGGTTAGTATTATGTCAATAAATCATGTAAAAATGTTTTATGTTTTCTTGGAAGATTTTAGATAAGAGAGACAGAGTTAATGAAATATGCCTTTAGCAGGGATTACAGTATAGGGGGATGGGATAGCTCAGTGGTCAGAGTACTTGCTCTCCCCAAGCTACGGTTCAGGCAAGGGATTTCTCTGGTATTTGGCATAATTCCACCATCAGTAGCTACATTTCTGCCATTTTTTAATTTGTCCACCTTTCCACCATTATTTTTTTTTTAACTCAATGGAGTTGCAGTGAAATGGATCCTGCCATTTTTGTGGTGACGCGTGATTTTGGCTATAATTGAAAAATTCAGCACATTTACCCAACATAATAATGACATACACATTATACATCATTGAAAAGTATATGTATTTATTTTTTAGAAATTTTCAAAATATGTCACTGAATGCTGAAAAATAAAAAGTTGTGAAAATTAGGGCTGCGTATCTTACATGGCTTGAACTGTTCATCAACAAGTCCCCTTCAAACAATGTGATGATTTTTCACCAAAGTAAAGTTTCCTGAAGTTGGCTGAATCCATCTGATGTCACTTTTTGTACAACAGATTTTTGTAAAAAAAGAATCATAAGACTGGAGAGCCTGAAATCCCAAAGATGTCACTCGTTGACATGTCAAACAAAATTAGCCAACACAACAGACACAAACTAGGCAAGCTTATGGTAAAGGAAAGCAACTGTGTTTAGAAAAATGATTGCCCAACAGGCCAGAGTCCCTTGAGTTGAACATCAACTTGTGTATTTTAAAAAATTCGTAATTCTGTCGAATCTTAAGCTTCGGCACGTCACAGTGAAGGAGAGCTTCAGCACAACCTCATTGAGTTAACCACTAGACTGCCTTACCCCGGAAATTTTCCGGGGCTAAACGTGCACCCTATACGCCTACAACCCGTAAAATTTCCGGGGTGTCGAACCGAAGTAAACAAGCCTGCTTCCTTGACTACAGTTAAAGGGAAAGAACTCCAAACTTAATGAAGGTCACTCTCTTGTTGCTTGGCAACATTCAGCTGCAAAAACCGTAGCAAAACGATCGTTTTTTAGCTAGTATTTTGTGTTTTTATGCATGACGTTTTGGAAGTTCGTGTTCAAAATGGCTGAATTTCTTGTTTAAAGGGCATAAATAACTTTACACAGCTGTAAAAATTGGTAAATAAACTGTAGATTTACCTAACAGTGATGAAACGATCATGTATGATTCAGCTGATCGTGCATTTAAAAAAAAGAAATGAGATTTGGCCTAGACTTATGTTTGACTTTATTGAGATCGGGAGTACTCAGAATGACAGTGGTGATAAAGAAATCGTATTTTTGGTCAATTTTTTTAAACATTTTAAATATATTTTTGCAGTGAAATACCCATGCTACATTTGAGTTGCCTCGAAGTAATCTACGTATATATCTGTCATTAGGCGACTATCAGGAATATTCATGTGGTAGTTTCTGAGTAAGAGGGATATGAACATAGCAGTGGTACATAAGAATTTTATTCCCCGGCATATAGGGTGCACTTGCATTGGGCAGTTAAGAGGTTAATAGTCTGCTGCTCTGCCATCAGAACAAAAATACATGCAAACAGCATTTAAAATGATCAGAGAAAGTGCATCGTCTTTGACTGTTGAGAACTTGACCTATATTCTGACATCACTTTCAGAACATGCATCTGAAAGCAAATAAGATTGAGAAACTGGTCACTATATTTTCATTTTTAACTAATCAGAAATCACTTCACTCAGAGGTCAAAGTCAGTGTACAGTGACAAAAACTCCTGAGGTTCACTTTAGCAATTATCAGGAAGTGGTAACTGTTATATAAATGATTATGTTGGACATGTTTCTTTCCGACTTTGGACAAGAAAATTAGAATTCAAGAAATTATGCTATACTGATGCAGGAAAGAAGGAGCTAGAATTCGAACAAGGGAAGATAGAAGTGGTAGACAAATTCTGCTACCTAGGAGAGATGATTAGCTGCGAAGCAAAATCTGAGTTACCTGTCAGAACCAGGATTTTAGTTATTTATTTTAATTTTATACTTTTATATCGAGGATAATGGAATAAGTACTTATGTGCTTTTTTAATCCAGTCCCCATGTGTATGCGGTTTTGTGAATTCTGTCATCTGTTCCCACTGGCACACAATGGCCTACTCTTATGAAAAGTGCGCAAGATGTTCTGCGTGCGTTCGCACATGGGACCTCAGTTTATAGTCTCATCTGAAGGATTGCGAGTGCTTGCAAGAAATGGAAAGAATTGGCAAGTCTGCTTGGAAATCAGAAAATCCCACTGGAGAGACACTGTCTGATATACAAGGCATGCATCAGACCTGTTCTGAATGGTTCAGAGACATGGGTTTTCACAAAAACCGTCAAACGTTTGTTGAAGAGCTGTGAAAACCGAATGGGAAGACAGGATCACGAATAAAGAACTATGGAGAATGTGCAAAGTTGATGATCTGAAGTCTGTAGCTAGTAGCAATAGATTGTGTGGTTTGGGCACGTTCAAAGAAAGAGAAACCCCATCATAAAAAGAGCAATGAACTTCGTAGTGGATGGAAAGAGACCCAAAAGGGAAGGTCTAGCAAACCTGGGCTACCTGTATTGCAGATGATCTTAGAAAAGGGCATAAAATAGGAGGAAGCTCAAAACGAGAAGAGATGAAGAAGGTTCATCAATGTCAAACCCCCCCCCGGGAAAACATGACCAAAAAGAAGAAGAAGGAGGCCTTTTTACCGTAAATTAAAGGCTTGAAAGATACAAGTGATTGGATTGTTGCAAGTGTTTTAGATCTGCAGACTTGATTAATCACACGCCTTATCCCCACCAAGAACTCCAGTATCTTGTCAAATGATTGAGGATCATGCAGAGACCAAAAATTGCTAAGAAAGGGACAAATGAAAAAAAAGCATCGAATATCTTGCTACTGCTAGAAAGGCACATGTGTTTTAGCTCCTAAAACAGAAATCCTCTTTTTTGATTGAAAACTTCTGATCAAGTCAATGCCAAATTCTGCTGGCTGGAGGGGGAAATACCAGGTTTTAAAGCCAAAAGAGGGAAGAATCTGCAAATGTTTGAACATCAAGCAAATATAAAAAGGCTGATATCTTCTCAGGTTGCTCAGATCCTCAAGTGGCATTGTCCCAAAAACTTCCCCGTGCTAGGACAAAATCATGCTGACTCATTTGAAAAGCTGTGGAGGGCCCTGTGCCGAATAATATCACATTGAAGATCATCACATTCCTCAATGTGTTTCCATGAGCCAGCTGCCCTTAACCACTAGGACTGCCCCACCCCAGAAATTTTCAGGGCTAAATGTGCACTTTATACGCCTTCAACCCGAAAATTTCGGGGTTTCGAACCGAGGTAAACATGCCAGCTTCCTTGACTACAGTTAAGAGAAAGAACTCCCAAACTAACGGAGATCACATCCTGGTTGCTTGGCAACATCAGCTGCAAAATTCGTGGCAAGAATGATCTTTTTTACTCATATTTTGTGTTATTATGCATGACTGCTTAGGCAGTTCTTGTTCAAAATGGTTGAAAACTTCTTGTTGAAGGTATCAATAACTTTACCAGCTGAAAAGTGGCAAATAAAACTTGAGATAAGCTGACAGTGATGAAAATGATTGTGTATGATTTAGGGGATAGTGCATTAAAAAAAAAAAGAATGAGATAGTGCATTAAAAAAAAAAAGAATGAGATTTAAGAATGAGATTTTGCCTTGACTTATGTTTGACGTTAATGAGATGGGGGGTACTCAGAATGACAGTGGTGATGAAGAAAGTGTATTTTTTGTCGATGTTTTACAGTTTAAATATATTTTTGTAGTGAAATATCATGCTAACTAATTTGAGCTTACCTCAAAGTAATCTTGATATATATACTGTCATTGGCCAAACTATCAGTATTTTTCATATAGTAATTTCTGAGTAAGAGGGACATGAACAAACAAGTGGTACATGAATTTTATTCTCCGGCATATAGGGTGCACCTGCACTCGGCAGTTAAGAGGTTAATACTATTAACTCAATAGAGTCGCAGTGAAATGGATCCCTCCATTTTGTGGTGACGCATGATTTTGGCCAATTTTTGCAACAGAGTGGACATTTATTCGATGTCCCATCTCTGCACAAACCTCGGGTACAAGGCACAGTCTCACAGTTTTGGATGTGGCCTCTATAAGAGGCTGCATAAGTAATACATTCACGATGTAGCGAATCATGCAACGGATGGCGTACAACTACCACCCAGGAAACAGAGCACTGCGCAATTTGCAGATTGTACCAAAATAGTAAAAACGTCACTCTGAAACGCATGGGGGTAATCTATTTACCGCCCATCACTCCACCCCCACTCAACTACCCGTTCCAAGGTATGCTACCCGCCAGATATTGTGCTTAAGCCAGTAGCTACCCATTGTCCAACCACACCCTCTGGTGACAATCACACTGGATTTTACCCCAACCATCTACCCAAAAATTTTTAACATGTGGACATATTTGGATATCCCTTCTTGCACATCTGGGGATTTGATCCCACTTCGACACCATTTGTAACAGAGTGGACAATTTTCGATGTCCCTTTTCCCACACAAACCCCGGTAAAGGCCAGTCTACAGTTGGGGGTAGCCTTATAAAGAAACTGCATAAATAATACATTTCACAATGTAGCAATGCATGCAACGGAGGCATTCAATACCACCCAAGGAACAAGCGCTGTGCAATTTGGGAGGTGTGTCCAAATAGACATGTCCCTTTATTGCATGGGAGGGAATTAATACGCACCATCACAATATGAAAAATTCAGCAGATTACTCACATTAAAACATACAAATTAACATCATGAAAGTTTATTATGTGTACTTTTGAGATTGTGCACAGTTTTTCGAGATGAGGGTTTTTTTTTTTTATACAAATTTTAAAAAATATGTCACGAATGCTGAAAAATGAAAATTTTTAAAATTGGGGCTGCTTATCTTACATGGCTTGAACGTTTCAGTAGCCCCCTTGAAGCAAGTGTGTTTTTTCCCAAAGGTAAAGTTCCTGAATTTGGGGCTGAATCCATCGATGTCCTTTTTGCACGATAAAATTTTAAAAAAAGAAATAATACGGAGACCCGAAATCCCAAATAATATGCTTGTTTGTGTCAAAAAAAAAATAGCCAACACGCACAAACTAGGCAAGCTTTGGTCAAGGTAAGCAACTGTTTTTAAAAAAATGATTGCCTACGGGCCAGCTACTTTTCTTTTCGTTGAACATCGTTTAGGTTTTTAAAAAAAAATCATATTCCCCCCAAAATCTTAAGTTCAGCCATACGTGAAGGGGGGAGGCTGAATTTAAGATTCGGCAAACCTTATTGAGTTAAGAGATTTTTGTAAAATCTAACTAAAGGGTTCAGTAAAATGGATCCCGCCTTTGTGGTGACAATATTTTGGAATATTTAAATAACACACATTACCGAAAAAATAAAGAATACAAATTATAAATCATTAAAAAGGGTTTATTATGTCATTTTTGAGTTTTTTACAGTTTTTTCAAGGATGAGAATTTTTTTTTTACAAATTTCAAAATACTACTAAATGTGACAAAAAAAAATTTTTTTTGAAAATTGGGCTGCTTATCTTACATGGCTTGAACTGTTCACAATATCTTTCTTGAAACAATTTGATTTTTACCAAAGTAAAGTTCTAAAGTTGGCTAAAATCATCTATGTCACTTTTTGCACTAGATACATTTTTTGTTTTTAAAATCTAACACAATGCCTGAAACCCCAAAAGGACGCTTGTCAACAGTCAAGGGAGTGCCAACAATGAAAACTAGGCAAGCTTATGGTGAAGGAAAGCAAAAGTGTTTTGAAAAATGATTGCCCAAAGGGCCAGAGCACTTTCCCTTCGTTAAATCGCTTAGTGTATTAAAAAAAAAAAGTAATTTTTGCCAAATGTTAAGTTTTCGCACGCACAGGAAGGAGAGGAGCGTGAATCTTAAGATTTGCACAACCCTTTGGGTTTAAAAGGGGATTTTTTGTTGTTTTTGACCCCCCCCTTGTAGGAAACCATGTAACCCATACCACCTCCCAATGGGGGAGAAAACCCAATAAAAAAATTTTCCGCCGGGAGAGGGAGGGGCTCACCCGGTTTGATTTCCCCAAGATACCCCCATGAAAAAAGACGCCAAATTTCCTCCCGGTTTGGTCGTCCCCCGGGTTCCCAAAGGCCCGCCCCTTCTGTTGCCATCAGGACAGGGTCAAAGTATGCTATGATTAAAACACAGCAAAACCCGTGCCAGAAACAAACCTTTATTGGCCATGGAATGTAGGGAAAAGGCTGCGGCAAAGGGAAAAGACAATGATGTCCAGATATCAATGGCACACCCTTGGGCTCTGCGAAGAAAGGGTGGAAAAACTGGGAGAAAAACGACCAGGAAGACCCAAATTATACTACAGTGGAAAAAGGATAAACATGAACAGGCGTGGGTTTCTCTTTCAAAAAGGCCCCGTGAACACCGTCAGAGCTGCAGCCGTGCCCGCAGACTTTTACCACCCCCTGAGAGCAACCCCTTTAAATAACTTTTAGTAAGGGCATATGCCCCTAATCAGATGCGAGATGAAGCAAGAAGAATTGTATACTACAAGGGGTTCTAAATCAAACCCCCAAGAAAGACTCCTCGTTGTGAAAAAGGTGACTGGAACGCCAAGGTGGGAGAAGATGCGGGAAAAGATTGGGGGCCACATTGAAATAACCAATCAAATGAAAGAGGTTTGAGATCCGGGAGTTTCCCATAACAACCACCTCCACTATATACACTTGGCCCCACAAAAATCAGAAAAGGGACATGGCATAGCCCAAAGGGAACCCCCAAAACCAAATGTTTTCATCATGGTGAAAAGCGGTTTCAGTCTAGCTTAAAAAATCGCACAGACCCCGAAGTTTTCCCAGGACAGACATTTGGGAGTTTGATCCATGATCTGTGATGATGCTTTCCGGACTAGGGGTCTAAAAAAACCCCCACAAGGGGGAAAAAAAAACAACATAGGACAAATTTGACCGAGAAGCTGAAGGCCAGGTTTAGAAAAATTTTCAAGCGGTAGGGGGGAAAGTTTTCAGCAAGGTTTTTCAAACAAGTTTTCACTGACGATTTTTCCTACCGTCTAAAACCCGCAAGCAGTCTTGGCCCCCGAAGCAAAAACCAGGTCACCCAAACCCTCCGAAAGGGAAAGTGGAAAAAAAAGAAAAATGCAAAAAAGAGGAATAAAAAGGGCGCAAAAAAAAAATGGTCCAGCGGGGGGAAATGATCGGTAACTTAAAAATTTGGGCACAAAAAAACTGGGCATAAAAGGGGAAAATGCCAAAAAACAGGAAAAAAGGGTTTAACAATCCCAAAAAGGGGAAATTCTCAAAAGCCAAATTTTTGACAATCGTCTTTTGACCAAATATGGCGGGATAAATTTAATGCCCCGAAGCAAAGGGGGAAAAGCGTCCCCCACCCTGGGGGTGAAAAAAGCAGGTCCTAAAAAAGGGGAAAAGCACAGGGGAAAAATTTCCCAGCTGGTGGGTTAAACGGAAAGCCGTCCCCCCTATAAAAATTAAAAGATTTGGAACGGGGGGAAAATGCCAACCCTGGCACATAAACTTTTACACCCCCAAGAAAAATCCCAAAAACCAAAAACCCCCAAACACCCCAAGCCCCCAAGCAGGACTCAAAAAAATAATGAGAAGCGAAACCACAGTGGGGAACAAGGGTTTCAACCCACCCAAAAAAACATTTTTCAAAAATCTTTTGAGGGTCATCCAAATAAACGGAACCTTTAATGAAAGAAGCAGCAGGGGTGGAGCCCAAAAAACACAAAAAAAAAAAAATAAAAAAAAAACAAAGGGATGAAAAAAAATTTTAAAAAAATTTTAAAATTTTAAAAAAAATTTAAAAACCCCCCAAAAAAAAGGGGGGGGGGAAAAAACAAAACACCACTTTAGCCCCAAACTCCGCTTCGCAGTGACTTTTGATGAAAAGCAGGATCAAAAAAAGAGCTTGCCAGCCTAACAGAACACTTGAATAAGGCCTCCAAAACATATCGCAGGGAAATAGTGCAAGAAGCCCCAAACTGATGACTAAAAAACACCAAACGGCATTACATGTATCAGGGTTAATGACCAAAGCTGGAAACTTTTCAAAGCTTCAAGTACGGGGCCATTGTATCAGCCGGGGCCAAGCCAGAAGTAGTATGCAGGACTGCCAGAAAATAACACTTTGTCAAAACAAAAACCCACTGGAGAGTAAAAAATATCCACTTTCCCCAAAAGATCAGACTAAGCGCCCCCTTGTCATATCCATTTTTCTGTATGCCGTGAATCAGGACCCTGACTGCAGATTTGGAGAGAAAGTCAGGGGGGGGAAGATAGATGCTTTCGGAGACCCTTTGGATCCCTAAAAAGACCACAAAGAAACGAAAGGTGCATAACAAATCCAGAAAACCCAGGGGGCCCCATGGAACCTTCTAACGATGGTGAAAAAGCGAAAATTAAAGGGTATGGCTGTCACAAACCCAAAAGGACTTGAAAAGGACATTTTAAAGGCCTGTCCAAGGGGAAGAAGAAGAGGGCCCAAAGGAAGAGCTGGGAGGAAACATACGAATGGACGGGGCCAGAACTCAACAAAACCCTGAGAAAGGCGAACAGGGGAAGGAAGAAGGGAACGGTTGTTGAGTCTTTTAGGGGGCCCCACGGTGTCGACTACGGGACAGATAGATAGTGATAGATGTCACTCTCTCTCTCTCTCTCCCCTCTCTCTCTCTCTCTCTCTTCCCCTTCTCTCTCTCTCCTCCTCTTCTCTCTCTCTTTCTCCTTTCCCTTTTACCTGTAGATTTAGACTTGTCCCTCCTCTCTCTTCTCTCTCTCTCTCTCTTCCTCTCTCTCTCTCTCTCTCTCCTCTCTCTTCTCTCTCTTCTCTTTCAAATTTTATTGCTTTGGAGAGGAGTTTGAAAATGAAAACTTTTTTTTTTTTTTTTTTTTTTAAAAAAAAATTTTTTAAATAAATTTTATTATATTTTAATATATATTTTTTTTCATTTTTTTAACTACAATTTTGTTATAAAAAATATTCTATCTAACAAAATTTTGTTAAACTGTCGATTATAATGAAATAGAGTGTTGACAGTGATGATTGCTGTTTTGAGAATGTATTCAGTATTTTTTTCCATGTTTTTTTGTTTTGTTTTGTTTACAAACAAAAAGCATTAAACTTTAAAACCACACACACCACACACACACCCAAAACCCACACACAACACACACCATCCCCCTTCTATCATTTCTCCCCCCCCCCCCCTCTCTCTCTTTTTTACTATTATAGTGTTATTTTATACTTTACGATTTTTTTCTCTTATTTTTCGATGTATTTTAGTGGGCTTTTTCTTTTTCATGGCTTCAATTTTCGAGTTATTCGAAAAGAAAATTATGGTGATCCTGTGCTGTCTCGAGAATTTTATTTTGTATTATCTTGAACACGCACCAACACACACACCCCTTTTCTCTCTTCTCTCTCTCTCTCTTTTCTCTCTCTCTCTCCTCTCTTTTTCTCCCTGACCTTATATAAGGCTTTTACCCCCCCCCCTTTTTTTTTCCTTTCCTTTTTTTTATTGTAAGTATCGGGTATTGAGGTTTTTTTTTATTATTTGACATTAATTGCATGAGTATAATCAAAAATTGGTGTTGACAGTTGTGCCTGTCTTGAAATTATAATTTTTGGTTTTCACTGAAACACCACTCTCCCTCTTTCTCCCCCCTTCTCTCCCCTCTCTCCTCTCTCTCTCTCTCTCTCCTTTTCCTCACATGACCTTATAGATTGGGGGTTGTTTTTTTGTTTTGTTTTTCTTTCTTTCTTTTCTTCCTTGTTTTTATTGTGTGAGAGTATGGGTTTGAGGTTTTTTTTTATTTTTTTTAATTATTGTATATTTTTTTTTATTTTTTTTTTTTATTTTTTATTATTTTTTAATAAAATTTTTTTTTAAGTAATCAAAAAAAATTCAAAGGATCGTGTACTGTTTTTAGAATTATATATTTATACCCTCTCTGACACACAACACCAAACACACACACACACACAAAACACACACACCCTCTCTCTCTCTCTCTCTCTCTCTCTCTTCTCTCTCTCTCCTCTCTTCTCTCTCTCTCTCTGTATTGTGCCCAAGACCCATATGCAATTAATCATTTCCCCCTCTCCTCTTCTCTCTCTCTCTCTCTCTCTCTCTCTCTTCTCTCTCTCTCTCCTCCCTTTCTCTCTCTCTCTCCTTCTATGTTATTGTGTAAACTAATAAAGGGATATTCAAAATTTTTGTTTTCAAAATTTTTTTGGCTTGTTGTCTGACTTGAGCTCCAGTGAATCTCCTATTTTAATATTTTATTACCCGGTAAAATATGTGTATATTTACAATATGAAGGGTTTAATTTTATGTCTAAAGTTGGCTTACTCTCTCTCTCTCTCTTCTCTCTCTCTCTCTCTCTCTTCTCTCTTCTCTCTCTCTCTCTCTCTCTTCTCTCTCTCTCCCTCTCCTTCTCTGTGTTGTTATTGCTGTGGTTGTTACTTTTTTTCTTGTGGTTTTTGTTTGGGTTTTTTTCTTTTTTGTTTTTTGTTTTTGGGGTATGAGTGTGTGTGTTGTGTGTTTGGGTGTGGAGTGTGAAGGGGGGAAGGGCATTTTAAAAAAAAAATTGTTTTTGTTTGTTTGTTTTTTTGTTTTTTGGGGTTTATGGTGTTTTTTTCATTTTTTTGTTTGTTTTTTTTTTGTTTTTTTTTTTTTGTTTTTTGTTTGTTTATTTGGAAGGGTTTTTTGTCTGCTTTTTGGGGGTTGTTGTTGTCTTTTTTTTGGTGGGGGTGGGAAGGGGGGGGTTCTGGGGGTAGTTTTTGTCTTTTTGCTCGTCGGGGTGTTTGTTTGTTTGATGTTTGTTTTTTTTTTTTTCTTCTCTCTTTTTTTTTTAAAAAAAGGTTTTTTTCCCTTTTCTTTTCTGCTTGAAAATATGGTCGAGTGCATTTTTAAATGTGCCCCCCGGGCGGGGACTGGATTAAAAAGCACATGAATATTATTCATTTCCCGGAAAAAAATATTTTGTTTTTATTCTTACAAGGGGAAAAGTTCTTTTTATGACTTTTATTGGTTTTCCCCCTCTTTATTATTGAGTGTATGGGTTTTTGCACTTTTTTTTACCAGCATTCAATTTGCAGGGATAATTAAAAAGTGTTTGTGTTTATCGTGTGTATGTGAGTATTCATATTTTATTATCCCCGAAACACCCCCACCCCCCCCACACCCCCCAACCACGCCAAACAACACAAAAAACACACCCCACACACAAAAAAACACACACCACACACACAACACCCCCCAAAACCACACACCCCACACACTCCTACTACCCATCACCCCCTCAATTCTTCCCTCAACGATGATAGTTTTAAATTTCTTTTGGTTTTTTTTCTTGTTTTTATTGGGTTGGGGGTATGGGGATTTAAAATTTTTTTTTATCAGACATATAATTTGAAAAAGAGTAAATCTAAAAAGGTGTTTTTGGGATGGCTACTGTTTTTGGGGTTTATATATTGGTATTATCCGAAAAACCCCACACACTCTCTGTCTCTTGTCTCTGTCTCTCTCCTCCACCCCTTTTTTCGTCTGTTAAGTCATAGTATATCCGATAAGGGTTCATTTTTTTTATTTTCAACACTTTTTTGGCTTGCTTTACTTAAATTTTAATGAGTCCCTATTTCAATATCTTATAATTATGTAAAACAAGTATGGTCCATTTGACAATGTGTAGATTTTATCTTTATGACTTATTAGTTTGGTTTTGTTATTTTTCTTTGGGTTTGTTGTTGTTGTTGTTTTGTTGTTTTTGTTTGTCTGTTTTTCTCTTTTTTATCATCTTTTGTTGGTTGGTTTTTTCTTCTCTTTTTGTTTTTTTGGTTCGGTTTTTTTTGGGGGGGGGGGTAGGGGTGGGGTATTTTTAGGTTTTCTTTTAATTTCTTGTTTGGGGGGGGGGGGGGGTTGTTGGGGGGGGGGGGGGGGGAGGGTTGTTGGGGGGAGTGTTTTTAAAAAAAGGGTTTTTTCCCCTTGTTTTTATTGTGAGACTGTATAAGTATTTGGTTTTTTATTTTAATGTATCCCAACGGGGGGGGACTGGATGTTAAAAAAAAACACATGTGTGCTTATTCATTATCCCCGAAAAAAAAAGAATTTGTCATTGTCATGTCTTCAAACTGGGGGAAAAAGTCCTTCATTAATTTTTTCTTTTTTCATTGCTAATGATTTTGAATGTTTTTTCAGTGATAATCTTATATTTTCAGAAAAAAACAAAAAAGCTGTCCCCTCATGGGAGGTATTGGAGGGTTTTGTAGTTTTGATAAGAAAAGACATTTGCAGGTTTTGTAGAAAAGTTTAAAAAAACAGACACAGAAACATGGATAATAAAAAACATAAAAACCTATTTTAAAAGAAAAAAAATTATGTTTATTGTTCTTACTTCCTCCATATGATTCCCATACTGCAAATCTCAGGAGGGTGTTTATGGTGTGGAATTAATTTGGGGCAATCATTTTGTTTATTAATCTTTTGTGATTTTTCATGTTTTAATGGAGACTTTGCAAGAACCCCGTTCTGAAAAAAACTTTAATGGGGATATAAATCATGAACTAGAATTTATATGATAATAGGTTTCCAAGAGAATCTCAAGATAGGCCCGAAAAATAATTTGGTGAGCAGTTAAATTTAGATATGTAATATTTTGATGTTTATAATTTAAAAGGCCCATTGGATACAATTTTGATGAAAGTTGCACATATATTGCATCCCCGGAGCAAGTATGGTTATTTTTTTATTGTTTTTTGTGATTTGCTTTGTGTCTTAACATTTCATCACTCACAGTGAAAGCCCGATGGAGTCTGGCCATTTACCCTTGACCATGTCGGTAGATATAAAGACAAAAACAATACATAGTAGTCCGCACGGTTTGATAAAGCTGTTGTTTGTGAGAAAATAATATGGAATGAGAATGGGGAAAAAAGAGTTGTCAAGATGCAAAAAGCAAAAAATTTCCAAAACAGACTTACTTTGTTTGTTGACTTTAATAGGTTGGAACAATGATCTAGTCTCTTTGGAATGTCTAAAAGATTCTAGCAAATGATGTTTAAAAACCTTTCATGAAAAAAAAAAAGGGAAAAGTCGAATGGTTTGATAAGGAATGTAACAAGCCAAAAAAAGAGAGTAGGAGGAAATTAAACTGTTTCAGAAAATCTAGAAGTGAAGAAGATAGGAAAGAATATGTAGAGGCAAGAAAAAAGTACAAACGTATTTTAAAGGAAAAAAGGCAAGCATTCAGACATGAGAAATTGAATAGATTAGTTAGAGAAAGTGACAATCCATCGCTCTTTTGGAAATATTTGAAAAGTATGGGATGTGGGGAGAAAGCAAAAATAGATAACAATATCAGTTTGGATGATTGGTTTGATCATTTTAAGAAACTTTTTCAAAACAGCAGTGAGGCCTATATGGAACAGAGTGAAATAAATGTCGTTTTGACAGAAGAAAGGGACCATGTTTTAAATAAGATAATTTCAGAAGAGGAAGTTTACAATGCCATTACCAAACTGAAGATAGGTAAGTCATCTGGAATTGATAATATTTCAGCTGGAAAAAATTTAAAATGGTGGTTTAGGTTTTTCAAGTGTTTTTTTAAAAAAGCTATTTAACACATTTTTGACCAAGGAATTAACCCCCTAGAAAAGGGGTTAAAAGGGATAATTTATTCCCTTTTTTTAAGAAAAGGGGATTTTGTAAGGTTGGGTAATACGAGGTGTGTCTTTTTTAATGGTTTTTTTCTAAATGTTTTTAACTTTCAATTCTGAAAACAAGGTTTTTACATTGGTTGAAGATAATGACTTTTTAATTTTCCCAAAATTTAAACAGGTTTTCCCTAAGGAGAAATTTTGCAGTTGATCATGTTTTTACATTGCTTTGGGAACTTTTCAGAAAAGGGATGAGTAAAAAAGGAAAAAGCTTTTTTACAGCCTTTTTTTCGAATTCAGAAAGGCCTTTGATTCTGTCAACATAATAAACTTTTAAAATTTAGAGAAACAAGGTTTTTGGAGGAAAGTTTTTTGCCGGGGCCGAAAAGGGAATGTTTTAATTCCCCCCATTGCGTGTGTGTTTGCAAAGAAAGAGCTGCAGAATGTTTGACTGCCGTTGGGGGTTTGGCGGGGGTTTTTTTTTTGGTCCTAAATATTTTTAGTTTTTTTTTAAAACCCCCTTAGCAAAAATGTGAATTTTAAAAGGGGAAGAATGGGATCCAGGTTTGCCAACTTGTAACGTTCATTCTGTTATTTTTTTTTTTAGATGATTGTATTGTTGTCAACAACTCCAGGGGTCTCCCAAAAACATTTGTTTCTTTATTTAATTGTTGTAAAATGAAACTTAAAAAGGAAATATTTTATAAAACAAAAGTAAAGGTTTTTCCGGAAAGGGGATTTTTTAGGAAACAAAGGAAAAAATTTGGGATTAAAAGTTTTTTTAAGCAATTAAAAAAGTAAAAAAGTTATTGCATCTAGGAAATTTCCCTTTTTTCAAATTAAAACAGCGTTAAAAAAAGGGAACCGAATCTAGCTGTGAAAAGGGAAAGGGAAAAAATGTCATTGAAAAAAAAAAGTTTTTAGTTTTTTTTAAAGGGAAAGGGCACCAAAAAAGTTTTTTTTTAAAAAATTTTTTTTACCAAAATTCAGCCCATTCTGTTTATTTTTTCTGAAGTATGGGGGTTGAACCGACTTAAACACATTGAAAAAGTTCCCTGTCCCTGGCATGTAAAAAGGGTTTTTGGGTTTTCCCCGTGAGAAAACCAAAAAAAAAGGGTTTTATGGAGAGCTAGGGGGGAAAACCCCTTGGGATATCAATTTTTTTTGTAGCTTGTTTAAAATATTGGGTTTAAAGTGTTTTTCGGATGGGTTTGAACCCGGGTTTTCCTCTTTTTGCGACAAAATGTTACTTAATTTAGACATACTGGCAAAAGTGTTGGGTTTTTAAAGGTGAGAGCAATTCTTGTGGGGGAGGTTTTAACGTGGGGGGGAAAGCCCGAAGGTGTTGGAGATGAAAAGATTTTTTTACGTTTGGTTTTAACAGGACTAATTTGTTTAAACCCAAAAAGGGAGGGGAAAAATTTAGAAACGTGAAAGGTAAAAGCAAATTTTGGGTTTTTTTTAAAAACAATTTTTTTTAAAAAAGGGGAAGTACATTTTTGAAAAAGGAGATGTTTAAAGTTTTTAAAGTGGCTTTTTACGCCCCGTTTAAAATTTAATGGCTTTATCAAAAAAAAAATGTCAACAGATAAAAAGCGAATCTATAAGGGGCAAAAGTTGTCCTTTTTGTGTTTTTCAAAATAAAAAATGAAAGTCAATTCATATTTGAAATTTCATTTTTTATACAGATTTTAAAAGGGAAATTTCTTTAAAAAATCAAAATTTCAAAGACACTAAACCAAATTTCTGAAAGGAACAAAAGAAAAACACCGACCCTAATCTCTCCCGGTTTTTGTTTTTCAGCTATGGCAGACAAAGAAAAGCATTTTGTTTAATTTTGGGGGGTGTTGTTTGGGGAGGCTACTCCCTTTTTTCCATTATAAGTTACTGGGGGTGCTAGAAGTACTGTTCTTTTGGGTTATCTTATATGATTGATGGTGGGTTTTTCTTTCAAAAGGGTTTTTGTCTAAGTTTTGTTTTTTTTTAAGAAAGAAAATTTGGTTTTGATCCCCCAGAGGCTGGCCTTTGTGGGAAAAATTACGACCTTTTTGCATTTTTGTTTCCTTTTCCCTTTCCTTTTTGCCCTTTCCCCCCTGTTTTGGGATTGTGGCCCAAAAAAGGGCCCAAAGTAAAATTAAACCTGTTAAAAGTTAGAGTTCCCAAAATTCCTCCTCTCCTCTCTCTCCCCTCCCCCCTCTCTCTTTCCCCCCTCTAACTCCCCTCTCTTTTTTTTCCCTTTTCTCCTCTCTCTCTCCCCTCTTTCTCTCTCCTCTTTTCTCTCTCTCTCTCTTCTCTCTCTCTCTCCCCTCTGACTCATTAGACAACTCCATTATTACTGATTTTGACAGTGATGGAAAAATGAGGAAGATTTGATTTTCCCATATCTAAAAATGAAATATTAGGGCACTTAGAAAAATAAAGAGTGGGAAAGCAGCCAAATCCCCGATCAAATCATTGGTGAAAAGGGTAAAAAGGAGGTGAAAATATTTTGCTTTTCCTTCTAAAAATTTTAACAAAAAATTTTTGATGATGGGGCCTTTTTCCAAAATAAATGGGCCCGAATTTTAATACTTAAATTTCATAAAAAAGGGTGATGTTGATAAACCCCAACAAAATTTCCGGGGGAAATTTTTTTTTAGTGACATAAGTAGTAAATTTTAAAAGTTTCTATCCCTTTAAAAATAGGGGTTCCCCTGAAAATTTCAGCCCAAAAATTTCAGCGCCCCAAAATTTTAGCGCCGTACATTTTACCCGTGCATTTTTTAGGCCGTACATTTCCGCGCCGTGCATTTAGCGCCGGATTTTTAGCGCCCCAAAAGCTGAGAGAGAGAGAGGGGGGGGGGGGGGGGGGGGGGGGGGGAAATAGCCCAAATACAAAAAAAACAACACCACACACCACGCACACAAACCCCAAAACACACAAACCCCCACACAGAGGAAAAAACCAACCCTCACTTTTTCCCCTTTTTTTGTTCTTTTTTTAAATTTAACTTTTGAGTTCTTTTTTTTAAATTTAACTTTTTTAAAAATTAAAAATCACATGAAAAATTAAAATAACCCGAATATTTAATGAATTTTGCATCCGGGTTTTGGGGCCCCTCCCCAAAAAAATGAATGCAAAGCAATGGGCCCCCATCGTGTCCATGAGAGAAAGATCCCCCCGCGTTTACTGAAAAATTATGGTTTTTTTCACGTTTTTGTAGGTCTTTTACTTTCGGCGCGGTTTTGTGAAACAAAAAGAAGAAACGGAAAAGGGGAAGAATAGGGAAGAGAGAATAGGGGAGAGAAAAAGAGAGAGGAGAAAAGAAGAAGAGAGAGAGAGAGAGGAGCCCCAACACACCACAAACACACAAAGAGACAAAAAACACAAACCACACGCACATACACACACACACACACTTTTTCCACACAGAGAAGAGAGAGAGAGAGGAGAGAGAGGAGAGAGAAGAGAGAAGGGAGGGGGAGAGAGAGCCCCACACAACCAAAAGAGACACACACACAAAAAACCCCAACCCCCACAACACACACACACACACCACACACCCCTTAAAGGCCAAAAAAACACACACACACACACACACACTCACCCCCCAAAACACACACCAAAAACACACCCCACACACCCAGAAGGGGAGAGAGAGAGGGGAAAAAAAACACACACTCCACACACCACACCCCAAAACACACACACACCCCACACAACACAAAAACACACACACACACAAAGAAAACACACACACAAACACACACGCACATACACCCCACACACCCCACCCACACCAAAGAGGGGAAAACATAAACACACACCCCAAAACACACAACACACACAACACTCCCGAGAAGGGGGAGAGAGAGAAGGGAGAGAGAGAAGAGAGAAGGGGGAAAAAGAGAGAGAGGAGAGAGCACCCACACTTTACACCACACTTACACGGACCAAAAAAACAAACAAAAAACTTTCACACACACAAAAAAACACACACACACACCCCACCAACACACCCTTTCACACACAAACAAAAAAAAAACAATTTAAAACGCAAAAAACCCCCCCCCTCCCAAATGCCCCCCTCCACCACACAACCCACACCGAGACACACCCCCCCAAAAACCCCCCGGGACACACCACACACACAAAACACACAAACTGAACTGTAGGGCGCTGAACTGTATAAAAAAACCCCACCCCCACCCCACACAAAAAACACACAAACACACAAAAGGATACAAAACAAAAACTTTAACTGTACGGCGCTGAAATGTACGGCGCTGAAATGTCGGGCTGAAATTTCACGGGGCTGAAATGTACGGCGCGGAAATTTGGGGGGGGGGCGGTGCTGAAATGTTGGCGCTGAAATGTTGGCGTGGAAAAGTTTGGGGTGAAATGAAGTTTACCAACAATTGGTTACCGGAATGGGTTATGAAAAAAAAATATTTCAGGTGACCCAAAACTGGTTTTTAAAAAGAGGATCTCCACTGTAGATCATAATGTTTACCCGCTTGGGTTTGTTCAAAACAGTTTGCTCATAACCGTAAGCTCTATTTTAGCATTTATTGATTTTGAAAAAGCATTTGATTCTGTTAACGGAGCTTGTTGTGGCCAAATTCTCCTGAAAAATGGTGTGAAGGTAAATTGTTACTATACTTGAGAGCTATGAAATCAGAATGTCAGAAGCAGAATAAGATGTGGAACTAAAGTGACTGACATAATATACGGGTACCACTGGTGTTAAACAGGGTGATGTATGTCCCCCCTTATTTTTTTTCTGTTTTTATCAATGAGTTGGCGGGAGACATCATCAATAATGGTAAACATGGTGCCACTTTCCCCCAAGATGTCACAGTGTTGTTTATTCTTCTGCTTGCTGATGATGTTATCCTGCTATCCGAAACAGTTGTAGGCTTACAAAAGCATTTAAAATTAGCTTAAACAGTGCTGCAACATCACTTAATCTTAAGGTTAATCTGAATAAGAGTAATATTGTTGTATTGAAAACTTTGAAAACTTTTTATTCAAAGGGGGTAATAGAATAAGCAGTAGTTGCTTTTTTACATCCAGCCCTCTGGAAAACAAAAAAAGAAAAGAAAAAAAAGAACAACATTAAAAACAAAAAAAAACCCTTCCAAAAAAAAAACAAACAAAAATCACGCAACCCCCCCAAAAAACAACAACCCCAACCCCTAAGAAACAAGCAAACAAAAAAACCCTCCAAAAATAAACAAAAACAAAAACCAACAATAAAAAAAAAGAAAACCCTACCTCTCCCCAAAAAAAAAAAAACCCCAAATGAAAAACCCCCATCCCCCCAAAAAAACAAACCAACAAGAAAAACCCCCCAAACCCAAATCAAACAATAAAAAAAAGCCCCAAACAAAACAAACAAAAAAAACCAAAAAAATAAAACAAAGCAAACCCCCCCCCCCCCCCTTCCCAAGAAACCCCACAAAAAATAAACTAAACGAACCAAAAACACCCCACCAAGAAAAAAATTTAACTGACATGGAAAATTTTCCAATGCACACAGTTTTAAAAGATTAGGTATACAGTTTTGTCTATGTTACTTTCATGTACTCTCCTCAAAGTGATTTTATGAGTGACAAAGCATTGTCAGAAAATTTATACCTTACCAATTTATGGATTAAAAAAGGTTATGAACTATGACATCAAATGCTTTGGCAAATCAAAAAATAAACACACCCGTAAATTTGCTATCATTGATATTTTTTAACCATTCATTAACAAACTAATCAGAGCTGTATGACAAGAATGATTTTTTTTTTAAAGCCAGACTGATTTGGATGAAGTAAGTCATATTTTGAAAGTACATATAATATTGAAATAGGTCTGTTATTTGAAGGATCAGTTTTATTACCATATTTGTACAAAGGAATTATTTTGGCTTGTTTGAAAATGCTGGGGAAATAGCATTTATTGATACAAAGGTGATACAAATATGTTAAGGAATCACATATTATAGGAGCACTGAGCTTAAGATTTTCCTGTCTAAATCATCTAGACCATGAGTGGACGTCTGCTTGAGATGCATTAGAGAAAAATATACTTCATGTACTGCCAGGAATGGGATTTTTACATTTGAAGTGATCTTTTTAGAAATGCAAAATTCTTTCACTAAGGCAAGGTCATTGAAACAAGATCTGTCATTCATAACTGTTGAGGATGAAATTCTGGAAAAAAAAAGTTGGTTTAAGGAGCTGGCAGTGATATCTTCTATAACTGGTGTATTTTCGGATTTTTTCTTTCTTAGAGAATTTATGGCTTTCCAAATAACTTTCTGTTTATTGCTTGAGCTATCTGATAGGAGCTCTCGAAAGTGTTTCTTTTTGGCATTACGTTTCATCGATGTAATTTTATTTCGTTGCTTTCTAAAGTCATTAAATTGTTTGGTCTCTTTAATCCTTTCCCATTTTTACCCACCGTAGCCTGCCGCTGCCCGCTCACCCGCGTATATTTATGCCCGCCGCAGCCCGCCGGACGTCATTTCAGCCTAGTGGGGAATTTCCCTAATGTACTAAGCTCTACCTAGTACATGCACACTATGAATGAACATTCCACTGAGGTCAGCATAAACTAAGGAAGATAGGGCACCAAATTCAGTGCTACACAGCCTCCCGTTCACAAGAAATTGGCCAGTGACTGGCTTTGTCTTTCCCAAGCTTTCTTGTAGCTAAAAATGGCAGCAAAGATTGAGCATACAATTTGGGAGGAATATACTGATGTGGAAATTGAAGCTATTTTGGCTCAAGTGGATCAGTTCGAAAGAGAATAAAATGTTGAATCCGATGTTGAAGTAGATGTAGAACAAAGAGATGAAATAGGAGAAGGTAGTGAGTCGGAAAGTGATGCTGAGGATAACATTCCGTTGGCTTCATAGCAGACGACATGGCGCGGCGCACAAGTGCCTTGCACAGTGCAAGGCTTCACGCTGCCGACTGGGCCGGCACAAACTCTCTCACTGAATGCCAAGCCCTTAGATTTACTTTGTTTAGTTTGTGCACCCAACATTTTTTTCAAATTGTAGCAGATGAAACTAACAATTATGCCAGGCAAAAGATCGCCTGAAAGGCTTAGTCATAGATCCATTACGGACAGAAACAACACCTGATGAAATTAGGGCTTACCTGTCAGTTTTGATCATGATGGGGATCAAGCGTTTGCCAAGGCTTCATCTCTACTGGTCTACTGATTTGAGATTTTCTGAGTCACCGATCAGTAATATTATGACAAAAACCAGATTTCTCAAAATTAATCAGTATTTTCACCTGAGAAACACGCCAACACACCTGGAAGCGACACTGGACTTGTGACACCTGCATTGTGACAGTTATGTAACTGGCTATTGGTGAAGGACACACTAGTGTTTTTGTAAATAGTAGGTATCAGCATATATTTGTAAATAATGTATATATGCGCATTAGTCAACGTTGTTTTCAATATTTTGAATACTTTCCACTGAGAAAATGTAGACTTGGTGACAGTAATTTGTGACACGTGAATGTTCATTGGATTACCATGATGGTGGATGCGATGGAGGACACATTCAGGCAGGACCACACTATTATTTTGTTTAATCACATACGTATATTGCGCATGTTTGAAGGTAGTTGTAGACTAACAGCATGATGTCACTGCAATGTTACCTGTATTTGGTGACAAAGAGGGGACAGCAGCACGACACATGTAAGTAGGACACACATCTTGGGGTACAGAACAAGTATGACATCATATGAATGACTTACTTGACTTATGCCTCTTGGTTCCTTGGGGAACATAGGGCTGCAACAACACCCCTCCAACGAACTCGGTTTTGGGAGATCCTCTTCAGCTCGGCCCATGTCATTCCGGCTGCCTTCGTTTCTTCGTCAACACTTCTGCGCCAGGTCTGCTTTGGTCGACCAACTTTCCGCTTCCCTTGTGGATTCCAGTCAAGGGCCTGTCTGGTAACATTTGACGCAGGCTTGCGGAGTGTATGGCCGATCCATCCCCACTTCCTTTGTTTAATGATGGACTCGATTGGGGTTTGTCTTGGTCCTGTCCCACAGTTGTTTGTTGGATATGACTTCGGCCACCTGATGTTGAGGATGTACCTGAGGCATTTGTTGGTAAAAGACTGGAGTTTTGTGGGTGTTGGTTTTTGTTACCCGCCAGGTTTCTGAGCCATAAAGTAGGACCGATTTGACATTGGTGTTGTAGATCCGAAGCTTATTTGTGAAATGAGAGGGTTGTTGACCTCCAATTGGCCGAAGGGTGTTGAAGGCGTGACAGGCTTTGTTGATTCGGCACTTGATGTCTTCATCTGTTCCCCCATCTTTACTGACGACACTGCCCAGGTAAATGAACTTGGTGACTTCTTTGATGGTTTCTTGCTGCAGTCACACTGGGTCATGTGTTTTGTTGTTCACCCTCATGACTCCGTCTTCCCGATGTTGATTTGGAAGCCAGTCTTTTCAGCTTCGTCAGCAACACGACAAAGCTTCTCTTGTGCATCTTGTTGCCTGTGGGAGAGAAGGCTGATGTCGTCTGCGAAGTCCAGGTCTTCCAGCTGCTTCATGAATACTTTGGCCAAATATGACTGCTCTGCGAACAATAGTAACTGTACAGGACTATGTGTACTTGAGGTACCTTATTCTCGGAAAAAAACGGCATAAATTTTAGAATACTACAGAGAGTTTCTCTGTAAGAAATGCGAATGGTAAAGGGTTAAGTTTGTCTCTTTTGATTATTTCCTCTTCAATTTCTTTATTTGGCCACAGAAGTTTTGGGGTATGTTTCACTCGTTTTATTTTGAAAGGGGCGTGTTTATTATAGATGTTCAGGAAAGTCTTTTGCCAGAATTCAAAGGCTAGATCAGGGTCAGTTAACTTATAAATATTTGAAAGAGAAGAATGCATTAGGTCTGTCACGCTCCATAAGGGATTGTGGCTAAATCCCCACCCATGCACTCCCTAACTATCTTCCCGACAACACCAAACACAACACCGAAGAAAAGTTCCAGACTTTACTTTTCAAAATCCAAAAAACAATCATCATACAAATACTTAAACTCACTTACACACACACACACACACACACACACACACACACACAACACACAACACACACACACACACACACAGATTCAACTTCCAATCACACTCTAAATTCTATCTACCATAGTCCCTCTTCTGCACAGTTCAGAAACCTGTTTGAGGAATATTCCCCTCCCACTTCCCTCACAGTCAGACTCAGGTTTCCGAGCACAGTCACCATCACCAGGTTGAAGTCCACAAGGATGGTCACGGATGGACAGGGAGAAGGGAAACGGGTCAAAGGGGAAAAAGGTGGATCCAGGGAATAAAGGAACAGAGGGTCAAGGACAAGCGTCGGTGACTCTTCAGGGCACACTGGGCTGCTCCCTCTCCAGGTACGACTCCACCGCTGGAGGCACCACAGGAACCTGGAACAGGCAAAACTTGCCATTCCTCAGCATACACCCATGGCTAGCACTAAGGCAACTAGGGTTATTTCCTTTGTGTCCATACGACAATTGACAATTTGTCTATTCAGCCAAAACTTCACCATATCTCCAAGGAATCATTTACATTTCCCATCTAAATGATGTCTGATGTATAATTTATAATATTATTATGTTAAAATACTTAAAAAAAACTTTTCCACAAGAGAGATTATCTTACAGAAAACCAATAACAGCCACATACAGCTGCTTATTACACAAACTTGCACTAAATCCCAAATCACTCCAGGGCTCACCCATATTGATAATTAACCTTAAGAAATACGAGTGTTCTAAACACTAGTGAGAACTCTCTAGACAAAACATTGGCATTAAAAACATATATAAAGAATGTATCCTATTGTTCACTAAGGAGAACCTAAGCCTACCCAATGTACCATAAACCTAAAGACAGAGGAAACCTCCTCGAAACCATTCTACATTAATTTATTCAAGAACCAACCATCCAAGCACTACACTGACCAAGACACTCAACGACGACCACCACACGGCACAAAGAACCAATCACAGAACTCAATCATAACTACAGAACATCCCTCACTGTCACTGAGAAAGAACAAGGTGCACTCCTGCACCCAGGAAAGACGTTGACAAAAAACAGACAGCACAGCACAACGAAGAAGAACGTAGAATGGTCTCGGGAGCCGAACCACTCAAAGATGAATATACTCCCCTCTGCTTTCCAAGCAGAGACACCCACACCACAGAAGTATGGTGCACTCTGCACCTCGGGAAGACATTGACAGGATGTGGCACAACGTAACAATGAAGAACGAAGACCGGGTTCACAGGAGCCTGAACTACTCCCAGTGCTGCTCCTCCTGCTCTCCAAATAGAGAGAACACATCACATGGCGCCCAACAGCCCAGCTGGAATGGCGACCAGCGAACTTCAGCCAAAGACTGAATCTCCTCCTCCTCCTGAAGTCAAGACCTCCTCCTATTTAAAGCTGCTGCTATTCAAACCCTAACTCATGAGAAGCTAACCTGCATGCAAAATTGCAGAGAAAAGGGAATGTGCATGCCACTAAGCTGGAGTTCATCATATACATAAAAAAAAAATGCAAATGTGAACACAGAAATACACCAGCATCCAGACACAGAGAGAGAAATGGCATTGAGTAATGCACGGAATTATGCGAACCGTGACAAGGTCATAAAGAAAATCTTTTTCTTTAAAATTAGCAAAGGACCTGTATCTTATTTGTTTATAATGAAGTTTAGGAATTTTTAACTCCTTTTTTTAGCCAAGTAATACAGATAGGAAAATGTATCGCTACAACCACTTGGGGGAGAACATATTTCTACAATGTTTTGTTTAGAATTAATATAGATATGATCTATTGATGTCTCAGAGGAGGGGGTAACTCGGGTTGGTGTATCAATTTCTTGAAGGAGGCCAAAACTTTCATACAACTGAGTCCATCGCTTGTTGAGTTTCAAGAGATCTATATTAAAATCAACTGAAGAGAATTATTTCATTATCAAGTAGTGTAAACAGCTTCCATCAATTCGTTTAAAGTGGTCATACAGTCACAGGGTTCGGAGGGGTTACGGTAGTCAAATCCAGTAAGGATAGGTTTACTCTATATGATATTATATTTTTGGGGACGGGATAGCTCAGTGGTCGGAGCACTCGCTTTCCCCCAGCCAAGTTAAACAGCATCAAGCGGGGTTACCAGTTGGATGGGTGACCGTTTGCGCGCCTTAGCTTCAGTACAGTTCCCCCAGTTCACCCAGCTGTAAATGGGTACCTGCCCTCTTTAGGGTCAGGGAAGGTAAAGCAGCGCGGGAGAGGAGATGGGCGCCGCCCTCAATATGCTGGCCCTAGAGAAGTGAGGTCTCTGACGCCTCACTCCCCTACGACCTTATAGGTTATGGGACTCCTTTACCTTTACTTTTATATTGTTTCGACATGATGTTTCTCAAAGGAATTTATATGTTTATAAGTGACATTTATTTATATACAGAATCAAACCAGTTTGCTTTGGAATAATGGGATCAAGTTGCACAATATCATAACCAGGAATTAAT
>CM054137.1:56453282-56523347 GCA_028751875.1 Rapana venosa | reverse complement strand
TTTTTAGTCTCACTGAAGGATTGCGAGTGCTTGCAAGAAATGGAAAGAATTGGCAAGTCTGCTTGGAAATCAGAAAATCCCACTGGAGAGACACTGTCTGATATACAAGGCATGCATCAGACCTGTTCTGAATGGTTCAGAGACATGGGTTTTCACAAAAACCGTCAAACGTTTGTTGAAGAGCTGTGAAAACCGAATGGGAAGACAGGATCACGAATAAAGAACTATGGAGAATGTGCAAAGTTGATGATCTGAAGTCTGTAGCTAGTAGCAATAGATTGTGCTGGTTTGGGCACGTTCAACGGAAAGCAGACCACCACATCATAAAAAGAGCAATGAACTTCGTAGTGGATGGAAAGAGACCAAAGGGAAGGTCTAGCAAAACCTGGGCTACCTGTATTGCAGATGATCTTAGAAAAAGGGGCATAAATAAGGAGGAAGCTCAAAACAGAGAGAGAGATGAAGAAGGTTCATCAATGTCAAACCTCCCCTGGGAGAAACATGACAAAAAAGGAAGAAGAAGAAGGAGGCAGCTTTTTACTACTGTAGAATTAAAGGCTTGGAAAGGATTACAAGTGAATTGTGATTGTTGCAGAGTGTTTTAGATCTGCAGACTTGATTTGAATCAGCACTGTCCTTATCTTGCCACACACAAGAACTCCAGTATCTTGGTCAAATGATTGAGGATCAGTGCAGAGACCAAAAATTTGCTTATAGAAAAGGGAACAAATGAAAATAAGCATCGAAATATCTTTGCTAGCTGCTAAGAAGGCACATGTGTTTTAGCTCCTAAAACAGAAATCTCTTCTGTTTTGAGTGAAAACTTCTGATCAGTCAATGCAAATTCTGCTGGCTGAGGGAAATACAGGTTTAAAGCCAAAAGAGGGAAGAATCTGCAAATGTTTGAACATCAAGCAAATATAAATAGGCTGATATCTTCTCAGGTTGCTCAGAATCCTCAAGTGGCATTGTCCCAAAAACTTCCCTGTGCTAGGACAACTCATGCTGACTCATTTGAAAAGCTGTGGAGGCCGTGTGCCGAATATGATATCACATTGAAGATCATCACATTCCTCAATGTGTTTCCATGAGCCTAGCTGCCCTTAACCACTAGACTGCCCCACCCCAGAAATTTTCCAGGGCTAAATGTGCACTTTATACGCCTTCAACCCAGAAAATTTCCGGGGTTTCGAACCGAGGTAAACATGCCAGCTTCCTTGACTACAGTTAAAGAGAAAGAACTCCCAAACTAACGGAGATCACTATCCTGGTTGCTTGGCAACATCCAGCTGCAAAATTCGTGGCAAGAATGATCATTTTTTAGCTCATATTTTGTGTTATTATGCATGACTGCTTAGGCAGTTCTTGTTCAAAATGGTTGACACTTCTTGTTGAAGGTATCAATAACTTTACACAGCTGAAAAAGTGGCAAATAAAACTTGAGATATAGCTGACAGTGATGAAAATGATTGTGTATGATTCAGGAGGATAGTGCATTAAAAAAAAAAAGAATGAGATAGTGCATTAAAAAAAAAAAGAATGAGATTTAAGAATGAGATTTTGCCTTGACTTATGTTTGACGTTAATGAGATGGGGGGTACTCAGAATGACAGTGGTGATGAAGAAAGTGTATTTTTGTCGATGTTTTACAGTTTAAATATATTTTTGTAGTGAAATATCATGCTAACTAATTTGAGCTTACCTCAAAGTAATCTATGATATATATACTGTCATTGGCCAAACTATCAGTATTATTCATATAGTAATTTCTGAGTAAGAGGGACATGAACATAACAAGTGGTACATAGGATTTTATTCTCCGGCATATAGGGTGCACCTGCACTCGGCAGTTAAGAGGTTAATACTATTAACTCAATAGAGTCGCAGTGAAATGGATCCCTCCATTTTGTGGTGACGCATGATTTTGGCAATATTTTGCAACAGAGTGGACATATTATTCGATGTCCCATCTCTGCACAAACCTCGGGTACAAGGCACAGTCTCACAGTTAGGATGTGGCCTCTATAAAGAGGCTGCATAAGTAATACATTTCACGATGTAGGCGAAGTGCATGCAACGGATGGCGTACAACTACCACCCAAGGAAACAGAGCACTGCGCAATTTGCAGATGTGTACCAAAATAGTAACACGTCACTCTGATCGCATGGGAGGTAATCTATTTACCGCACCATCACATCCACCCCCACTCAACTACCTCGTTCCAAGGTATGCTACCCGACCAGCATATTTGATGCTTAAGCCAGTAGCTACCGATTGTCACCCACCAATCTGGTGACAATCACACTTGGGTATTTGACCCCAACCATACTACCAATTGTAACAGTGTGGACATATTTGATATCCCTTCTCTGCACAATCTCGGGTATTTGATCCCACTTCTGACACCATTTGTAACAGAGTGGACATATTATTCGATGTCCCATCTCTACACAAACCTCAGGTACAAGGCACAGTCTCACAGTTAGGATGTAGCCTCTATAAAGAAGCTGCATAAATAATACATTTCACAATGTAGGCAAAGTGCATGCAACGGATGGCATTCAACTACCACCCAAGGAAACAAAGCGCTGTGCAATTTGCAGGTGTGTACCAAAATAGTAACATGTCACTCTGATTGCATGGGAGGTAATCTAATTACCGCACCATCACAATATGAAAAATTCAGCAGATTTACTCAACATAATAAAGACATACAAATTATACATCATTGAAAAGTTTATTATGTGTACTTTTGAGATTGTGACACAGTTTTTCAGTAGATGACTGGTTTTTTTTTATACAAATTTTCAAAATATGTCACTGAATGCTGAAAAATGAAAAGTTTTGAAAATTAGGGCTGCTTATCTTACATGGCTTGAACTGTTCATCAGCTAGTCCCCTTGAAGCAATGTGATGATTTTTCACCAAGGTAAAGTTCCTGAAGTTGGCTGAATCCATCTGATGTCACTTTTTGCACGATACAATTTAAAAAAGAAATAATACTGGAGAGCCCGAAATCCCAAATAATATGCTTGTTGATGTGTCAAAGAAAAATAGCCAACACGCACAAACTAGGCAAGCTTATGGTCAAGGTAAGCAACTGTGTTTAGAAAAATGATTGCCCTACAGGCCAGCATACTTTTCTCTTCAGTTGAACATCGCTTAGTGTATTTAAAAAAAATCATAATTCCGCCAAATCTTAAGCTTCAGCACATCACAGTGAAGGAGAGGAGCGCTGAATCTTAAGATTCGGCACAACCTTATTGAGTTAAGAGTACTTTGTGCAAATCTTAACTCAATGGAGTTGCAGTGAAATGGATCCCGCCTTTGTGGTGACACATAATTTTGGCAATATTTGAATAATTCAGCACATTTACCGAACATAATAAAGACATACAAATTATACATCATTGAAAGGTTTATTATGTCTACTTTTGAGATTGTTACAGTTTTTCAATGGATGACTGTAATTATTTTTTTTACAAATTTTCAAAATACGTCACTGAATGATGACAAATAAAAGGTTTTGAAAATTAGGGCTGCTTATCTTACATGGCTTGAACTGTTCATCAACTAGTCTTCTTGAAACAATGTGATGATTTTTCACCAAAGTAAAGTTCCTGAAGTTGGCTGAATCCATCTGATGTCACTTTTTGCACTAGATACAGTTTTTGTTTTTAAAATCATAACACTAGATAGCCTGAAATCCCAAAGGATACGCTTGTCAACATGTCAAAGAGGAGTAGCCAACACATGCAAACTAGGCAAGCTTATGGTGAAGGAAAGCAACAGTGTTTTGAAAAATGATTGCCCTACAGGCCAGAGCACTTTCCCTTCAGTTGAACATCGCTTAGTGTATTAAAAAAAAAGAAGTAATTCTGCCAAATGTTAAGCTTCAGCACGTCACAGTGAAGGAGAGGAGCGCTGAATCTTAAGATTTGGCACAACCTCATTGAGTTAAAGGGGATTTTTTGTTGTTGTTGAGACTCCCTCTGCTACTGGTAACCATGTAACCCAGTACCACCTGCCACATGTGGGGAGTAAACCCAATCAAAAAATCCGACCTGGAGAGGGATGGGCTCAGCCAGGTTTGATTTGCCCAAGATACACCCATGACAAAGACAGCCAGAATTTCCATACCGGATCGGTCGTCGCCCGGGTTACCAAGGACCGCGCCTTCTGTTGCTCATCAGGACAGAGGTCGAAAGTATGCTACTGATGTAAAACACAGCAAAATCCGTAGCCAGAAACAACACCATTATTGGCACATGGAATGTACGGACTAAGAGCTGCAGGCAAAGGGGAGAACTGACACATGAATGTCCAGATATCAATGGCACACCCTTTGGGGCTCTGCGAAGTAAGGTGGAAAAACATGGAGAAACAACGACCCGGGAAGACCACAATTATACTACAGTGGAAAACAGGATAAAAAATGAACACGGCGTGGGTTTCTCGTTCAAAAAGGGCCCCGGAACACCGTCATGAGCTGAAGCCTGTGTCCAGCAGACTTATACCATCCGCCTGAGAGCAACCCCCTTTAACATAACTGTAGTACAGGCATATGCCCTACATCAACTGCGCAATGAAGCCATAGAAAATTGTATGACCGCTACAAGAGGTTCTGAATCAAACCCCCAAGAAAGACATCCTCGTTGTGCAAGGTGACTGGAACGCCAAGGTAGGAGAAGATGCATGGAAGTTGGGGCCACTTGTAATAACCAATCAAATAAAAGAGGCTTGGACTCCTGGAGTTTGCCATAACAACCACCTCCAGCTAGTGAATACACTTGCCCACACAAAAAATCCAGAAATGGACATGGCATAGCCCAAATGGAAAACACCACAACCAATAGATTACTTTCATGGTGAAAAGACGTTTCAGTCTAGCTTTTAAACATCGCACAGACACAAAGTTTTCCAGAGCAACATAGGGAGTGATCATGATCTTGTGATGATGATTTTCCCGACTACGTCTAAAAAAATCCACAAGCGAACAACATCGGGATCAAATTTGACCTCGAGAAGCTGAAGGACCCAGAGGTATTAGAAAATTTTTCAAGCAAGGATAGGTGGAAATTTTTGCAGCACTCACTGTGATAGATTCAGACATAGATACACTGACGAATTTTCAATTACAGCAGTGACTAAACAGCAAGCGAGCTTCTTGGGCAAACCCCGACCATCAAAAAACCATGGGTCACCCCTAACATCCTACAACTATGCGACAAGCGAGAGAGTTGAAGAAAAAAAAATGAAACAAAAGAAAGAGCAGAATAATATAGGGCAGTCAACAAAAGAATCGGGAAGTCCATGACGAGGCAAAGAGAAATGGATCGGTGAACGTGTCAAGACATTGAAGAGAACATCAAGAAAAACAATAGCAAGAAAGCATATCAGCAGGTGAAAGACCTGACTAGCACAAACCCGGAAAAGGGTTTAACAATCCCAAAACAAAAATGGGAAGTGTCTCACTGACGACCCGGTATTCTGAACAGATGGACAGAATACTGTTCTGACCTGTATAACTATAGAACCGCAGGGGATCCAGAAGTCCTTAAAGTTTCCCGCAGCAAAGACACAGACAGTCACCCTATCCTCCGAGAAGAAGTGGAAACGCAGTCAGATCGCGAAAAAGGGGGAAATCAGCAGGGGGTGACAACATTCCAGCTGAGTTGGTTCAAGCTGGAGGGGAAGCCATGATCCGCCCCTACTAAGAATCTGCAACAAGATCTGGCAGACAGGAAAATGACCAACACCATGGACACAGTCACTCATCATCACCCTCCCCAAGAAAGGAAATCTACAACAATGCCTAATTACCGCACAATCAGCCTCATATGCCACCCCAAACAAGTCATGTGCAGATAATATTGAATAGACTGAAGCCACAAGCAGAGACCATCATTGCTGAGAACAAGCAGGTTTCAGAGCAGGGGGCAGCACAACAGAACAGATATTTAACCTCAGAATACTATGTGAGCGGTACCTTCAACATCAACAAGACCGTTACCATTTATTTATCGATTTTAAGAAGGGATTTGACAGGGTGTGGCATGCAGCTTTTTGGGGAACCATGAACTTGTTTCAGCATCAAGCAAACCGATTCAGAGTCTCAAACAGCTGTACAGCGAGGGCCACCAGTGCAGTGTACTACAACAACAATATTGGAGAATGGTTTCGAACCCAAAAGTTGGAGTAAGGGAGGGCTGTCTACTCTCACCCACTCTTTTCAACATCTTCTTGAGAGAATCATGGCTGATGCACTGGAACCCTCATGAAGGATCAGTCACATGGTGGCAGAACAATCACAAACCTCCGCTTCGCAGATGACATTGATGAAATAGAGGTCAAAAGAGCTTGCCAGCCTAACAAACACTTGAATAAGGGCCCCCAAAACATATCGCATGAAATCAGTGCAGAGAAGACCAAACTGATGACTAATAACACCAACGGCATTAGCACTGATATCAGGGTTAATGACCAGAAGCTGGAAACAGTTCAAAGCTTCAAGTACTGGAGCCATTGTATAGACCAGGGATCCAAGCCAGAAGTAGTAGCAGACTGCCAGCAGACCCAAAAACAGCTTTGTCAAAACTAAACACCATCTGGAGAATAAAATATCTCACTTATCCCAAGATCAACTAATGCGCTCCCTTGTCATATCCATATTTCGTATGCCTGTGAATCATGGACCCTGACTGCAGATTGGAGAGAAGATACAGGCGGTGGAGATGAGTGCTTTCGGAGACTCCTTGGCATCTCCTACAAAGACCACAAGCAACGAAAGCGTGCATAACGATCCAGCAAAAACCCTTGGACCCTATGAGAAACCTTCTAACGTGGTGAAAAAGCGTAAACTTAATGGTTTTGGCATGTCACAAATTCCAAAGGGCTTGCAAGACAGTTTTACAAGGCACTGTCCAAGGAGGAAGAAGAAGAGGCAGACCAAGGAAGAGCTGGGAGGATAAAAATCACGAATGGGCAGGCTAGAAAAATCAACAAAACCCTGAGAAAGCGAAAAAGAGAGAGGAATGAAGGGAACTGGGTTTTTGGTCTTTGAGGGTGCCCCCACGGGCGTCAGACTACGGACAGATAGATTTGATAGATAGATGTGCACTCTCTCTCTCTCTTCTCTCTCTTTTCTCTCTCTCTCTCTCTCTCTCTTCTCTCTCTCTCTCCTCTCTCTCTCTCTCTCTCTTTCTCCTTTCCCTTCACCTTTATGTATGTCAGACTTGTCCTTCATCTCTTTCTTCTCTCTCTCTAATCTCTCTCTCCTCTCTCTCTCCTCTCTCTCTCTCCCCTCTTCTCTCCCTCTTTTCAAATTTCATTGCTAGAGAGAGGAGTTTAGCAAAGTGTAAAACTTTTTTCCTTTTTTTTATTTTTAAAAAAATTTTTTTTTTTTTCTGGCGTTAAATTTGTACAGTATTTCGAAAAAATATTGATGGGGATCCGTGCTGTCTCAGAATTAATATTTATATACCTTTGAAACACGCACAACACAAAACACCCCCCCTTCTCTTTTCCTCCCCCTCTCCCCTTTCTTCTCTCTCTTCTCCTCTCCCACCTTAATTTTTGGCTTTTATCCCCCCCCTTTTTTTTCCCCCTCTTTTATTTTATGGAAAATAATACGGTATTATTTATTTCATTATCTTCATATAACTGCATGAGTAAATAAAATTGGTGTGACATGATGGACTGTCTTGAAATTTTATTTTAGAGTTATCATGAAACACACACTTCTCTTCTCCCCCCCTTCCCTCCCCTCCCCTCTCTCCCCTCTCTCCCCTCTCTCTCCTTTGCCCTTTATAATTGGGGGGTTGTTGTTTTTTTTTTGTTTTTTTTTCTTTCTTTTCTTCCTTTTTTTTGTGTGAAGAGGGGTATTAGTTTTTATTTATTTATTTAATTTTTTTAAAATTTTTTATTATTATTATTTTTTTAATTTTTAATATTTTTACAAACATATTTTTTTTAAAATAACAAAATAAGTGCAAAGTGATCGTGATGTTTGAAAAATTATTTTTTAGACCATCTCACACAACACAAAACCACCCCCAACCAACCACACACACCACAACACCACCTCTCTCCTCTTCTCTCTCTCCTCTCTTTCTCTCCTCTCTCCTCCCCCTTCTTTTTGTGCCAAAAACCGTATGCAATTTAAATTTTCTTCTCCTCCTCTCTCTCTCTCCTCCCTTCCTCTCTCTTTTCCTTCTCCTCTCTCTCTCCTTCTCTCTCTCCTCCTCCCCTTCTATTTTTTTTGTGTTTCTAAAAAGGGGAAATTTTCATACTTTCGATTTTAAAATATTTTTTTGGATTGTTGTCTGTACTGACCCAGTGAATCTCCTATTTTAATTTTTTTACCACGTAACAACTATGTGACTATTCTACAATAAAGGTGTTCAATTTTTGATCTAAAGGTTTCTTTCCCTCTCTCTCTTTTTTCCCTCTCTTCTTCCCCTCTCCTCTCTCCCCCCCTTTCTCCCCCTCCCCTCTCCCCCTCCCCCCTTCTCCTTTTCCTGTGTTGTTTTTGCGGGGGTTTTATTTTCTTCTTTTTGGGGTAATTTTTGGGTTTTTTTCGCTGTTTGTTTTTTGTTTTGGTGTAGACTGTGTGTGTTTGTGTTGTAGTGGAAGGGGGAAGGGTTTTTTTTTTAAAAAAAAAATTTTTTTGTTTTTTTTTGTTTGTTTTTTTTTGGGGGTCTTAGGTTTTTTTTTTTCTTTGTTTGTTTTTGTTGTTTTTTTTTCTTTTTTTTTGTTTGTTTTTGGAAGGTTTTTTTGTTGTTTTTTGGTTGTTTTTTTCTTTTTTTGGGTGGGGGGGGGGGTTCGGGGGGTATTTTTTTCTTTTGTCGTCTGGGGTTTTTTTTTATTTTTGTTTGTTTTTTTCTTTTTCTTCTTTTTTTTAAAAAAAAGGGTTTTTTTTCCTTTGCTTTTTGCTTGAAAAGGGGTACGATTTCATTTTTAAATTGCCCCCTGGGGGGGACTGAGTAAAAAACACAAAAACTTATCATTATCCGGGAAAAAATTTTTGTTTCATTACTTACAATGTGTAGATGTTTTTTTTTATGACTTTATTGGGGCTTTTCCCCCTCTTTATTATTGGTGTAGGGTATTGACTTATTTTATTACCTGACATTAAATTTTGCAGAGCAAAATTAAAAATTTTGTTTTGTGGCATTTGGGAATTAAAAATTTTTTATTTTCCCCAAAAACCCCACCCCCCCCCCACCCCCACCCCCCCACACACATTAATTTTTTATATTTTCAACATTTTATTGGACTTGCCCTGATTTTGTTTAATGAGTCCATTTCAATATCTAAATTATGTATAACAAGTATGTGTACCATTTGAAAATGTGTAGATGTTTATCTTATGATTATTAAGTTTGGTTGTGTTATTTTTTCTTGGCTTTTTTGTTGTTGTTGTTTTTGGGTTGTTTGTTTGTCTGTTTTTCTCTTTTATCATCTTTTTTTGGGTTTTGGGTTTTTTTTCTTCTCTTTTGTTTGTTTTGGTTACGGTTTTTTGGGGGGGGGGGGGGTAGGGGGGGGGTTTTTTGGGATTTTCTTTTAATTGCTTCTTTGGGGGGGGGGGAGGTTGTTGGTGGGGGGGGGGGAGGGGGGGGGGGGGGGGGGGGGGTTGTTGGGAGCTTGTTTGGGGTATCCCGGTTATTTTTTTTTTTTTTTTTTTTTTTTTTTTTTTTTTTTTTTGTTTGTGGGGGGGTTTAAAGGTTTTTCCCCTGTTTTTGTGGTGTTTTGGGTTTTTGTGTTTGGGGGGTATTTTGGGTTTGTTTTTATTCGTAAATTGTTTTTTGTTCTTTGGGGATCTTATTTTTTTGTTTCTGTTGTTTTGATGTTGTTTGGTATTTTTTGGGTGTTTTGGGGGTAGGGGTTGTGTTGGGGGTTTTTTTTGGGTTTGTGTTTTATGGGGGTGGTTTTAAAAAGTATTGGATTTTTGAAAGTTTTTTTATTTGTTTTTTCCCCATATGTTTTTAAAAGGGGTTTGGGGGGGGGGGGGGGGGGGGGGGGGGGGGGGGGGGGGGGGGGGGGGGGGGGGGGGGGGGGGGGGGGGGGGGGGGGGGGGGGGGGGGGGGGGGGGGGGGGGGGGGGGGGGGGGGGGGGGAAAAAAAAAAAAAAAAAAAAAAAAAAAAAAAAAAAAAAAAAAAAAAAAAAAAAAAAAAAAAAAAAAAAAAAAAAAAAAAAAAAAAAAAAAAAAAAAAAAAAAAAAAAAAAAAAAAAAAAAAAAAAAAAAAAAAAAAAAAAAAAAAAAAAAAAAAAAAAAAAAAAAAAAAAAATTTTGAAAATTTTTAAATATTAAAATTAAGTTTAAAAGTTTGGGGGAAATTTAAAAAAAAAAGGGGATTTTTTTCCCATTTAAAAAATTAAATTTTTGGGGGGGTGGGGGGTTTTGGGGGGGGGGTTTTGGGGGGGGGGGGTTGGTGGGGGGTTTTGGGGGGTTTTGGGTGGGGGGGCCGGGGGGGTTGTGGGGGTTTTTTGGGGGGGGGGTGGGGGGGGGGGGGGGTTTTGGGGGGTTTCTAAAATTTTTGGGGGGGGGGGCCTACTTTTTTAAAAAATCCTTTTGGGCTTTTTTTTTTTTGGGGGGGGGGGGGGGGGGGTCCGGGCTTGGGGGCGGGGGGGGGGGGGGGGGGGGGGGAAGGCAGGGGGGGGTTTTTGGGGGGGGGGGGGGGGTTTTTTTTGGGGGGGGGGGGGTTTTTTGGGGGGGGGGGGGGAGGGGGGTGGGGGGGGGGGGGGGGGGGGGGGGGGGGTTTTTTGGGGGGGGGCTGTTTTGAAAAGGGTTATTTCCCCTTGTTTTTATTGTGTGACTTTTAAAAAGGGTTGGGTTATTTTTTAAGTTGTATCCCTAACGGGCGGGGAGGGGATGTAAAAAACCCCAAAATTGGGCTTATTCATTACCCTTCGAAAAAAAAGGGAAATTTGTCATTGTCTTTTTTGGCCCTTTTTTCCAAACTGGAAAACGTAAATTCTTTTTTTTTTCTTCTTTGTTTCTTTGCTAATGATTTTGTATCGTTGTTTTCAGGTTAATCTTATATTTACAAAAAAAGCAAAAAAGCTGTCCCATCATGGGAGGTACCTGGAGGCATTTTTAGTTATGATAAAAGACTTTTGGGCGGGTTTTGAGAACTTTTATAAAGAAGCACAAAAAATTTGGTATTTAAAAAAAAGTACTTAAAGCCTTTTTTCAACAAAAAAAGGACTTTTGTTTATTTGTTTTTTTCTTCCCCTTTAATGATTTCCAAAACTGCAATCTCGGGAAAGGGTTTGTTTTTGGTGTGGAATTTTTGGGGAGCAATGATTTTTAAATTTTATTAAATCTTTTGATAAATTTTTTTCATGTTGTTAAATGGAGCCCTTTTAATGCAAGAACCAGTTCTAAAATTTAACCCCCTTTTTAATGGGGATGATAATTTTTCAGTGATACTAAAATTTCCCATATGTAATGGTTTCCAAGAAAATCTAAAGATGCCAGAAAAAAAAACTTTGGTGACCCTTTAAATTGGAGATATGTAATATGTTTGATGTTTTATATTAAATGGCCCCTTTGGTTTTAAAATTTTGTTGAAAGTTCCCAACATATATTGCATCCTAGGAGCTTTTTGGGGTTGATTATTTTATTGTTTCTTGTGATTTGCTTAGGGGTCTTAACTTTACATCACTCACGGTTGAAAGCCAGATGGAGTTGGCCTTTTTCCCTTTTGACCATGTGGGTTTGGGTTTTAAAGACAAAAACAATCATAGTAGCCCAAGCAGGGTTTTATAAAGCTGTTGTTTGTGAGAAATCTTTTGGGAAATGAGAATTGGGGAAAAAAGGTTTGTCAAGAGGGCAAAAAAGAAAGATATCCAAAAAGATTTTCCTTTGCTTCTAGTACTTTAAAATAGAAAAGTGAACAATGCTCTAAGTTTTCTTTGTGGAATTTTCTAAAAGATTCTAGCAGTTTGCATCCCTTAAAAACCTTTATGAAAAATAAAAAGAAAAAGTCAGGGGGGTTTGATAAGGAATGTAAAACCCAAAAAAAGAGAGTAGGGGGAAAATTTAAACGTTTCAGAAAATTAAAAATTAAAGAAGATAGGAAAAAATTTGTAGAGGCAAAAAAAAATTAAAAAAAGTTTTTTTTAAAAAAAAAAAGGAAAGCATTCGGACATGAAAAATATTGAATGGGTTATTTTAGAAAAGAAAGTGAAAAACCCATCGCTTTTTGGGAAAATATTTAAAAGTTGGGATGGGGGGGAGAAAGCAAAAAATAGAAAACAAAAATCTTTTGGGAATGTTTGGGTTTGGGTCTTTTTAAAAAACTTTTTAAAAAAACGGGCGTGGGGGCCTATATGGAACAGGGGAAAAATAAATGTGGGTTTTGGGACAAAAAGGGGGGGAAACCCATTTTTAAATAAGTTTAATTTCAGAAGGGGAATTTTTAAAAGGCCTTTCCAAATAAAGGGTTTGGGGAAGGGTCACCCGGGGAATTTGAAAATATTTCAGCTAAAATTTTTAAAAAGTGGTGGGGGATTTTTCCAAGGGGTTTTTTTAACAAAGTTTATTTTAACCATTTTTGCCCAAGGGGAATTTTTCCCACTAGAATGGTCAAAGGCCAAAACTTTCCAATATTTAAAAGGAGATTTGATAAGGTTGATAACTACAGAGGTGTGTCTTTGTTAAGTTTTATTTCTAAATGTTAACTACAATATTTAAATTAAAAGGTTATACTCTTGGTTAGAAGATAAGATTAAATTTCCCAAAATTTAAAAGGTTTTCGTTTAAAGGGGCACTGACAGTTTGGTTTATGTTTTTTCATTTCTGGAAAAATTTTTCGAAATGCATGAGTAAGGGAAAAGGGAAAAAAGCTATATACGCTTTTTTGAATTCAGAAAGGCCTTTTTATTCTGTTTCAAAAATAAAAAAACTTTTAAATGTATGAGGGGAACAAGGTGTTGGAGGAAAATTTTTTGCCTGCCTGGGAAAGGGAATGGATAATTCACTATTTGTTTATTGTGTTTTTGCAAAGAAAGAGCGGCAGGGGATGTTTTTAATGTCCATTGGGGGTTTGGAAGGGTGTGTTTTGAGTCCTACACTTTTTTTCGTTTTTTTTCAAAAGTTAGCAAATTTTTGTGAATGAAGGGGGTAAGTATGGGATCCAGGTATTGCCCGACATTTTGGAAATGTTCATTCTGTTTTTTGCAGATGATGTTGTGCGTTTTCCCAAAAACTCCCGGTTTGGGCTCCAAAAAACAAATTTAATATTTTTCAAAAAATGCTGTAGGAAGATGAGGCCCTTAAAAGTAAAAAATTGATAAAACAAAAAATCATGGGTTTTTAGGAAAGGTGGATTTTTAGGAAAGCACGAAATTTTGGGATTACAGTTTAAAGCAAATTAGAGATAGTTTAAAAAAAATTATTGCTATTAGGATTTACTTTAAAAACTAAATCAGGTTAAAAAAGGAACCAGACATCTAGCTGTGAAAGGAAGGGGAAAAATGTCATTGAAAAAAAAGTTTTTTGTAAAAAAAAGGAAAAGACACCAATGTTTTTTTTAAAATTTTTTTTTACCCAAAAATTGGCCCCTTCCGGGTTTTATTTATTTGGAAAAATATGGGGCTTGAAAAAGACTTCATTTAATTGAAAAAAATTCATGTATGGCATGTAAAAAGGTTTTTTGGGGGTTTCCCGTGAGAAAAACCAAATAAAAAGGTTATGGAGAGTGGGAGGTACCCATTTTATATCAATTTTTAAAGTAGCTTGTTTAAGATTGGTTGAAAAATGTTGCGGATGGATGTTGAACGGTTGCCTCATATGCGTACAAAAGGGTTTCTTAATTTTTGACATTGCTGGCAAAAACGTTGGGGTTTTAAAAGGGGAGAGCATTCTATGTGGGGCAGGTTTTTTAAAATTGTATGGTTTCAGCAGGTGTTGGAGATGAAAAGATGTTTTTTGTTTTTTTTAAAAAAGCGACAAAAATGTTTTTTTCCAAGAATGGGATGGAAAATCAGAGAACGTGAAAGGGATAGCAAATTTTTTAGGGCTTTTAAAAACAATTTTTCAAAAAAGGGGAAATACATTTATATATGGAGATGGGAATGTTTTCATGTGGGGGATTACGCCCGTTAAGATTTAAAGCGCTTTTCCCATCAATAATAATGTCAACGATACAAACGAATTTTATAAGGGACAAAATTTTTGTCCTTTTTGTGTGGAAAAAAAATGAAAAAGAATGTACTTCATAAATTTTATTGCAGTTTGGGATACAGATTTAAGAGAAAAAATTTTTTAAAAGAATCAAAAAGCATGACACTATCCAGATTTCTGAAAAGGAAAAAAATGAAAATCACCGACATAATCTCTCAGGTATTGTTTTTTTATGCTATGAGCAGACGAAAGGGAAAAAAAATTTTTTAATTGTGCTGGGTTTTTTGTAGGCCCACTCCTTGTTTCCCTTATAAGGGTTTCTGTGGCTGCTAGATGTTTCTGGTTTTTTTGATTTTTCTTATATGAATTTCCTTTTGTGTTTTTGCTTTCAAAGGTTTTTTCGTCTTAAATTTTTGGGTTTTTTTGAATGAGGGAAATTGGTTTGATTGCCCCCGGGAGCTGGCTTAGTGGAAAAAGGGGGATCTCTTTTTGCATTCGTTTCCTTCACTTGCCTTTTTGCCTTGCCCTCTTTTGTGTATTTTGGCCAAAAGGGCCCCTTTTACTTAAAAAACCCGTTCAGAGTTGGAGTTTAAAAAGTTCCTCTCTCTCTCTCTCTCTCTCTCTCTCTCTCTCCCCTCTCTCTCTCTCTTTTTCTCTCTCTTTCTCTCTCTCTCTCTCTCTTCTCTCTCTCTTCTCCTCTCTCTTTTCTCCTTTTCTTCTCTCTCTCTCTCCTCTCCCCTCTCTCTGACTCATTAGGGCAACCCCCTGATTATGATGTTGCCGTGAATTTGGAAAATGAGGAAGATTTTTTATTGTCCCATATCAAAGATGAAATATTAAATGGAAATTAGAAAAAATTTAAAAAGTGGGGAAAGCAGCCAGTCCCGTTTAAATCATTGGGAATTGCTAAATTTTGGAGGTGAAAATTTTTTGTGCTTTTCCTTTAAATTATTCAAAAAAATTTTGATGTTTGGCCCTTTTCCCGATAAAATGGGTGAATCTATAATACTTAAAATTCCCTAAAAGGGGGATGTTTATAAACCCCAACAATTTTCCCGGGGGAATTTTTTTTTTTAAATTGTTTCTCTCTCTCTTTTTTTATTTTTCTCTTTCTCCCCCTTTTTTAATCTCCCCCTTTTTTATCTTTTTATCTCCCCCAACCCCCCCGCTTTTTCCCTTTCTTTTCTTTTTTTCCCTTCGGGGGCCTTCCCCCCCTTTTTTTTTAAAATTTTTCCCTTTTCCTTTCAAAAATTTTCAACTTTTTATTCCTTTTCCTCTCTTTCAAAAATACTCATTAAAAATATTTTTAAAACCAAAAATTGGGTTTCCAGTAAATGGAAGATATCCTTTTAAAGGGGTTCCCTTTAATTCAAAAGGGAAAAATTTTTTAAGGGCCAAAAAAAAAAGGTTTTAAAATTTAAAGGCCCCGTCGATTTAAAATTGGTAATTTTAGGGGGTGTTTTAGGTGATTTGCCCAAAATTTTTAAAAAATTGGGGGGGGGGGGGGGGGGGGGGGGGGGGGGGGGGGGGGGGGTTTTTTTTTGGGGGGGGGGGGGGGGGGGGTTTAGGGGGGGGGGGGGGGGGGGGGGGGGGGGGGGGGGGGGGTTTTTTTTGGGGGGGGGGGGGGGGGGGGGGGGGGGGGGGGGGGAAGGGTGGGGGGGTTTTTGGGGGGGGGGGTGGGGGGGGGGGGGGGGTTTTGGGGGGGGGGGGGGGGGGGCCGGGGGGGGGGGGGGGGGGGGGGGGGGGGGGGAGGGGGGGGGGGGGGGGGGGGGGGGGGGGGGGGTTTTTTGGGGGGGGGGGGGGGGGCCCCGGGGGGGGGGGGAACAAGCTAAATACTTTAAACAAAACACCCCACCACACAAACGCACACATACCACACCCCAAAACCCCACACACAGAGGAATAAAAACCAAACCCACTAAATTTTCGTCTTTCTTAGTTCTTTTTTTTTAATTAAAATTTTGGAGTTTTTTTTAAATTTAAATTTTTAAAAGATAAAAATCCCTTGAAAAAAAAAAAATTTTCCCTAAATTATCACGATTTGCTTCTTTTTGGGGGCCTCTCCAAAAAACCTTTAAATTTGCAAAAGCAATCCCCTTCCATCGTGTCCATGAGAAAAGGGATCCCCGGGTTTGGGTTATGAAAAGGATGTTTTGGGGTTTTGACACTTTTTTTGTAGGGTTTTTTGAAACTTTCGGCGTTTGTGCCCAAAAAGAAAAACGGAAAGGGAGATGAGATAGGAAAAAAGAGGGGGAGAGAGAGAGGGGGAGGAGGGGGAAGGGGGAGAGAGAGAGGGGGGAGAGAGGGGAGGGGAGAGAGAGGGGAACACCCCACTAAACACACACACAAAACAAAGAGACACCACAAAAACACAAAACGCACATACACACACCCCACACACTTACACGGAACAGAGAGGGAGGAGAGGGGGGAGGAAGAGAGAGAGAGAGAAGAAGGGGGGGAGAGAGAGGGGGCACACCACACCCACAAAGAGACAAACACACAAACAACCCCGCACTTACACACAACACAACACCACCTTTTAAAAAGGGACAAAATTTACACGGACACCACACACACACCACACACACAAACCCACACACACACACCACCACACCCCCACACACACACACAAAACACACCCAATGGAGAGGAAGAGAAAACCACACACACTCACACACACCACACCACACCACACACCACACCAAACACAACACAACCCACACACAAAGAGACACCACACAAACCACACCACTTTCACCCACCAAACACACCCCAAAACCAAAGGGGAAACATAAACACCAGCCTTACACACACACAAACACACACACAGAGAAGGGAGGAGAGAAGGGGGGGAGAGAGAGGGAAAGGGAGAAGAGAGAGAGAGACACACCACCCCCACCCACTTACACGGACACACACAAAAAAACCCAAAAACATACACCCCCACACACACAACACCCCACACACACAAAAACACAAACCCCAATTAAAAACACAAAAAACCAAAAAAAAATTTTTCCCGGGGCCAACAAACCCCCTCCTCCAACGGGCCCCCCCCCCTCCACCCACACACCAAAAAAAAAGGACACACACCAAAAACACACACGCACCCTTAAAACCAACACACAACACACACACAAATGAACTGTAGGCCGGGCCGGGGAAACTGTATACACACCACACACAACACACCCACCAAAACAAAAAACACAAGGATACACCCCACAAATGAACTGTACGGCGCGGAACTGTCCGGCGTAAAATTTTGAAACGGCGCGAAAAATGCACGGCGGAAATGTACGGCGTTGAAATGTCGGTCTGAAATGTTGGCGCAAAATTGTTGGCGCTGAAAGGGTTGGCGTGTTAAAGGGAGGGTTTTTTTCCAACAATAGGTTACGGGAAAGGGGTTATAACAATAATTTTTAACAGGTGAGCACCAAGAGGTTTTTTAAGAGGGATCCCCACTGTAGATTTTTAATGTTTACTTTTTCCAAGTTTTGCGTTTTGTTTTCCAAAACCCTTTTTTGTCAAAACCGTAACCCAATGTTAGCATTTTTGGACTTGAAAAATTTTTTAAATTTCTGTTTAACGGAGCTTTTTGGGGCCAAATTCTCCGGAAAAATGGTTTGGTGAAGGAAAAAGTTGTTTACTTTTAACTTGAGAGTATGAATCAAAATGTCAGAGCAAAAAAAAGATGGGGGAACAAAAGGGACTGACAAAATTTTTAGGGTCCAGGGTTTTAAAAAACAGGGTGATGTATTTTAGCCCCTTATTGTTTTCTGTTTTTATCAAAAAAAGGTTGCGGGGCCACCCATCAATAATGGAAAAAAAGGGGGGCCCAAATTTTTCCCCCCAAAGATGTCCAGATTTTTGTTTATTCTTTGCTTGCTGATAAAATGTTTTCCGCTTTCCAAAACAGTTGTGGGCTTACAAAGCAGTTAAATAGCTTAAACAGTGCTGCAAATCCTTAATTTTAAAGGTTTAATTGAATAAGAGAAAATTGTTGTTTTAAAAACTTTGAAAACTTTTTTTCAAAGAGGGAAAATAGAAAAAAGCAGTATTTTGTTTTTTTTCCTCCAGCCCTCGGGAAAACAAAAAAAGAAAAAAAAAAAAGATCAAAAATTAAAAAACAAAAAAAACCCCTTCCAAAAAACAAACAAACAAAAATCACGAACCCCCCCCCAAAAAACAACCCCCCCAAAACCCCTAAAAACAAGCAAAACAAAAAAACCCTCCAAAAATAAACAAAAAAAAAAACCCAAACAATAAAAAAAAAAAAAAACCCCCCTCCCCTTTTCCCCTAAAAAAAAAAAACCCCAAATGAAAAACCCCCATCCCCCCAAAAAAAAAAAAACCCAACAAGAAAAAACCCCCAACCCAAATCAAACAAAAAAAAAAAACCCAAAAAAAACCAAAAAAAAAATGAAAAAAAAAATAAAACAAAGAAAAACCCCCCCCCCCCCCTTCCCCAAAGAAACCCCACAAAAAATAAACAACAAAACCAAAAAACCCCACCAAAAAAAAAAATCAACTGAAGGGAAAAAATTTTACCAAATGCAACAGTTAAAAAAGTTAGGTATAAGTTTTGGTTACTTATTCATGTACTCTTCAAAGTGATTTTATGAGTGAAAAAGCATTGTCAGAAAAATTTAACCTTACCTTTTAAAGGTTTAAAAAGGTTATAAACTATGACCAAATGCTTTGGAAAATTTCAAAAAATAACACACCATTTAAATTTGTATCATTGATATTTTTTAACCATTCATAAACAAAAAATTCAAGCTGTATGACAAGAATGTTTTTTTTTTCTAAAGCCGATTTTTTTTTGGAGGGAAAGAAATTCATATTTGAAAGTACATATAATATTAAAAATTAGGTCTGTTATTTAAAGGATCTTTTTATTCCCAAAAAAATTATTTTTGAAAACAAAAGGTTTTATTTTTGGGCCTTTTTTGGAAAATTTTGGGGAAATTGGCTTAAATTTTTGAAATAACAAAGGGGGAATTCCCCAAATTTAATTAAAGGAAAAAATATTTTTAGGAAAAAGGGGGAAGCCTTTAAAGGATTTTTTGTAAAAAAATTTTTTTCCTAGGCATGGATTAAAACGTCTGTTTTTTGGGGAAGGAAAAAATTTGGAAAAAAAATATTTTTAGGGGCCGGGCCCGGAATTTTTTACTTTTTTTTGGAATTTTTTTTTAGAAATTTTCCCAAAATTTCTTTTAACTAACCCTAAAATTGAAACCAAAGTTTTTTTTTTCTTTTCTTTTTAGGATTTTTTTTTTTCGGAAAAAACTTTTTTTAAAGGGTTTTTTTTAACCCCTTTCCTTTTCCCAGGGGGTTTTTCCCCCCGGATTTTTTCCCCCAGGGGAAATTTGGCTTTAAATTTTCCCTTTTTTAAAGCTTACCTATTATAAACCTAAATGTTTCTTTTGGTAAATTAACGGGGTTTATGGGAATTTTTATTTCCGCCCCCCTTTCAAAGAAAATTGGGTCTTTTTTCCTTTCCCATTTTTTCCCCCCAAAAATCCCAAAAAAGGGCCGGTGGGAGGGATATTTTTGGGGTGGCAGGCCCGGGACTTTCAATTAAAAAAGGCCATTTTGGGGAATTAAAAAAAAATGAAATAAAGAATTATTAGTCGGAACTTGAAAAAATTTCCCCTTGGGGTTCAGAAAAAAACGAATGGGCCCCAAAACCCCAAGGGGCACACAGCTCCCGTCCACAAAAAATTTGGCCAAAGTTGATTTTTTGGGTTTTTTGTTTTCCCCAACTTTTTTTTTGGTACCAAAAAAAAAAATTTGCGGGAAAAATTTTAAAGGCTTACAAATTTGGAAAGGGAAAATACTAAATTAAAATTTTGGGTTTTTTGGGCCCCATTTTGGATCTTTGGGGGGAAAGGTTTAAAAGGTTAAATCCCAGGGGTTAATGATTGAAAACCGAGTAAATGGGAAATTATGACAAAAATGTTTTCTAAAAATTTTTCCCTTTTTTAAAACCGGAAATCCGGGGCCAAATCCTTTGGAACAAAATTGGCGGTCACCTGGTTTTGGGCCGGAAAAACTCCAGGGTGAAGGGCCCTTTTGGTTTTTGTTTAGTTTGGAAAACATTTTTTTTAAATTTGTAAAGGGAAAATAACCCCAATTTTTTAATCCAGGGAAAAAGAACGGTGAAAGCCTTTTAAAACCCAATTTAAGGGGACAGAAAACAGGGAGGAAATTAGGGGCCACCTTTTTCGTTTTATCATGATTTTCGCGTTTGAAGGTTACCCAAAAAACTGGGCCCTAAGCCCCTGTTTTTGGGGAAAGACGGGGAAGCACACGTCATTTAATATTAAACAAAAACCCAAATTTTCAAAATAAATTTCCATTAATTTTTTCCCTTTGGGGAAACACGCCAACACCCCCTTAAACGAAACTGGTTTTTGGGGTGCCCCTTTATGCTGGCCCCATTGTAAGGCCCTTGTTTTTTGTAAAATTTTCCCCTTATTTGGGTTAAATTTGTTATTGTGGTTTATAAAGGGTGTTTTAATAATTTGAAATTTTCCAGGGGGGGAAAATTAAACTTTGGGGGACTAATTTTTGGGGGCCTGAAAGTTTTTGGGTTAAATGAGGGGAAACCGTTTGGGGGAAACCCCTTTTTTGGGAGCCCCCAAATTTTTTTGGGGTTTTTTTAACGAATTTGCCTGAAAAAGGGTAGGAGAAAAAGCTTTTGGTGTTGAAGTTCCGGTTTTTTTGGGTACTTGGGGGGGCCCCCTTAAAGGGCCCCAATTTGGGCGTGTAGGACTTTTTGTTGGGCTTTTGCTTATTGCCCCAGGTTTCCTTTGGGGAACTAGGTTTTTTGCCCTTTAACCGGTTTGGTTTTGGGAATCCTTTCACCCCAAAAAGGTTTTCCGCGGGCCTTTTTTTCTTTGGGGGCAAACACCTGAGGTCTTTTTGGTCGACCAATTTGGGTTTAGGGATTAAATAAGGGGCCGGGGGGGGGGGGGGGTAACAGGGAAGCAGCTTGGGAGGGAGGGGTCCATCCCCATTTCCTTTTTTTAATTATATCAACGGAGGGAGGGAGGGGTTTTTGGGCCTGCCCCAAGGGGATGGGGGGGCTTGGGCCCCCCGAGGGGGGGGGGGGGTTTGTTGGGAAAAAAAAGGGTTTTTTTGGTGGGTGTTTTTTTTTTTTTTTGGGTTTTTGGGGAATTTTTCCTTTTTAAACTTTTTTGTTTTTTTTGGGGTTTCCCTTTTTTTGGGGGGGTTTTTTGGGGGGAAAGGCGTTAATGGCCCGGGGGGGGGGAGGGCCCCACCGGGGGAAAGGGGGGGCCCGGGGGAATTAAAATTGGGGGTTCGGGTTTCGGTGGGGCCCCGGGGAGGGGATGGCCCCCCAGGTTTCCCCCAATTTTGGGGGTTTGGGGGCCCATCTTTGGTTTTTGGTTGGCCAGCGTTCTTTTCTTTTTTTTAAAAATTTTCTGTCTAAGCCATTTTTCCCAGTTTTTCATGAATCCCTTTGGGCCCCAAATTTATGACTGCTCTGCGAAAAAAATAGAACTGTACGGGAACAAATGGGTACTTGAGGTCCCTTATTCCGGAAAAAAACGGCATAAATTTTAGAATATTTCAGAGAGTTTCTCTGTATAAAAAATGCGAATGGAAAAGGGGTTTAATTTTGTCTTTTTTGGGTTTATTTCCTCTTCAATTTCTTTTTGGCCACAGAATTTTTGGGGAAATTTCCCCTGTTTTATTTTAAAAGGGGGCCTGTTTTTATTTGATGTTCGGGAAAGTTTTTTGCCAAAATTTCCAAAGGCAAGATCAGGGTAAATTTAAACTTAAAAATTTTATTTAAAAGAGGAATGTTTGGTCGGTCACCTCCTTAAGGGATTTTTCTAAACCCCCCACCCATCACTCCCTAACTTCTTCCCGACAACACCAAACACAAAACCGAAAAAAATTTTCCCGATTTACTTTTCAAAACCCAAAAAAAAAACCCTCTAAAATACTTAAACCACTTACACACACACAACACCCCCAAAACACACAACAACAAAAACACACAAAAACACCCCAAAACCACAAGATTAATTTCCCCAAACACACTCTAAATTCTATCTACCATAGTCCCCTCTTCTGCACGTTCAGAAAACCTGTTTGGGGAATTTTTCCCCCCCCACTTCCTTCAAAGTCACACCCCAGGTTTCCAAACCCCAGTAAACCATCACGGGTTTAAAGCCACAAGGATTGGTCACGGATGGACAGGGAAAGGGAAAGGGTCAAAGGGGAAAAAAGGGGGAAATCCGGGGGAAAAAAGGGAAAAAAGGGGGGTCAAGGACAACCGGTCGGTGACTCTTAAGGGACCCTTGGGCTCCCTCCCTCTCCGGGAACGCTCCACCGCGGGAGGCCCCACAGGAACCGGGAAACAGGCAAAACTTTTTTTTTCCCTCAGCAAAACCCCCAGGGTACCAAAGGCAATTTGGGTTTTTTTCCTTTTGTTTTCCCAATGGGACAATTGAAAATTTGTCTTTTCCCACCAAAACTTCCCATATTCCAGGAATCATTTTTTTTTTCCCCTTTAAAAAGATGTCTGTGTAAAAATTTAAAAAATTTTTTATTTTAAAATACTTTAAAAAAAATTTTCCCCCAAAGAAAAAAATTAAATTTTTTTAACGGGGGAAAAAACCAAATAACGCCACATACAGCGGCTTTTACACAAACTTGCACAAAAATCCCAAATCACCCCAGGGTTTCACCTATTAAAATTTTTCCCTTAAGAAATCCCGAGTGTTTTAAACCTATTGAGAACTCTCTAGACAAAACATTGGCATTAAAAACTTTATAAAAAGAATGTTCCAAAATTGTTCACTAAAGGAAAAAACCTAAGCCTACACAATTTTCCCCAAAAACCTAAGACAGAGGAAACCCCCCTCAAAACCCTTTACTTTTAATTTATTCAAAAACCCAAAAACCCCCCAAAAGCATTTCAGGGACCCAAAATCAACGACGCCCCCAAAAGGGCACAAAAAAACCATCACCAAGAACTAAATCAAAACTACAAACATCCCTCACCTTTTCACTGAAAAAGAAAAAGGTGCCCCTGCACCCAGGAAAGCGTTGAAAAAAAACAGACAGAACGCACAACAAAAGAAAATTTAGCCCTGGTCCTGGGGACCCAAAACCCAAATAAAAGATGAATTCTCCCCTCTGTTTTCCCAAAGCAGGGGCCCCACCAACCAAAAAAGGAAGTAGGGTGCACTCCTCCCCTGAGGAAGAATTGACAGGAGGGGGCACAACGAAAACAATGAAAAACCAAAAGCCCGGGGTTCACAGGAGCCTGAATACCCCCCATTGCTCCCCTACCGCTCCCCCAAAAAAAGAAGAAAAACATCCCAGGGGGCCCCCAAATTGCAGCGGGAAATGGCGGACCAGCGAACTTCAGCCAAAAAACGGAATCTCCTCCTCCTCCTAAAGGGTCAAAAAAACCCCCTTTCCTTTTTTTAAATTTTGCTGCTATTAAAACCCTAATCATGAAAACAAACCCTTCCCCCCCATCCCCAAATTGCAGGGGAAAAGGGAATGTGCATGCCACTAAGCGGATTTCCTATATACAAAAAAAAAAAAATGAAAATGTGAACACAGAAATACAAAGCATCCAGAAACAGAGAAGAAATGGCATTGAGTAATCCCAGGGAATTATGCAAACCGTGAAAAGGTCATAAAGAAAATTTTTTTCTTTAAAATTAGAAAAGGACCTGAAATCTTATTTGTTTAAAATTGAAGTTTGGGAATTTTTTAACCCCTTTTTTTTACCCAAAGTAATACAGATGGGAAAAATATCGCTAAAAAAAAACCCCTTGGGGGAAAACCCAATTTCTACAATTTTTTGTTTAAAAATTAATATAATTTGCTTTTTGATGTCTCAGAGGGGGGGGAAACCCTGGGTTGGTGATCAATTTCTTGAAGGAGGCCCAAAATTTCATACAACTGAGTCCATCGCTTTTTGAGTTCAAGAGATCAAAATTTTAAAAATTTCACTGAAGAAAATTTATTTCATTATCAAGTATGTAAAAGCTTCCATCAATTCGTTAAAGTGGCATACCGGGCCACAGGGTTTGGGAGGGGTTACGGTGTAAAAACCCATTTAAGGTTTGGGTTTTTCCCTCTATATAAATTTTAAATTTTTTTGGGGGACGGGATAGCTCAGGGTTCGGAGCACTCGTTTTTCCCCCGGGCCAAAGGGGTTAAACAGCATAAAGGGGGGTTTCCCATTTGGGTTGGGGGGACCTTTTTGGGGGCCCCTTTTAGCTTCATACGTTCCCCCATTTCCCACCCGCTTTAAATGGGCCCTTTCCCCTTTTTTTGGGTCGGGGAAGGGTAAAGCACGCGGGAGAGGGGGAGGGGCCCCGGGGCCCCTAATTGGGGCCCCTTTAAGGGGAAGTGAGGTCTCTGACCCCTCACCCCCCTTCGACCTTAAAGGGTTTTTGGGACCCCTTTACCTTTATTTTATATTTTTTTCGACTTGATGTTTCCCCAAAGGGAAAATTTATATGTTTATAGTGACATTTATTTTTTATACAAAATAAAACCATTGGGCTTTGGAATAAGGGGGTTCAAGTTGCAAAATTTCCCAAAAACCGGTTTTTAAAATTACTTTCTTCATCAAAATACATGCTTTGATTTCTGGTTTTCAGCACAAAAAATAGGGAAAAGGTATTCCAAAATTTAAGAGGACTAAAATAATTTTCATCTATCTTTTTTGAAAAATGATTGATGTTCAAAACCCAAATTTCTGAGACCACCTACAGAGGGGGCCAAATTTTTTTAAAAGGGGCCCAATTGCAGGGTAAGCAATGGGATGAGATGCTTTTGAAAAATCCTTGGTATTTGTACATAGAACAAAATCATTAATGAAAATTAAAACCCCAGTTTTTTAAATAAAAAACCTCAAGGCTTTTCCTTTCGGGGGAACAGAACAAGAAGGGAGACAAAAAAAAAGCAGAGAAAACAAGGGGAAGAAAAACATAGAGAGTGGACTGGCCTTGAGGGTTTAAATTGCTAGGGAAAAGTAGGGGGTTCCCGAGGAGTGAAGGGAAGCTGGTTAAAAATTCTTCAGTGGTGCCCCCACCAAACAGGATACGGGATAGGTAAAGGTAAAGGTTAAATGGACAAAAATTTTTGTAAATTTAAAAGTACTTATAAAAAACTTTCTTTAAATATAATTTTTGGGTTTTTTAAATCTGGGATGAAATAATTTTTTGTATTTTTAGGGCCCAAAAATTGGGTTTTATCAAGGATTGTCAAGATGGGGAAAAAAATTGTGTCCCCCAAACGGGTTTAAATTTTCTTTTGGGGAAAGTAAAAAAATTTAAAAGGTACTGTTCTTTGGTGAGGTATTTTGGGCTTTTTTGTTGTTGAAAAGGGCTTACAGGGTTTGGTTTTTAAAAAAGGGATCATGTGACCTGTATCTGTAAAATTTTGGACTTGATGGACTTTTAAAAAAAATTTTTTGGGTATTAAAAGGAGGTGACAACCCTGACTTTGGGGGCTTGAGGGTTTGGTAGGGGGACAAAAAGAAAGGGAAAACTGTATGTAATAAATTTTTTTAAAAAAAAGTGTTTTTCTAGGTAACGGGTCAAAAATTTTTTGTCATGCTATTTTATTCAAAGTCGCCTGCGGGTAACTGATGTGAAGGATCTGTTTTTTGGTAAATTGCATTCAGTATCATCTTCAAATTAATCCAAAAAAGCCTTTTAATGTTATCCCCTTTTTTAATTTTAAACAGCCCTTTTAGGTGTTTTCCATAATTTAAACATGCCATGGGGCTTTCAAACAAATGTCTAAGAAGGTTAAACTTCTTTTGTTACAAATTTTTTAAAAAAATCCCAGGAATGAGTTTAAAAATGCGCCTGAAAGGTGATTGTAGCTGTTTTGGCTTTTGGGTGAAAAAGAAGATGGGAAAAATGTTGGGTTTGGTTTCTTTGTTGGGAAAGGGAAATTTTTTTTTGGTTTTTGACAGTACCCCTTCTGACCGGGTCTTTTCAAGCAGGAAAGGGCCCCCCCTCCACATCCTCTCTGGCCCCTTCCCCCTTTCCCCCATCCCCCCCAAAGCCCCTGGCCCCTCCGGGGGGTGCTGCCGCCGCGGTTTGGGATTTCCACATTAGTTTTGGGGGTGAAAGTTGTTTAAACAGTTAGCCAGTCGTTGTTATGAAAGGGGTGTTGGTTTAAAATTTTTCCCAGCAGTTGTCAGTTATTGCCACGTAATTTGAGGGGTGTGTACATTGTTTTTGCTTTTAAAAGTCAGTTTTTATGATGGTGTTTGTAATTGTTTTGGGAGTTGTCTGTCCCTTGCCACATCAGTTTTGATTTTGGGGGGGATACATTGTTTAAACAGTTAAAAAAGTCTTTTCCACCCAAACAAGTATGATTTGGGGCTTTAGATTGACTGGTAATGAGTTTAAATAAACCAAAATTTTCAAGTAATAAGGAGGTGCAGTATAGAAAACCCGTTATTGCTTTCCCAACCAAAGGGCATCGGACCTTGGGCAATCCCCCCAGAATCAAAAAAATCAAACAGCTCTCCCTGGCCCAAAAAATGGGGTTTGTTTCCAAATTTCCCCGCTGAAGTGTAAAAAATTTAGTAGTTCAACTGGGATGTTTGGAAAATTTTTCAAACTTATGTTGTCCATGTGGAAAACAGGGGGAAATTTCATAACAAATCGGGAAAAATGATGAACATTAAATGCCCCAAAGTAAAAGACATGGGAAATTGTTTGTTTGAACGGTATAGCGAAAAATTAAATGTCATTTCTTTTTATCACCTACTGGGGGAAAACACAATTAAAGGCCCAAAATTAAAAGATGGAAGCTCAGAAGATTTGCCGAGGCAAAAAAGATATGAATAAGTAAGGGTATTTTGTGAGGCAATGGTTTTTGACTTTTTTTTTGTTTTGGTTAGTTTACATAACTGTGATTTTTGGCTAGCATTTTAAAATCGTTCTTGATTTTTAAACATGGAAAGAGGGGGGCGGCAAAACTTAAAAGGTTTTATTGAAATTAAAATTTTCCCGATTTGAATTTCTTTGAAGTTTTATTATATATTTTTCCCATACTTTAGCGGAAAAAAGAAGAAAAAATACTTTGATTTTTTTCCCTTTTCAGGAACAATATGTTTTGCCAAAATGTATAGAGATAAAATGAAAAAAGTAAAAGTAAAAGGGGCTGATTCAGGTACTAGATATGTGCCCCTCTTAACCGTGTATTTAAAACCAAAACGTTTAAAATAGGGGGGGGATCGGTTTTTTCAAAGTTTAGACATTGAATTATTCAGAAAAAATTTCCCCGAAATTTGAAAAACTCCTTTTTGGATTTTAGTTTAAAAAAAAAAACCCCCCTACACCATTTTAAAAAAATTGGAAAAACTCAAATCTTTAATTTTTTCTAAACTTTGGGATATCTTTGGATATTTTTAATATAAGTAAGTATGTCTTTAAAGGAATGAACCGAAAACTACATTTTCCCCAAAAAGTTTCCATGTAGGTACAGAGCGGTGCTTTTGAAAAAAAACAAATTAGAAACCCCTACACAACTGGATCAAACTACTTCCCAAACAGACAAAGAAAAAGAAAAAAAAAAGAACAACATTTTTTGCAGGTTTTTACTGTGGAAGTGACTATAGTTAAATCTTAAAAAAATACACAATCGAAAGATCCGACAAAATGCCTAGTAAACAGGAGAGCAGACAAAAATAATGACCAAATTTTTTTGCGGGAAGAGCTTCAGGGAAAGGAAGAATCCTTCCGCTTTCCCCCACCAGTGATTTTTTGGGGGCCCGCCCCGGAGCAGCCCAACAGCAAGGGGGGAACCCGGAGGAGGAGAAAAGAAAAGAAGGGCCGGACAGGCGTGTGGGCATGAGGACAGTAAAAATCATGGGCTCTGAAGAGCTCTTAGAAAAATTTTTGACAAAAACTGTGGGAAACGTCTCAACAAAAGAAGTTTTACAAGAAATGAAGGGGGAAATTTAAAACAAAAAGAGAGAAAAGATGAAAATTAAAAGCTTAAAGGCACCCGAAATAAGAATGGCAAGTTAGGGGTGTGAGATTTTTTAAATAAGGAAAATGAGAGAAAATTGGCTGAGTGCGGAAAGGGGGGGAAGCTGGGGGGGGAAAAACCGGGAGCAAAGGATCAGGTACGCGTGCAGAAAGAAGGGGCATGAGCTGCGGAAAAGGGTCTGAACGACCCGGAAAAGCAAAGGCAGTAACCCTCCCCCCGGGCTAAAGGGGTGCCGGAGGGGAGGGGAGCTGAAAAGACAGGGGAAAGACTGTGAAAGGCAGTGCCCGACTTTTTCCCCCAAAAAAAATCGGGATGAAAAGGTTTTCTACCCGCAACCCTTTAAAATTTCTCACCCGTGTGGGCAAGTCAGGAGGGGAAACAGGGGCCCCACCCATCATAGCAAACCCTTTTTCTCCAGGGGGGCTGAGGGGACAAGTTTGGGGGACCGCCGCAAGCTTTAAACAGTCCGGGTGTGTCGGGGGGGGAGAGGTTCACCAAACAAAAATATAAAATCTTTTAAAAAAAGCATTTCCCTTTATACGGCAAAATTTGGGGCATGGTCATCTAGGCAAAATCCTTCTAAAAAAAAGTTTTGGGTGGAACCTTTTTAAATTAGATACCACAAAAGAACGTCAATGAAATGCTGTCTAAGGGGGGGGGCCCGAAATTTAAAAACCTAGTTGAGGATATGGAAATGACAGTGACCCAAAAAGAAACCTGCCTGCTGCTGTTTGGCCCCATCCCCTTTTTTCCTGTCTGTCTGTGCTTATGTCATGCTCCTTTTCTCTCTCTCTCTCTCTCTCCCCCCCTCTCTCTCTCTCTCTCTCTCCCCTCTCTTCACTCCTCTCTCTCTTTTTCCCCATCTCTCTCTCTCTCCCCTTTCCCCTCTCCCCCCTTTTCTCCTCTCTCTCTCTCCTTTCTCTCTCTCTTTTGTGTGCGTCCCCTCTTTCCTCCCTGTTTCATTTCTCGTTTCCCCGACAACTGGGTTTTTACCCCCCCCGAGACAGTTCCCCGCTTGTTTTGTGCCTCTCCTCCAGTTTTTGCTCTCCCCCCTTTTTTTCCCCCCCCCCCCTCCCCCCCCCTTGTCCCCTCTTTTTTTCTCTATGTTTCAGTCCATACAATGTTTTGATAATATTTTGGTTGTTTTGGAAAAATAGTTTTTTAAAATTTTGCACTTAAGCTTCAACGGGGTGTAAATTTAAGAAACATGTGGAAATTGATAGGTAATGTGTGCCCGTTTATAATTTTGTTAGTGGCATATGTAGACTTTACCCAAAATTTTTTGGGGTGACAAACAAACCAAGCAAAAATTATACATGCATTTGCTTTTTTTGCCATCCACATTGCTATTGGTGGGCCCGTGTAGGCAAAGGGTCCTACTGCTGGGATTAATTAAAAATTTAAAAATAAATGGGAAATTTTTATAGCGCTATATCCCAACCCCCCCCCCCCCGAAACAAAAACGGGTTTCATTCATTTTTACTCCCTTCACATGCAGCCGTTTCGAAATTTTTAAAATTTTTTTTTTGTTTGTTTTTGTTTGTTTGGTTTTCTTTTGGGTTTTTTTTAGTGGGGTTTTTTTTTTTTAGGCCCGTATGGGTTTTTTGTGTGGATATGACTATTGGAATGCCATCAACCCCAAGTCATTTTGCACCTGATTTTTTTTTTTTTTTTGTACCATGGTTTTTAAATGTGTGGCCAGGTATTTGGATTGGGGCAGATGTTTCTTTAAAAAACCGGGTTTTTTGTGAAGGGGTGAAGTACGGGAAATTTTTTTTGGGGAGGGGGGGTTTAGGTTCCCCCCTGCCCCCCCCCCCCTCACTTGGGGAAAAAACGCCCCCCCCCCCCATTTCGGCCCCCTCTTTTTGTGTTATTTTCCCTTTTTTTACCCCCTTTTGCCCCCTTTGGAGGGGGAGGGGGAACGTTTTTTTTCAGGGGGGGGGGGGGGGGGGAAGAAATCGGAGAGAACGGCAAAGCCTTGGTAGCAGGGGGGTGGTGTAGAATGGGCTTTCTGGCAAGGCGTTGATACCATGTATGGAGCGGGGAGGGATTCCCGGGAGCAGCCAAACTCCCCAATTGGGCAAAAGGGACAGTAAGATTTGAATCTTTTGGACTGGTTTGACCTTTTCTCCCCACTGGGGTTTGGGGTGGTGCCTTGGGCCCCTGGCCCTTCGGATGAGGGCAACAATCTGTTTCCCAGTGCCCGCTTATTATTTGGGACACATGAGGGGTCGGTGGCACAGGAAAGTTTGCCTTGCGGGTTTTTTTTTGGGAGAGAAAGGCTTCTTCATAGGGAATTTTGGGTGCAATTTGGGGGGGGGGGGAGGCAGCACGGCGCCTGTGGCGACCTTGCTTTCCTTAGAGGGCGGCCCTAGTTTGGGGTGGAAAGATCTGGTGGCTTGAGGTGACGTATGGTACAATGCAGTGAGGGGGGGGAGGGGCTGCGCGGGGGTTTATGCACACTCAAATTGTTTGGGAAAGGGTTTTTTGGGGGGTTTTCTTTTTTAAATTTTTTGAGGATTAAATTTTTTTTCATTGGTGGCTGGATCTGCTTGTTGGGTTTTGGGGTTTTTTGGGCATGATCTGTTTGGGTTTTGGACTGTTGTTGTGGGGTTTTTTGCTCCGAAGGGTTTCTGGGCTGTTAAAAAAGGGGAAGGAAATTTAAATTTTTTTTTTTTTCCTTTTGGTCTAGTGGGAATTTTTTACCTCTGTAAGGTGATGGGAGTGAGGGGGGGAGTGTTAAAATTTTTGGTGGAAAGGGTTGGAGTTGTCAAACCCAAAAACGTTTAGTGTGAATCTGTTAAAATTTTTTCCCCCGTGCCTCATGTGCATGATGGGGGTTTTGAAAAAACACTAAAGCAAATCCCAGCTTACCTTGGAAATTACCTTTGCATAGGCAAAGGGGGAGCAAAAAAGATTAGGACTTTACCCCGAAAAACCATTGTGAGGAGGATCTCTCTCCCCTCCCCTGTCTCTGTCTCTGTCTCTTGTCTGTCTGTCTGTCGTCTGTCTCTCTCTCTTTTCTCCCCTTTTTACTCTCTGAATATTTATTAACAGATTCTCTCTTCCCCTTCTCTCCCCTTTTCTCCTCTCTCTCTCTCCCCCTCTCTCTCTCTGGGGAGTATTTATTTAAAAGATTTACACTCAATTTTCCCGTGTTTTGAGATATTTGTTGACAGATTCTCTCTCTCTCCCGGGAATATTTTTTAACAGATTAAACACTCTCCCCTCTCTCTATCTTTCTCCTCTCTTTTCTCTCTCTGTGTGATATATTATTAACAGATTTTCCCCTTCCCCTTTGAATATTTATTACCAAATTTTTTCTCTCTCTTTTTTCTCTATCTCTGTGTGAGATAAATTATTAAAAGATTTTTAAAACAAGGGGATGTTACCTTTTTTTTTTTCTCTCTGTTTCTGCTTACGGGGGAAAACCTGTTTAGGGGTTTCGTTTCCCAAACTGACCACCCCCCGGGGGGTCAGAGGGGAAAAAATTATCTTTTTTTAATTTTGTGTGTGTCCTGAGTTGGAGCATATCTTTTTTAGTTTACCTCTAGCCGCATCGGTCGGGGTATGTTCATTTGGGTTTTTTTTGGGTTTTTGATGTGTGTGGGTTTTGTAAAGAAAGTGTTTTTTTTTGGTTTGAAAGTAATAAAAGGGATTCCCAAAATTTTTTTAAGTGCTTTTTTTGGAGGGCCCAAAATTTCCCCCTTGGAACCACGTGGGGCAATTTCAAATTGGGAAAGGGGTTTTAAAGGGAATTTTTTGAGACTGCCTTTCTCAATGGTGTTTTTTAAAAGCCTTTGATAGTACTGTGATGAATTCTACTTAACTAAAAAATTTTGTCTTTGAAAATGTCAGGGGCTTGGGCGTTTTGAAAAAAGAAGGACATTTTTCAATATTTTCGCAAAAAAGTCACTCAGTTTATTTTCTCCAAAGGGTACTCTTTTTAGTATAAGTTTTGAACATTGATCAGGGCTGATTTGGGGGTTTTGAGTGTGATTTTAGCGCTTTATTTTTTTGCTTTACAAAATTCAGCGTATTTAAATTTTCCCTACATTTTTATTATTTTTATTTTTGCTTAAATAAAATTCCCGATCCCGAGGAGTAATTAAATTTTTTTAACCAAAAATTTTGAATTTTAAAAAAAAAAAAAGTGTTTAAAAAAAAACAATGGGGGTAATTACCCTTTATATTATTTTTAAAAAAACCTTTGGGGGAAAAATATACTACTAGTCAATATATTGGACCAAATAGAGTGAACCACTTTTTTTTTTTAGACATAGAGGAAAAAGGGTTGGGGAAAAAAGGGCAAACCCCTTTAATTTTAGCTGGACAAATGGAATTTGTCATTGGGCCCTAGACTGGATTACCACAATTAAAAAAGGGGAAAATTAACCAAAAACCCAAAAAAACCCCCCGGGGAAAGTGATAGAAATTTTGTAATCTTGAACTGGTTTGACATCTGGAGGGAATTAAAACCCCGAAAGGGGCACAAAAAAAAGTTAAAGGGGAAGCCCAAAATCCCCTTTCCCGCAAAATCATTAATTTTTTTGGTTTCGGATTTATTAAATAAAATTTTCAAAAACACAAGACATTCCCCTATGGTCACAGAAGTGTTTATTCCCTTTTTTATATTGTCCTTTTAATTTAAAAACCCCCTGAGAAGTAAAAAGCTTTGGGAAATTTTTTGCGCAACCCCTTTAAAAGATAAGAAATATGTGAAACTTGGAAATGAAAAATGTTTTTAAAACCAAAGAAAAAATATCAGCCCCCACCTATGAAAAGATGTAAAAATTGATTGTAAATTTCCCAAAGCCACATTTAAATTTTTCGTTTTCGGGCCAGTTAACGCACACAGCACATTTTGCGGGCACACGCCCGCGCACTGACACACACACAAACCACTTGATTTAAAATGCCTTAGTCCTGAAAAGTACTAGGCCGGCCTTTTAATTTAAGGGCCCCCACAGCTTAGCCGGGGGCGAAAGTTTTTCATACAAGGGCAGGTGTCCTAGGGAATTTTTAGGGTTTTAGGGAGCAGAAATTCTCAGTACAAGGCCTTTGTCCCCCTAGCTTTTTGGATTTAGGGGGCCTCACGGACAGTTTAATCATTCTAATTTTCATAATGGCTAGGGGCCCCTTTTTAAATCTGGGGGAAAACACACCCCAAGGGGGTGGGGAGGGTTTTGGGGGTTTTTTAATTCCCCTTTTTTTAAAACCCCAAAAAAATTTTTTTTGTGGGTTGTAGGGGAAAATGTTTATTGCAAAGTCATGAAAATTTTAGCACCGCAGGGTTAACCAAATTTAGGTTGTAGATTCGGCCCCTCTCCCTTTTTTTTTGACCTGCCGAAGCTTAAGAATCGGGAACTTACGAATTTTTAAAAAAAAACAAAGTGATGGGGTTAAATCAAGGGGGAAAATTTCTCTGGGCCCGTAGGGCAATCATTTTTTTAAAACAGTTGCTTTCCCTTTACCCCAAACTTGGCCCATTTTTTTCTGGGTTGGCCAATTTTTTTTGACATGTCAACAAGTGATATTTTGGGATTTCAGGCACTCCCTGTTTATGAAATTTTAAAAAAAAAAAAACTGTTGTACAAAAAAATTTAATCGATGGGTTCAAACCCCTTCAGGGAATTTACTTGGTGAAAAATCTCACATTGCTTCAAGGGGACAGTTTAAAGAATAGTTTAAACCATTTAAGTAACCCGCCCTTAAATTTTCCCAAAAATTTTTATTTTTTAGCATTCGTGACATATTTAGAAAATTTGTAAACAATAAATACAGTCCCCTCTATTAAAAAGCTGTTTAAAAAAAATTTCAAAAGAAACATTATAAAATTTTCAAAGATGGAAAAATTTTTGTATGGGCTTTATTTTTGTTGGGTAAGGCTGCTGAATTGGGGCAAAATAAGCCAAAATTTCCCCCGTCACCAAAAAATGGGGGATCCCATTTTACGCGACCCCAAGAATTAAGCCCTTTTGGGAGAAAAAAACCTTTTTTTCATACATTAAACGATGTTCAACTGAAAGGGGGAAATACCCCTGGCCTGGGAGGGGAATCATTTTTTCTAAAAACATTGCCTTCCTTGACCATTATCTTGCCTAGTTTGTTGAGATGGCTACTTTTTTTGGGGAAAGTTTGACAAACGTATTCTTTGGGGTTTGGGGGTTCCCGTGTTAAAATTTTAAAAAAAAAAAGTTTTAAAAGTGGGAAAAAATTTCCAAACATTGGGGTTCCCGCCCAAAATTTAGGAAAATTTAAAAATTGGGGAAAAATCTCACATTCTTTTAAGGGGACTAGTTGGGTGAACGTTTTAAGCCATGTAAGAAAAGGGAGCCCTAATTTTCAAAACTTTTAAAAGGGTTCCCGTTTCAGTGACATTTTTAAAATTTTAAAAAAATAATTTTCGTTATCTATTGAAAAAAACTATTAACAATCTCAAAAGTTAAACGAATAAACTTTTAAAAGATGTATAATTTGTATGTCTCTATTGGGTTTTGGGGAAATTTTGAATTTTTCAAATTTTAGCCCCCAAAAACATGTGTCACCTCAAAACGGCAGGGCCATTTTACTGTGACTCCCTTGAGTTAACAGTTCCCGAGTTAAAGAGCTAAAAGGGGGCCCGGGGGGAAAAATTCCCCCACAGATTAGGGGAAAAGGGTTTAAATTTTTTAAAAATTTTTTAGTTACTTCAAACAAGCAAGCAATTATTTTTCAATTTAATAGCAAAGAAAAAATGGACCATGGGAGTTTAATTTCATGACATTTAAAACTGTGAAATTTGAAAAAAAATCCGTTTGATTGTTTAGAAGTTAGCCCCATTTTCTTTCCACTTTGGGTGAAAAAACTAAGCAGGGAAAAATCAGGGTGAACTATGGGGGTTTGAAAAAGTTGAACACAGGGTTTTTTTGCTGCCTGCCTCTTGAGGAAGGGCTTAAAAGGTGGGCCTAAAAAAGGGGTATTGAGTCAATTAGGCTAGTACAGCAGTTTTTCCCAAAAAGGGCCCCGACTTTCTCTGCGTTGTGCCTCAAGAGTGCTTGGGGAAAATTTTTTTGGGAAAAGCTCCAGTAGCAGCAAAACTAGAAGCCCGTGTGGTGTGTTTTAAATGGGGATTGTTTCCTGGGTTGGTTACTTTGCCCACCATGCTTTAATGTTTTTATTGGCAAAACCCCGTTTAAACACAGTTGGGGGGTGGTTTTCACAAGGTTTTTTGGGTACTTTTTGACATTTTTTTGGGTTGTTTGTTTGAAAATTGCTTGTTACCGGTTTGCAGTTACACCAAACTTTTGACTCTTGTCTTTGTCACCATCAAGGGCCAAATTCCCTTCTTTTAAATTTGGTTTTTCTTCATCATCAAAAATTTACGGAAGAATGCTTAATTTTCCTGTTTCATTTCTGACTCAGAATCAAGACTTTAAACTATCATTAGCAGTTGATGTTTTTCATCTTGGTTTTTTTTTTCCCATCCCAACCCTTTTTTTTTTTGGCTTATTTTCAGTGGGGGTTGTTTGAATCTTTAAAATTTTGATGCCCCTCCTTTCACTGTGATGTGCTGAAGCTTAAAAATTTAGCGGGAAAATTTCACTTTAAAAAAAAAACAAAACACTAATTTTACGTTCAACTGAAGCAAAAAATACACGGGCCCGTTTTGGGCAATCATTTTTTAAACACATTGCTTCCCTTGACGATTATAAGCCCCCCTTGTTTTGTGTGTATTGGCTATTTTTCTTTGGGCACAAATTCAAAAAAAAGGGGGGTTTTTTCTTTGGGGTTTTTTGGGGGCTCCCGGTTTTTTTAAAAAAAAATTTTTAAAAAAGAAAATTGTAATTGGGAAAAGGGGAAAAACAAAAATTGTTTCAAGGGGCTTAATTTTAAAAATTTTCATTTTTCAAGGGGTTCCCAAATTTTTAAAAAATTTTCATTTTTTTGGAAAATTTTGTAAAAAAATTAAAAAGTCACTAAAAACCTTTTTGAAAATTTTGGGTTTTTTTAAGTTTTAAAATCACTAAAAAAATTTTAATATGATTTTGATTCTTTATTTGTTGGGAAAAAAACTTTTTTTTCAAAATTGCCAAATTGTTTTTTCAGGTGGCCCATGGGGAGGAAAAAAACCCCAATTTTATTTAAAATTTCCAAAAAATTGGGGCGGCCCCCTTTTAAAACCAAAAAAACCGGATTTTCCCCCCCCCCCCCCCCCCTTAAAGCCATTTCCCTTTTTAAACTGCCCTTTTAAAAAACAAAAAAATTAAACCGGTTTTGTTCCCCCCCGGGGCCCCCCCCCCCCCTTCCCAAGGGGTTTTCTATGTTTTTCCTCTTTTCGTTCCTCATTTTCCAAGAAACTAGTTCTTCCTGTGGTTGGGAAAAATTTTTTAGGGTTGAAAGGCCCCCCCCCCTTCCCCCAGGATTGGGAAATTTCTTCTTAAAAAGAACTGGTCCCGGGTTTGTTAATTTTTTTTTCCGATTAGCATCTTCCAAGGACCTTGTTCCCGGAAACAAGTGATGTGATTGGGACGAGATCTTTGAGGAGATAGCAGAGGCCACCCCCCCCCTCCCTCCCACAGCAGGAGATCTGGCAAGATGAGTAGCCTTGGCTTGAGAACATGAACATGGTACTAGGAGATTGTGCTAATTCCCAAAACAGACTTAAGCATCATAAAAGAACACTGCCCATCACCAGAGGCTGTACAAGATAAAACTTCGAAAGACTTCCATCAGTTAGGCAACTCTCTCTCTCTCTCTCTCTCTCTCTTCTCTCTCTCTCTCTCTCTCTCTCTCTCTCTCTCTCTCTCTCTCTCTCTCTCTCTCTCTCTCTCTCTCTCTCTCTCAAGGGTAGGATCTGGGGGGGAAAAAACAAGACTTTGACTTTTAGTTTTAAATTTCATCATTTTAATCTAGATGTAGATCTCTCTAAATTGTGGAAATACAAATTTCGACCTCCTCTCCTCTCTTCTCCCCCTGTCCCCCCCTCCCTCCCCTCCCCTCTCTCTCTTTCTCTGTCTGTCCTCTGTACATAATAATAATAATAATTATGGATATTTATATAGCGCTGAATCTTGTACAAAACAAACAAATCGAAGCGCTGGCACTCAATCATTTACAGGCATGCAACTCTCCTTAAACATAATGAACAACAGATTTCAAATCCATGCGCAGGCATGCACGCACGCACGCGGAACAACACTTAGAAGGTAAAGTGCTGTTGAAAATTAGGGACCAGATATTTGGGGGGAAAGTCCAGGTAGGAAAATAAGTGTGTTTTGAGGCTGGAATTGGGAAAGGTATAAAATGAGGCTTTTGGCGAAGTGAAAGAGGGAGGTCATTCCAGGTGGATGGACCCAGAAACAGAGAAAGAGAAACGGCCAACAGTGGTTTGTTTGAATCTGGGTGTTCGAAAGCACAAAGTATCTGCGGCTGAACGGAAGGGAACGGGATGGAGTGTACAGATGAAGACAGTTACAGAGATAAAAGGGTGCAGATTTGTGGGAAACATTTGAAAAGAGGGTATTGGGTTTTTACTCCATCTGGGCGGGAATTGCGCTTATGTGCCGTAATTGATAGTACAAGACTGGAGTCGGGGTGTTTTAAAAATTTTTCATAGGGGTGGGGTTTCAAGATAAAAGAAAAGATGTTCTTTCGAGCCAAAGGCCCATAGAGGGGCTTACCCCGGGTTTCTGTAGCGTTAAGCGAAAAGGTTTTTTTTCACTACCCTGTGACGGGCGCTAGTCTGTCGCCAAAAAATTTTCCCCACAGAGTGGTACCCACTTGTTTTTTGGGGAGTGAGGAAAATAGGAGTAAAGTGTCTTTCCCAAGGACACAGGGACCGAGGGGGATCAAACCCCGCGCCTCGGAAATCATGATTGACCCCCTAAATCACTCGCCACGGTCCCTCCAAAAGTTTTTGCGTAGAGGAAATTTTATGTTGGGCCCCTATGAGCAGGTTTGGGTTTTTCGGCTTTAAAGTTGTATCTTGTTCTGTCATCAGTTTTGAATGTTAAAGGGTAGGCATATTTGTCAGGGGGAAGGAAAGTTTTCAACCGATCACTGCACGAACTGGTATCATGGGTAGAAATGATGATCAAATGGGGGTTTTGTTTATTATATGTGAGAGTGGGCAGGTGAGAGAAAAGAACCGGGCCCAGGACTATCCGGGGGACTCCACTTTCCCCCTTTTTGACAGGTTTGGTTGAATTTTTGTTTACAAAAACCCCTTTGGAAAAGGGTCGTGAGGAATGAAGTAAACCCTTTAAATACCAAACTTTTTTGGGGCAAAAAGAAGAATTGAGTGATCTTGGTACAAAACTGCAGATAAGTCAAGAAAAGGGGAGGAGGGATATTTTTTTTGCATAGGCAAGTAGGTTTTATCAAAGTGGGGGACTAGAGTGGTTTTCGGTGCTGGGGTTTTGGGGGGATAGGCGTTTTAAAAGGGGGAAGGAATCTTTGGAAAAGAAGGGATGTTGGCGTTTTAGAACGACTTTTTTTCTAGTACTTTTGAGACAAAAGGTATTTAGCAGGCCATAAATTTTTCAGAAAGTTGGGATTTAGGTGGCTTTTTCATAGAGGGGGCATATTTTCGTTTTAAAAGCTGATGGAAAATTTCCCCATGAAAAGATGAGTTTACTATTTTATAAAATAGGGGTACCCCGTTGTGGGCATTTTTGAGAAAAACAAGCAGGTTTGGGATCAAAGGGCGCACGTTTTTAGTCATTTCCTTCAAAATTGTCATGATCTTTTTTCACTTGTGGGATGGAAGGAAAAGAGAGGGTGCCAGTGAACTGGGGACAGGAGGCGCAGGGGGAAATTGGGTCTGATCCGTTGGAGCGTAAAATTTCGAACTTTGTTTAAAAACGTGATTTGAGGTGAGGAAAAAAGAGATTTTATGGATGTAGCACAGAGAACTTGGGAAGAGTAGTAGTCTGTCTTTGCTGAATGGATTAAGAGTTTGACTTTGTTTATTTGTTTTCGGAAAAGATGTTTGTTGATTTCGGTTTTTGACTTCCGCCACTGCCGTTCTAGTTGCCGGCGTTTGCGCTTCGCTATCAAGATGTCTTGGGTATACCATGGCGCACAGGGTCTGTCAGGGAGGAGATGGTCAGTAGGAGGTGCATGCTCATCAAGCAGTTGGCGGAGAATAGTGTTATAGTGATCAGAGAGGTCAGTGTGGTCAGAGGTTTGTGAAAAACGTTGGGAAGCTTGTGAAGAGAAGGTATGAATGTCTAAGGCCTCAAGATTGCGACGAGTAACATATTTCTTCTTTCTGACAGGTTTTGTGATGTTGAGGTGGAAAAGAATGGCAGAATGATCAGAATGCAGTTCGTCGGTGACAGAAACAGATGTGACAAGATTAAATGAAGCATTAGTAATCAGCCAGTCTAAAATATGACCAGATCTGTGCGTTGCTTCGTTTACCAGTTGAGAGAGAGAATGGTTGAACAGAGAAAGAGAAAGACGTTTGACATCTGGAGAAGACTGGTTGTTGAAATGGAAGTTGAAGTCACCAAGAATTATAAGTTTAGTGGGAGAGAGGCTGTAGTGGTCGAGGAGTGACTGGAATTCTTGGTGAAAAAGAGATGTTCAGATTGTTTTTACGGCTGGGAGGTGGACGGTAAAGGCAGCAGATAGTAATAGAGTGGCCAGGTAGGTTGAGATTGATTCGCAAACTTCAAAAGATTCATGTGAGAATTGAAGGTTGTGACTTCTTGGGGTGGGTGAAACAAGACTTTGATATTGGCTTTAACTTTTATGTAGATCTAGATCTATCTCTCTGAAAGTGGAAATACAATTTTGATCTCTCTCTGTCTCTGTCTCTGTTTCTGTCTCTTTCTCTCTTTAAATAAAATTCATTCAATTCAATTATCTCTAGAGCTCTCAATGTGCGATTGTGTGTGTGTGGGGGGGGTGGGGGGGGACGACAAGACTTTGACATTGGCTTTAACTTATCTAGACCTGGATCTATCTCTCTGAATGTGGATATACAAATTTGGCCTCTCTCTCTCTCTCTCTCGCTCTCTCTCTCTCAATATGGAAATATAAAATTGACTGCTCTCTCTCTCTCTCATTCGCATTCTCTCTCTCTCTCTTTTCTCTCTCTCTCTTCTCTCTCTCTCTCTCTCTCTCTCTCTCTCTCTCTCTCTCTCTCTCCTCTCCTCCACTTCCCTCTCTCTTCCCTCCACCCCACTCTCTCTCTCTCTTTCTCCTGTGTCACAAGTGCTTACTGCATATTAACTGCAACACTTAAAGTGAATATTTAATCCTTTCTGCCTACATATCTGCTTGTTTGCTTTTTTTGTCTTCATTGAAAAAATAGCAGAAAATAAGAGTACTGAAGATACTGTTGAGAAAATACTACTTGTCCCCTTTTTTATGAAGGGGGAGGGGGGGGGGGGGGGGGGGGGGGGGGGTTGGCAATGCCCCATTTTTTCATTTTAGGGGGCCCTTGGGCCCCTTATTTTGAAATCCTAGAATCAACACTGTAGCCAAAATCACATGTCGCTACAAAATGGAGGGATCCATTTCACTGCGACTCCATTGAGTCCCCCCCCCCCCCCCAATCGCACATGAGAGCTCTTAACAGATGACAGCTTTGACATCATCTTGTGTAGCTTTGTGTTTAAGATCTGGAAGTGGTATTCCCACTTAGCATTGGGGCTTTTTTGATACCAACAATCTGATATAAAATTTCATTTTCTTACTGTGTGTTTTGTATATTTTATGATTTTTTGTGTGTGCTAACCATTACAAGTGGGCCGTCTGTGGGGAAAAAGCAAAGGAGAGAATTGGCCGTCCCGAGTGAGTTAATGGTCTTAACAGTCAAGAAAGCTTGAGATGACAGCTTGGACATCATCTTGTGTAACTTTTTGTTTAAGTTCTGGAAGTGGTGCCCCCACTTAGCATTGAGGTTTTCAATTCTGATACCGACGATCTGACTTTGACGCTTAGGCCTACCGCTTTCTCCCCTTCTGACATACTAAGATGTCTTGTATGCACACACAAATCAGTAGATTTTTTCTTTTTCTCAGCGTAAACTGACCATTGTTGCAAGCTAATGGCTATGTAGGCAATGGAAAACCAATATTCAATTCCCCCGGCATCTGGCACTGTTGGCAGTGCCCTGCCAACTTACAGAAAACCTTGATAATTTTTTTCTTGAACGAATGACAAATTGGATAAAAGAAAGCAGTATTACCTTGTTTGATGCTTGGAACAATGCACACACATAGAAAACAAATACCCACACATTTAATATAGACCTATAAAACTAATATATCAGGGACACTCCTGTGCCTGAGAACATGACTCGCTCTGTCGGCAAACTTTGCGCCACTGACAACACACTTGGCACACACTTCCCTGCTGCATCTCGTGTGATTTCTCTGTATGAGAAATAGTTGAGAAGTAATTTAATGTCTTTTCACTTTAAGTCATATTAGGCTAGTGAGGAAGAGGTGGGATGTGTGTGTGTGTGTTTATTTTGAGGATAGTGGAATAAGCACTTGTGTGCTTTTTTACATCCAGAGTGTGTATGTGTTTGTGTATGCATATGTGAGTATATGCATGCATGCATGCGTGAGAGAGAGAGAGAGAGAGGTGGAGGGGGACACAAGAAAAAATATAAGCAAAAATATAATAGCTGATAGAAATACTGAACACTAGAACACAATAAGTGTGAGAACTGATTAACCAACTTTAAAGAAATGATGAAATAGGACAATCTACAAATGATTCTGAAATATCAGTAGAAGATTGTCATTGGAAGTCACATTGTCAATGCTCTCTTCAGGAAAAAAAAAGAAAAGGAACTTATATAGCGCTATATCTTGCAAAGACAAATCAAAGCGCATGCATTCAACCTAATCTTACACAGTCATGCAATCAATGATAAATAATCAATAGTTTAAACAAACAGATATTCACAAACATGGTGCACTGCAGGCAAAATCTATGAAATAAAATGTAAATAGTCAAATGGTTTTCAAAATCACACAACACTCACACAGGTCGTATACTTTAGCAGGGTGATAGGGCATGGGTTAGTGAAGGTGGGATAGCTCTGATATGAAACAGGGGGGGGGGGGGGGGGGGGGAATCTTAGGTTTGAAATAAATATGTCTTGAGGCTGGATTTAAAAGTGTCATAACTAGGTTTCTGGCGAAGAGAGAGATGGAGCTCATTCCAGGTCGATGGACCTGAAATAGAGAAAGAGCGGCGGCCAACAGTGGGTTGGTTGAATCTAGGTATTCGTAGGCACACGGTATCTGCAGTAGAGCAGAGGGAACGTGAAGGAGTGTACAGGTTAAGACATTCACAGAGGTAGGAGGGTGCAGTTTTGTGGAGACATTTGTAACAGAGGGTACTGATCTTATAATTTACTCTCTGTGGCACAGGCAGCCAGTGGAGAGATTGCAAGAGAGGGGTAATGTGCTCAGACTTTTTCTTTCTGAGAACTAGTCGAGCTGCGGAGTTTTGTATACATTGAAGAGAGTGGATAGATGATGCTGGAAGACCAGCCAACAGAGAATTGCAATAGTCCAGACGTGAAAGAATGAGAGAAGTGACAAGTTTGGCTGTTGCTTCGGTGGACAGGTACTTTCGAATAGCACTAATACTCCGTAATTGATAGTAGCACGATTGACAGGTCTGGGTGATGAATTTTTTCATAGAGAGTGTGTTGTCGATAACGACACCTAGATACTTCACAGCAGTGGATAGAGGGACTGATGTATTGCCGAGTTCTATTGAAGCTGTTGTAATGGAAGAGAGTTTGTGTTGTGTTTGGTCCCTACAAGCATGGCTTCTGTTTTATCTGCTCTGTGTCATCCAGTTTTGAATATCTTCAAAGCAGCGGGCCATATTTGTCAGGAGAGAGAAGGCAGATTTTCAGGGGTAACACTGCTTTGAATCTGAGAGTCATCTGCGTAAAAATGATGGTTGATTTGATGACGGTTTATTATATGTGACAGTGGGGCAGTGTAAAGAGTGAAAAGAACAGGGCCTAGAACTGATCCCTGTGGGACTCCACATTCCAGTTTGGCAGGTATTGATTGAATCTTGTTTACTGCAACTGTCTGGAATCGGTCAGTAAGGTATGAATTAAACCAGGTGAGGGCTGTGTCAGTGACACCAAACGTTTTTTTGAAGACGGAAGAGAAGAATTGAGTGGTCTATAGTATCAAAGGCTGCTGATAAGTCGAGTAGAATGAGAAGGGAGAATTTCCCTGAGTCAGAAGCGAGTAGAAGCGTGTTTAAAGTGTGTACTAGGGTGGTTTCAGTGCTGTGGTTGACGCGATAGACATACTGAAGCTCATGAAGAAGATTGTTGGAGAGAAGGTGGTTGTTGAGCTGTTTGAGAACTACCTTTTCAAGGACTTTAGAAATGAAAGGTAGATTGGAAACAGGTCTATAATTCTTCAGAATGTTAGGGTGAAGGTCATGCTTTTTGAGTAGAGGTGTGACTATAGCAGTTTTGAGAGCTGATGGAACATTTCCTGAAACAAGAGATGAGTTTACTATTTTCGTGATAGCGGGTATGAGTTGTGGTAGGCACTGTGTGAAAAGATAAGCAGGTATGGGATCAAGATCACATGATTTTATAGTCTTTTTTTCAGAATTGTCATGATTTCTTTCTCACTTGTCGGATGAAAGAAAAGGAGAGGAGTGCCAGAGAATTGGGGATCAGGAAGTGCAGGCTGGAAAGGAGTCTGATCCAGTTTGGAGCGAATGTTATAGACTTTTTCAGAAAAGAATGCAGAAAATATAGAAGGAAGTTCAGAGTGGTTGTGGATGGAAGGCAGAGGGCTTGCCTTCACAGATCCAAGAAGAGTAGATGTGAGGGAAAAGAGAGATTTCATAGACGTGGCATCAAGAACTTGAGAAGAGTAATACTTTGTTTTTTCTGAACGAATTAAAGATTTGACTTTGTTTACTTGTTTTCGAAAGAGCTGCTTATTAATTTCCGTTTTTGATTTTCGCCACTGCCACTCTAGTTGCCTGCATTTGCGCTTTGCGACCAGGATGTCATGGGTGTACCATGGCGCACATGGCCTATCAGGCAGGAGACGGTCAGTGGGAGATAAAAGAAAAAAAACCAAACCACTGAGTATGAAAGTCCTTGGTAAGAAGGAACAAATCGTTTGGCAACGGAATAAGCAATGACACAAACTGAAATGTTCACCACATATGCAGGTAGTGTTTTGCTAGATTTTGTTTTCAAAGCATTTAGCTGTATGGAATAGAAAACAGAACTGATTAATCTCAAGTAATTTGCAGAATGATGCAGAAGTCTTCTTTTGATCACATTGCAAAGTGAAGGAGTTTGTTTTTGTCACAATAAAATTCAGAAAGCCAATTCCATGATGTTAAATCCAGCAGAGTGTATGCGTCTTTTACCCAATGAAAAATTTGTATTTTCATTGATTGTTCAGAACAAGGCACACCTCTTTTTGTCACTTTATCTGCTAACTCAATACCACACAGGCCAGCATGGGAGGGCACCCAACAGAAGCTGACAGAAGAACCGTTAATCGTTAAACAGTGTATGAGATGATTGACTTGATGAGGTCTTGTATCAGTCTTGAAAGATTTCAACACATTTATATACAACATATTTAGAGTCATACACTCTGCTGTCTACCAGAACTGGAAGAACTTGACAGAGAACTAACCATAGATGAACTCAGCAAAGCTTTGGACTCGCTGCCTCTGGCAAGGCACCTGGGAAAGATGGTATTTCTGCCTAAGTACTGAAGTGCTGCAAAGAGACATCACTGAGTTGCATGAAATCCTCTGCCTCTGTTGGAGTGAAGGTGAAGTACCACAAGACACGAGGGATGTTGTCACATTATACAAAAACAAAGGTGACAGAAGTGATTGCAATAATTATCACAGCATTTCCCTCCTCAGCATTGTTGGGAAAGTCTTCACACGAGTAGTACTGAAGAGGTTCTGGGTACTTACAGAGCAAATCTACCCTGAGTCGCAGTGCGGTTTCCGAGCCAACAGATCCACTATAGACATGATCTTCTCCCTCAAACAACTTCAGGAGAAATGTAGGGAGCAAAGGCAGCCACTCTTCATTGCCTTCATAGTCCTAACAAAGGCTTTCAATCTGGTCAGTAGGGATGGCCTCTTCAAGATCCTTACCCCAGATCGGATGTCCTCCCAAACTTCTCAGCATCATCAGATCCTTCCACGAAGACATGAAAGGCGCTGTCATCTTTGATGGCTGAACATCGGCTGCCTTTAACATACGTAGGGGAGTGAAACAGGGTTGTGTCCTGGCTCCCACCCTGTTTATTCCAAACTTCTTTGCTGTGACGCTGAAACATTCCTTTGGTACTGCAGCTGAAGGTATCTAACCTCCGCACCAGATACAAAGCTCTTCACCTCTCCAGACTAAGAGCCAAGACCAAAGTCCAGCTGAGGTGCCTGTGTGACTTTCTCTTTGCAGATGACACAGTATTAACTGCCCACTCAGCTGAGGACCTACAGCAGCTCATGACTTGATTCAGCGATGCCTGCCAAGACATTGGGCTTACCATTAGCTTATAGAAAACGCGAGTCCTAGGACAGGATGTTGACGCCCCCCTAGTCATAAGCTTCAGTGACCACGAACTGGATATCGTCCATGACTTAATGTACCTGGGCTCAACTATCTCAGACACCCTCTCACTTGACGCAGAGCTCAACAGGCGCATTGGCAAAGCAGCTACCACCATGACCAGACTGACAAAGAAAGCATGGAATAATAACAAGCTGATTGAGCTTACAAAGATCCAGATCTACAGAGCCTGTGTTGTGAGCACCCTCCTGTATGGCAGCCAGTCCTGGACTCTGTGTGCCTGACAAGAATGAAAGCTCAATGTTTTTCACATGTGTTGCTTCAGACGCATCCTGAACATCACCTGGCAAGACAAGGTCCCAAACAACACTGTCCTGGAAAGAGCTGGATGTACCATCATGTACACACTGCTGAAACAGAGACGTATGCGCTGGCTAGGCCATGTCGTGCACATGGACAACAGACAGATCCCTAAAGACCTCCTCTATGGAGAACTTGTCGGGGAAAACGTCCCACAGGCAGACCACAGCTGCAATTCAAAGACATGTGCAAGAGGCACTTAAAAGCCCTGAACATCGACCAGAACAACTGGGAAGCTACAGCCCTCGAATGGTCAGCCTGGAGACAGTGCAGAAAGGTCTCTCTGAGTTCGAAGAGTCGATCACTTGCTCAGCAGCATGAGGCAAAGACAATGAGAAGAAAGGCAAACAGAACAGCGTCAGACTTTATCTGTGCCCTTTGCCATAGGGACTGTCATTCATGTGTGGGATTGGCCAGCCACAACTGACACAGCGTCAGAATTAACACCTAGAGTGCAACTCCATAAAGATGCATTTTATGAACAAATACAGGCTGAAATGGAAAACACACCAAACCATGACATGAGGGTAGTGATAGGTGACCTAAATGCAAAAGTCGGAAAAGACAACACAAACCAAGAAAGAGCCATGGGAAAAGAAGGATGTGGCAGCATAAATGACAACGGAGAAAGATTGGTGGAATTCTGCATGACAAACAACCTGGTCATTGGAGGGACATTATTTGCACACCCTGAGATCCACAAGCTTACCTGGTGTTCCCCCAATGGAAGAGACAAAAACCAGATCGACCACCTGATGATCAATGGGACATGGAGGAGATCGCTCCTAGATGTAAAAGTAAGGAGAGGAGCCAATGTTGGCAGTGATCACCACCTTGTCACTACAACCCTAAAAGTGAAGCTGAGAGAAAATGGATCTGGGAAACCAAAACAACAACATTTTGATGTGGAAAAGCTGTGCAACACCAAAGTAAAGAGTGCTTTCACCCCTCCAACTCAAAAACAAGTTCCAAGCACTGGTGGATACTGAAAACTACACACCTCCGGACACGACTAATATAAACACCATGTGGAAACAAGTCAGGACAGCCTACACACAAGCCAGTGAAACGTGCTTAGGACAGAGACAGAGAAAGAGAAAAAGGTGGATTACAGCAGACACCTGGCAAGCCATCGAGAACAGGAGAGAACTGAAGAAGAAAATCTTAGAGACAAAGTCAGAGCTGATGAGAGAGAGGTACAAACGACAGTACAGAGAAGCAAACCAAACTGTGAAGAGAATGACAAGAACAGACAAGCGTACCTACATGGATGATATTGCAAGACAAGCAGAGGAGGCCGCCGCAAAGGGAGAGCAAGGACAGGTGTTTAACCCTCTTGTTGTTGGATTCTACGGAGCTAAACTGCCTGTAGATTTTGAATTCTTTGAAGGTTTTCTACCTCCATCTGACTTACTTTACTCCTAAGACAATTGTGTGTGTGCATGACAAGTTATCAAGCTGAAATTTTGTCACAAGCTAGGTATGTCTTTGTACTTGCATTTAGGCGCAAGTTTATGTGTCTGGTCACCAGATGTCTTGTCATTGTCACCTTATTTGTCACCAATCACAGGTAAAAATATGGTATATATGATAAAACAGCAAGTCCTGCATGGGTTTGACAATAGTTCAAGCATGTTTGTGTCGAATAAGGAAGTGATACCCAGCTGATGTGTTTACCAATGGTTATGTGCAATAGTACTTCAAGGATGTGTCACACAATGTCCCCATAACACCTGTTGTTTTATGGTATGTCTTGAGGAGACAGAAGTTTTGTTTAACTATTTTTTCTTTTGAAAACAAGTCATATTCAATCAACATGTGACCTTTATACTGTACTTCATATCTGCGTGTGCTACCACATGTTTGTTAAGTGTACAGAAGTGTATTATTGTACATGACTGTCACACTGTCACCAGTGTCACAGCACAGGTGTGACAAATTCGAAACAACACAGAACTTCTGTAACCCTACAAAATTTTAATGTTGGTAGTCTCTAAAGTAGTCGTAGTGGTGGCACAGGGTCACATCACATCACAAAAAGCACAAATTATGGATGTGTGTGTGTGTGTGTGGGGGAGGGGGGGGGGTGTACCCATTGCTCTCACCTGTCGAACCTTGGCCGACGGGAGACCTATTTTCTTTTCCTTCTTGCTATTTTCATTATCGGCATATCTGTTTGTTTCTGCCATTGCAGTTTCAAAGCAAAAGTGTGGTAATAATGAGAAAACGTCAAAAGGCATCGTTTTCAGGCGTCTGTGCCGCGGACCGGCCAGGAAGTCAAATTTCTCCACAGTTGTGTGTGTAGCACAGGTCAGGAATGTGCCCTGTAGCACATTATTTTCAGGCTCACTCTTCTCCCTAACTGCAGCATTTCCTTCCTCCTCTTCCTCGTAAGCGTTTAATATTGGACTCACTTAACAATTCTTGTTCAAATGTTTCTACTTCCAAGACAATAACATTCAATTTATCGTCTCGCTAATCCGATGAATCGTGTGCTACTAAAGAAAACGCGATTTTTTTTCGCCATTGAAAAGCGTTCCGGTCGCTTACTGTTATTTCTTCCTTCCCTCCCCACTACACACATGTTAGTGGTCTAAATTTATCACTGGCACCGTCTGACACCCTCCCTGCATCGCCCCACCAATTTTCAGACACACAGTGTGAAAACCACGAGGTCTGTGTGTGATGGAAAAGTACTGCCCACGTGGGCAGCACCAACTGTCGGCTGCGGTCGGATTGGAATCTAGCGGCAGCCTCCGTTACTGTCGGCTGCGGCCGGATCGGGGACTAAAGGGTTAAGATCACCAAGACTGTCAGTGGCAAGTACTGGGGCAATACCGAAACACCAATCCTAGATAAACAAGGCCAAATACTTACCACAGAAGCAGAACAAGATGCGAGATGGGCAGAACATTTCAGCGAAGCTCTCAACAGACCACCACCAACTGAAGAGGCAGATGTACAAGATCCTGATGACGATCTCAATGTGAACAGCACACCACCAAAGAAGGAAGAGATTATAGCAGCAATCAGCTCTCTCAAGAATGGAAAAGCCCCTGGCCAGGACAACCTCAACAAGAAGAACTTTTCAAGGCAGATCCAGAGCTTGCATTCTAAAGTTCTACAGCCCTCTTGCAGCTATATGGGGGGGAGAAACAGCTACCCGCAGATTGGACAGAAGGAGTCATCATGAAGATCCCAGAAAAGGAGCCTGAACAAATTTTAACAATGGAGAGGAAACACTCTGCTATCTGTTCCCAGAAGATTCTGGCAAAGATCATTTATTGGACGAATCTCAGAGGCAGTGGACCAACAACTCAGAAAGGGAAAAGGCAGGTTTTCGACCAGGAAGAAAATGCAGACCAGATCTTCACCTGCGCAACATCATCGAACAGTGCAGGAATGGCAGAGACAGCTGTATATCAACTTCGTAGATTTTGAAAAAGCCTTTGACAGCATTCATCGAGAAAGTGTTGCGCATACTCCGGCTATGGAATTCCACAGGAGATTATCCCAAGTCATTAAGGCTTTACAACAACTTCACGTGCAGAGTAGGTAACAGCAAAACCAGTTTCAGTGGTACAAACCTGCGTCAGACAAGGCTGCCCCATGTCAGCACTACTCTTCAACCTGACAATTGGTTGGGTGATGAGACAGACAACAGCTGACAGTCACGGGGGATCAGATGGACCCCTTCTCAAGCTTGAAGACCCAGATTTTTGCCGACGATCTGGCACTGCTCTCACATACCCACCATACATTCAAGAGAAGACATCCCGTTTAGCACTTTCGCACAGCAAGTAGGCCTGAAAATCAGTCAGAAGAAGACAGAGGTGAAAGACACTGAACGTTTAGAACCCCTCACCGGTTTACGTGAATGGGAAGATTTACCCAACTGAAGAGTTCATGTACCTCGGGAGCACTGTTAGGCATGATGGCGGAGCAGGCAGCGACATCAAGAACCGGATTAGCAAAGCAAGAAAGCTTACAGAAATCTGAACAATGTGTGGAAATCGTCCCAGTACAGCACCAGGACCAAACTAAGACTATACCAGAGCTGTGTACTTTCCACCCTTTTGTACGGCTCGGAGTGCTGGAGGATGACTGAGAGTGACCTCGACAAACTATCCACATTCCACACGAAGAATCTCAGAAGAATCTTGCGCATCTTCTGGCCTGAGACCATCTCCAACCAAGAACTTTTTGCCCGTTGCAACCAGGAAAGCATGGACACCATCATCATGCATAGGCGATGGAGATGGATAGGGCATATCTGCCGTCGGGAACAGGGAAACATCACCCGAACAGCCCTCCACTGGACACCAGAGGGAAAACGCAAACGAGGACGACCCAAGAACACTTGGTGTTGGACTGTCGAAACAGAGCTGAAGACTTTCCAACATACCTGGGGAACCATTCAGAAGCTGGCCCAGGACAGACAGGAGTGGAGAACATTTGTTGCTGCCCTACGTGCCAATAAGGCACAAAGGCATTGATGATGATGATGTGCAACTCCATAGTCTTTAGAGACTGATGGCAGCCAAGAATTTAGAGTCAACAAAGAATGCTATATTAGTCAGAATGAAGAGGAAGTTAACCAAAAAGTGTAATGCTAAAGTGATAGCACCAAGTTCAGATGTAAAAATATATCACTTGTTTCCAACAGAATATGACTTTTTTGTTTTGAAAGCAGGAATTATAAAAGGTGCACCTACATTTCTGTTATTAAGAACTGATCCAGCAGTAAAAACATGAAGATGTTTCTGTGCGTGTGAGTGTGTGTGTGTGGTGTGTGCGCGTGTGCATGCGCATGCTTGTGTGTACGTGTGTGTGTGCATGTGTGTGTTTGTGTGTGTGAGTGTTTTTTTTTCTTCTTAAATGTGTGTGTTTTTTCTTAAATGTGTGTGTGTGTGTGCATGTGTGCGCATGTGTGTGTGTGTGTGTGTGTGTGTGTTTGTGTCTGCGATTTTACATCTGTTCACTTAAAGTGATATTAGATGAAGGAGGTAGGGAAGGGGGCATGATGAGATGAGGGCAGGCTTTAAGAAAAAGAGATGCATGTTGGTATTTATGTACATTAAAAAACTTATTCCAAACCTTATAAACAATATGCTGCAAAAAACATGGTAAAGAAACTCAAATAATAGCAACAACACAGAACAGTTGAAAACTACTCTAAAATTGGAAAATGAACAACTACCAACTATGTGTAAAAGCTGCCATGAATAAAGCAAAATGATATCCGTTATCATGACAGTAAAGGTGTTATAATTCCATGGTCGTACTTTACAACAATGAGAATACTACAGATTGCATCAGAGACAATGCTATCTCACACAATAACTTTGGATTGGTTAAAACTTCGTGCAGAGACTTATCTTGAAATGTTGGTAGGAACTTTTTAAAACCTTGACACTGATATAAAACATGAACATTTGACAGTTTTTCACTGCATATGCATTGTATATTTCTTACAAATTTTGCTCGAAAGGCATTTAATTTCAATCTGTGGATTAAAGAAACAATTTTTCTAGTACAGGATTTTCAAAAGCCATACTGAGTACAAAGAATGTTCTCAATATCCAGAGCAGAACAAGTATGCTGGGGATAGCCAGCCTCTTCCTGTTTATTATTTTTTTTTTTATACATGTTTCAGCAAACATTTTGAAGCAAAGAGGAATATCTATAACAGATGAACAGCTAGGATGTTTTGCTGCCGTTTTGGCTGCTTTATCTACCTTTTCATTGAAATAAATACCACAGTGAGATGGAACCCAGCAGAAAGTAAAAAGAAAAAAGTAAGAAGAAAGAAGAAAGTAAGAAGAAAGTGAGTAAGAAGAAGAACGTGTGTGTGTGAGTGTGCGCCTTCCTGTCTGCATACTCCTCTGTCTGTCTGTCAGTATATCTGTCTGTCTGTCTCCCCCTCTCTCTCTTTTAAGACTAAGTAAGAAGAAAGTGTGTGTGTGTGTGTGTGTGCGCCTTCCTGTCTGCATACTCCTCTGTCTGTCTGTCAGTATGTCTGTCTGTCTGTCTCCCTCTCTCTCTCTCTCTCTCTTTTAAGACTTCAGAAATCAAGACAGTTCATTGTTAGTTGATAATTTGATTGTGTGTGTGTGTGTGTGTGTGCATGCATGCGTGCGTGCAGCATGTTTTCTGTCCAACACAATAGCAACACTATTCATGCCACCCTTTTCTGCTGTGCACAATTGTGTGGTCACCATTTGAGAATTTACCTTCTCTCCACCTAACTTCCACAAGGCCAGAGATGTTCATTTGGCACCTGTCCAATTCTCAACAGGTGTAGTTTTCCTGACGCTAGTATCATTCGGACACTACATGTACCAATCTGATGGTGAATTTTTTTCCCCCTCTTTATGCTCTTTCTTGAGGAGTCTCGACATGGCTACTTCTGACAACGACACTGGGGTGAAACACCGTCATCATAGTTGCCATAGCTTTCTTGTTGTATGTTGGTTTAGTCGCCAACATCTTGACCCTGGAACTGGGAATCACTGCCTGGCAAATGTTCCTGTAATCTTCAGATGCTTTAGACCAGTGGAGTCTCTTTATGGGCGCAGAAGGAAACCTGGTGGAGCCCATCCCACTCTTGGTCAGACTTTTTGGCTGGGTTATCTCCCCACATGACACATATAGTACTGGCTTACATGGTTACCAGTAGCAGAGGAGATCTCTGATCTGACCTGAAGATTCAGACACATCTCCCCAAATTTACCTTCTTTCTGTTATGAACACAAATTAGCAGCATTGACATAACATTTTCATGACCAGCTTTAAAAAAAATCATCAGAATTATTAGCTGTTAACACATCTACCTGGGCTATGGATTTATTCGCACCTTAACAGTTACTTTCAGTTACCCTCCCATCCAGCTTGGTCGTTTTAGCTTGTTGGCTTGAGCCACAACGTTGGCAGTTCATTGTTCACAGCTGATTTGCACATAATAATAATAATAATGATATATGGAATTTATATAGCGCTGAATCTTGTAAAAACAAATCGAAGCGCTTGCACTCAAATCATTTACACGCATGCAACTCTCCTTAAACATAATGAACAACATATTTCAAATCCTTGCAAGTGCTTGCATGCGCGCATGCACACACACACACACACACACACACACTCGCAAACACACTTAGGAGACCCACACTTAGGAGGTGAAGGATGCTGTTGAAAATTAGGGACAGATATGAGGGGAAAGTCTCAGGTAGGAAATAACTGTGTCTTGAGGCTGGATTTGAAGGTATGAAATGAAGGCTTTTGGCAAAGTGAAAGGGGGAGGTCATTCCAGGTGGATGGACCAGAAATAGAGAAAGAGAAACGGCCAACAGTGGTTTGTTTGAATCTGGGTGTTCGAAAGTACAAAGTATCTGCGGCTGAACGAAGGGAACAGGATAGAGTATACAGGTGAAGACAGATACAGAGATAAGAGGGTGCAGATTTGTGGAGACATTTGAAACAGAGAGTATTGATCTTATACTTCAGTCTTTGTGAGACAGGCAGCCAGTGAAGAGATCACAGAAGAGGAGTGATGTGTTCAGATTTTTTCTTTCTTAGGACCAGTCGAGCTGTAGAGTTTTGTATGCGTTGAAGAGTGGATGGATGATGCTGGGCCAACCAAAAGAGAATTACAGTAGTCTGCCCCTGGGCTTTATCACAGTTCTTGATTAAACCATTGACGCTGGGGGCAACAGCAAAGTGAGAGGCTGTATGACCAGTGGCTTTCCCACTCATGGGATTCCACTTTACAGCTTAGTCTTTAGTGATCGACTATGACTCTCTGACTAGGAGGCTTGACTCGCACAGCCCTTATGTGCTGCAGCCCTGGGGGCTGGTTGGGCTTTGGAGAACATCTCCAACGCTGACTGTCCTTATGCCCACTTGGCCGAGAGAGTGGGGATGTACTGTGGGAAAGGCATCTCCACTATAATAAAATTTCTGCCCAGTTTCCAAAACAGCAGCTGCCTCCTCTGCTGTTTTGGAGGTCATTGTCGGACACGATGGGACAAACATACATAAACGTGAAAGAATGAGAGATGTGACAAGCTTGGAAGTTGCATCAGTGGACAGATACTTGCGAATCGCGCTTATGAGCCATGATTGATAGTAGCAAGACTGGCAGGTCTGGGTGATGAATTTTTTCATAGAGAGTGTGTTGTCAAGAACTACTCCTAAATACTTCACAGAGTTGGCCAATGGAACTGTCGCATTGCCGAATTCTGTTGAAGTTTTTGTGATGGAGGAGAGTTTATGTTGGGTCCCTATGAGCATGGCTTCGGTTTTATCAGCATTAAGTTGTAACTTGTTCTGAGTCATCCAGTTTTGAATGTCTTGAAGGCAGTAGGACATATTTGTCAGGAGGGAAGGCAAATTTCAACAGTGTCACTGCACTGAAGCTGAGTGTCATCTGCATAGAAATGATATCAATATGGTGGTTGTTTATTATATGTGAGAGTGGAGCAGTGTAGAGAGTAAAGAGAACAGGGCCTAGGGCTGATCCCTATGGGACTCCACATTCCATTTTGACAGGTTTGGATTAAATTTGTTTCAATAATTTTCCGAAGGGGTCTGTGAGTATAAAAAACCAATAGAGCTTGCCATTAAACCAAACACTTTGGGGGTGAAAAGAAAATTGAGTGATCTATAGGTCAAAGGCGCAGATAATCAAGAAGAGGAGGAGGGGGTTTTTGGGTGCGGGGTTGGGGATAGGAGATTAAAAAAGGGGGGAGGAATCATTGGAATGAAGGTACTGTTGAGCTTTTTTGAGGACAATTTTTTTCTAGTACTTAGAGAAAAAGGGGAAATTTTTGAACGGTCTAAATTCTCAAAGTTGGGATAGGGGTTGGCTTTTTCAGTAGAGGTTATATGGGGTTTTTAAGAGCTGAGGGAAAATTTCCTGCAAAAGAGATGATTTACTATTTAAAGTGATAAATAGGACCATTGGGGAAAGGGCATTTGAGAAAACAGGGCAGTAGGGGACAAGGTCGCATGATTTATATCATTTCCTTAAAAATTTTCATGATTTCTTATCTTTTTGGGGGAGGAAGAAAAAAAGGGGATCCCAGGAACTGGGATAAAGGCGCAGGCTGGAAATTTGATCTGACCATCGGGAGCAATGTTGCGACTTTGCCCTGAAAAAAAGGGCGAAAAGATGGGGGAAAGTTCAGACAGGCTGGGGTTAGGAAAAAGGTTTTTTTTTTTCCAATCCTGGGTGATTTGAGGGAGGGAAAAAAAATTTATGATGTAGCACAGAGAACTTGGAAATAGTATCTATCTTTGCTGAAGGTTTAAAAAATTTTGACTTTTTTATTTGTTTTGGGAAACTGTTTTTTTTGGGTTTCAGTTTTTAAGTTTTTGGGTAACTAGGTGAAAGGGTCGTCGTAGGAGAGGTCAGTGGGAGGCATGCTCTCAAGAAATTTGCGTAAAATGTTATAAATCAGAAGGTCAGTGTGGTCAGAGTTTGTGAAAAACTTTGGGGAAGCTTGGAAAAAGGTTGATGTCAAAGGGCCTTAAATTGCGACAAGTAACATATTTTCGTCTTTCGACATTTTTGGATGATGAGGTGGAAAAGAATGGGGGAATGTCAAATGCATTTCTTTTTGGGACAAGCAATGGAGAAATTAAATAAGCATTAGAATCACCAGTCTAAAATTACTAATCTGTGGTTGCTTTGCTTACCATTTTGAGAGAGAAAAATGGTTGACGAAAAGAAAAGACTTTGACTCGGGAAAATTTGGGGTTGTCGAAATAGAATTGAAACACCAGAATTATAATTTAGTGGGAAGGGCAGAAGGGTCGAGGAGTGACGGGAATTTTTGGGAAAAAGAGAATTGTAGTTTGTTTTTACGGCGGGGAGGTGGATGGAAAAGGGCAGCAAAACAAATGAGTGAAAGGGTGGGTTTTAAGGTTTGATTTTGAAAACTCAAAATCGTGAGGAAGGGGAAGTTGTGACGAAAAAAGAGCGGTTTCCAATAGTATTTAAAAAAATTATGCAGCCCCACCTCCTTGAGAAGTGGGGGAAAAGAAATACATTTTATATCCGGAGGAGTCACAAAAAATTTTTGGGCTCTGGCCAGTGGTTTAAGAAATTTTTCGATGGGGAAAGGGTTAAATCAATTTTTTTTTTTTCAGAGATTAAATCAGAATGTAGTTGGTTTTTTCCATTTGGCAGACGACGCACTTTAAAAAACAATTTTAAGGGAATCGAAGGAGAGGGAGAGGTTAAGATAAATGGGGGTTTGGACAAGAACAAAGGGAAAGGGGGTGAAGGGGAGGTGGGGATGTGGCTAGTGGAAAAACGGGGCAAGATTTTTCATTGAATCAGGGTAAAGATGGTAGAGAACTTTTTAATCAGGATTTGTGTTTTAAAAACATCATGAATACATCACATCAAACAAAAGAAATTTTCAAGTCACAAACAAAAGAAAATCAAAGCTAAGGGGGGGTACGCAGCATGGGGGGGGAAAAACATTTTTAGGGGTTTTCAAAGTGACGTCAAGGGGAGGGGGGAGCACGGGGGAAAGGGGGCCCACCACTGCGAGCGTTGGCCTCCCTTTCCCGTCGGGTTTTTTGGGAATGAATGCCTAATTTGTTATAGCTGCTTAATCTCAAGCAAGCATGTTTTTTTTTGACAAAACCAGTGCGAGCTAGCCTAAGTCAAGGGCCCCACGCCCTGGTAGCGAACACCACACACAGTCTTGATTGAAGGGGGGGTCATTCGTGAATCACTAATTTGTTTAACGGCAGCAGGGGCAGTTTGAAGGGGTCACGAAGACCAGCACACAATAAACGCAATTCAAAACGATTAGAAATTTTTACAATCAAACAAAAAATGAAAAATACATTAAATATCCAAAAGAAAATACAAAAAAAAATGTTCGACCATATAATCAGGGGGAAAAAACAAACAAAAGAGTAAAAAAATTTTTCGAAAGGGAACAGAAAAACCACACACTCCAGATTTTTAAAAACAGGCTACATGCGTTCGCCACAGGCGCAAAGGTGATTACACTATATTAGGGGGTTTTGTGTTTTTTTTGGGATGTTTTCATGCTTGCGCATGCTTTGGCACATAAAAATTCGCTGCTGAAGAACAAAAGAATTTTTATTGAATAAAAGGTGCCAATGGGGACAGGTTCCAAAAGTGATAGTGCAAACTTTTTGGGTCGCGATACAAACCTGTGCCACTTGAAGGGGGAGGCGAAAGGGGGGGAGGGGCGGGGGGGTGTTTTCCCTCAGTCCACCACTTGAAAAATTTGAGCAATAACATAATTTTCACACCATAATTAAAACATTTTTTTTTCATGCAGGGTAATTGAATGCATCATACAATACATTCGCCCTCAAAAACCAATTTCATAGGGAAAAGGGCTTTAAACAAAAAAATAGATCATGTTTCTGATTACCAGTGCAACTGCATTTAGCGTGTAAGGGGTGGTCCACTGAAAGGACAGCCCGTGCACTCCGGGGACAAAGTGTTAACGTTAAAGAATGGTTTAAAAACATATTTTTTAAAATTAACCTATTAAACGCCCACCAAGAGAGTTGCATTGCACCCAGGGAATTTTTTTTGTTGTTTACATTTTATAAACGAATAAAAAGGCTATTTAAAACAAAAGAAAAAGGATTTAAAAAAATTTTGGGCAAAAAGGGGGGGGGGGGGGGGTTTTTGGGGGGGGGGGGGGTTTTTTCAATTCAAAAAGTTCCCTTCCCCCAAATTGAAAGATACATAACCGCAGGGTGTGACAGAAAAAAACTGCAAATTAGCATCAAAATATGGCAAAAAAAAAATATTTTTAAAACAATTTAAAAACCAAACTAAAAAAAAAATCAAAATGCTTACCCAAAAAAAGTCATCAATCAATGTAAAAAAAAAAGAAAGAAAAATTTACAAACATGGTGGCAAAAATTATTAAAAAAAATTTCAATAATAAAATGTTTTTCAAAAGCACACACACATACACACGCTCACACAGGTCGTATACTTTAGCAGGGTGATAGGACATGGGTTAGTGAAGGTGGGATAGTTCTGATATGAAACAGGAGGGGGGAAATCTTAGGTTTGAAATAAGTATGTCTTGAGGCAGGATTTAAAAGTGTCATAACTAGGTTTCTGGCAGAGAGAGAGAGGGAGCTCATTCCAGGTTGATGGACCCGAAATAGAGAAAGAGCGGCGGCCAACGGTGGATTCGTTGACTCTAGGTATTTGTAGGCACAAGGTATCTGCAGCAGAGCGGAGGGAACGTGAAGGAGTGTACAGGTTAAGACATTCACAGAGGTAGGAGGGTGCAGTTTTGTAACAGAGGGTCTCTATCTATCTATCTATCTGTCCCGTAGTCTGACGACGGTGGGGGCACCCTCAAAGACTCAACAACCAGTTCCCTCCATTCCTCTCTCTGTTCTGCCTTTCTCAGGGTTTTGTTGAGTTCTAGGCCTGTCCATTCGCTGATGTTATCCTCCCAGCTCTTCCTTGGTCTTCCTCTTCTTCTTCCTCCTTGGACAGTGCCTTGTAAAACTGTCTTTGCAAGTCCTTTGGATCTTGTGACATGCCCATACCATTTAAGTTTACGCTTTTTCACCATCGTTAGAAGGTTCTCATAGGGTCCAATGGTTTGCTGGGTATTCTGTTATGCACGCTTTCGTTGCTTATGTTGTCTTTGTAGGAGATGCCAAGGAGTCTCCGAAAGCATCTCATCTCCACCGCCTGTACTCTTCTCTCCAAATCTGCAGTCAGGGTCCATGATTCACAGGCATACAGAAATATGGATATGACAAGGGAGCACATTAGTCTGATCTTGGAGATAAGTGAGTTATTTTTATCTCTCCAGATGGTGTTTAGTTTTGACAAAGCTGTTATTGTCTGTGCGTCCTGCATACTACTTTCTGGCTTGGATCCCTGGTCTGATACAATGGCTCCCAGGTACTTGAAGCTTTGAACTGTTTCCAGTTCTGGTCATTAACCCTGATATCAGTGCTAATGCCGTTGGTGTATTAGTCTCAGTTTGGTCTTTCTGCACTGATTTCCATGCAATGTTTTGGAGGCCTTATTCAAGTGTTCTGTTAGGTGGCAAGCTTCTTTTTGATCCTGCTTTTCATCAATGTCATCTGCGAAGCGGAGGTTTGTGATTGTTCTGCCACCAATGCTGACTGATCCTTCATGATGTTCCAGTGCATCAGCCATGATTCTCTCAAGGAAGATGTTGAAAGAGTGGGTGAGAGTAGACAGCCCTGCCTTACCCAACTGTTGTTCGTAACATTCTCCAATGTTGTTGTTGTAGTACACTGCACTGGTGGCCTCGCTGTACAGCGTTTGATGACTTGATCAGGTTTGCATTGATGCTGTACAAGTTCATGGTTGCCCACAAAGCTGCATGCCACACCCTGTCAAATGCCTTCTTAAAATCGATAAATACATGGTAACGGTCTTGTGAGTTGAAGGTACTGCTCACATAGTATTCTGAGGTTGAATATCTGTTCTGTTGTGCTGCGCCCTGCTCTGAAACCTGCTTGTTCCTCAGCAATGATGGTCTCTGCTTGTGGCTTCAGTCTATTCAATTATCTGCAGCATGACCTTGCTTGGGTGGCATATGAGGCTGATTGTGCGGTAATTTGGCATTGTTGTAGATTTCCTTTCTTGGGAAGGGTGATGATGAGTGACTGTGTCCATGGTGTTGGCCATTTTCCTGTCTGCCAGATCTTGTTGCAGATTCTTAGTAGGGCGCTGATCATGGCTTCCCCTCCAGCTTGAACCAACTCAGCTGGAATGTTGTCAGCCCCTGCTGACTTCCCCTTTTTCAGCGATCTGACTGCTGTTTCCACTTCTTCTCGGAGGATAGGGTGACTGTGTCTTTGCTTGCGGGTTACAATAAGGACTTCTGGATCTCCTGCGGTTCTATAGTTATACAGGTCAGAGCAGTATTCTGTCCATCTGTTCAGAATATCCTGGTCGTCAGTGAGACACTTCCCATTTTTGTCTTGGATTGTTAAACCTTTTCCCTGTTTTGTGCTAGTCAGGTCTTTCACCTGCTGATATGCTTTCTTGCTATTGTTTTTCTTGATGTTCTCTTCAATGTCTTGGCACTGTTCACCGATCCATTTCTCTTTTGCCTCCGTCATGGACTTCCTGATTCTTTTGTTGACTGCCCTATATTATTCTGCTCTTTCTTTTGTTTCATTTTTCTTTTTCTTCAACTCTCTACGCTTGTCGCATAGTTGTAGGATGTTAGGTGTGACCCATGGTTTTTTGACTGGTCGGTGTTTGCCAAGAAGCTTGCTTGCTGTTTCAGTCACTGCTGTATTGAAACTATTCGTCAGTGTATCTATGTCTGAATCTATCACAGTGAGTGCTGCAAACTTTCCACCTATCCTTGCTTGAAAAATTTCTAATACTTCTGGGTCCTTCAGCTTCTCGAGGTCAAATTTGATCCTGATGTTGTTCCGCTTGTGGATTTTTTTTAGACGTAGTCGGAAAGTCATCATCACAAGATCATGATCACTCCCTATGTCTGCTCCTGGAAAACTTCGTGTCTGTGCGATGTTAACGCTAGACTGAAACCGTCTTTTCACCATGATGTAATCTATTTGGTTGTGGTGTTCTCCATTTGGGCTATGCCATGTCCATTTTCTGGATTTCTTGTGTGGGCCAAGTGTATTCACTAGCTGGAGGTGGTTGTTACTGGCAAACTCCAGGAGGCTCAAGCCTCTTTCATTTGATTGGTTATTACAATGTGGCCCACAAACGCCCTCCCAATCTTTCCATGCATCTTCTCCTACCTTGGCGTTCCAGTCACCTTGCACAACAAGGATGTCTTTCTTGGGAGTTTGATTCAGAACCTCTTATAGCTGGTCATACAATTCTTCTATGGCTTCATCTGCGCAGTCTGATGTAGGGGCATATGCCTGTACTACAGTTATGTTAAAGGGGGTTGCTCTCAGGCGGATGGTAATAAGTCTGCTGGACACAGGCTGACAGCTCATGACGGTGTTCACGGTGCCTTTGTGAACGAGAAACCCCACGCCGTGTGCATTATGGTCAGGTCAGAGACTCCCTCTGCTACTGGTAACCATGTAACCCAGTACCACCTGCCACATGTGGGGAGTAAACCCAATCAAAAAATCCGACCTGGAGAGGGATGGGCTCCGCCAGGTTTGATTTGCCCAAGATACACTCATGACAAAGACAGCCAGAATTTCCATACCGGATCGGTTGTCGCCCGGGTTACCAAGGACCGCGCCTTCTGTTGCTCATCAGGACAGAGGTCGAAAGTCTGCTACTGATGTAAAACACAGCAAAATCCGTGCCAGAAACAACACCATCATTGGCACATGGAATGTACGGACACTAAGAGCTGCAGGCAAAGTGGAAGAACTGACACATGAGATGTCCAGATATCAATGGCACATCCTTGGGCTCTGCGAAGTAAGGTGGAAATACATGGGAGAAACAACGACCCAGGAAGACCACAAATTATACTACAGTGGAAAACAGGATAAACAGAGGGTACTGATCTTATAATTTACTCTCTGTGGCACAGGCAGCCAGTGGAGAGATCGCAAGAGAGGGGTAATGTGCTCAGATTTTTTCTTTCTGAGAACTAGTTGAGCTGTAGAGTTTTGTATACGTTGAAGGGAGTGGATGGATGATGCTGGCAGACCAGACAAAACAGAATTGCAATTGTCCAGACGTGAAAGAATGTGATAAGTGACAAGTTTGGCTGTTGCATCTGTGGACAGGTACTTTCGAATAGCACTGATACGCCGTAATTGATAGTAGCACGACTGACAGGACTGGGTGATGAATTTTTGCATAGAGAGTGTGTTGTCGATAACAACACCTAGATACTTCACAGCAGTGGATAGAGGGACTGATGTATTGCCGAGTTCTATTGAAGCTGTTGTAATGGAAGAGAGTTTGTGTTTGGTCCCTACAAGCATGGCTTCGGTTTTATCTGCATTTAGCTGTAATTTGTTCTGTGTCATCCAGTTTTGAATATCTTCAAAATGAGGGATTGGGTATTTTTAAAGCACATTTAAAAGCAAAAGGCAACAAATGCACTGCCAACAAAAAAAATCGAACTGAATGTCAAAGTCCTTCGGATGAGACTATAAACCGCTTTTCGAAAGAGTAGGCCATTGTGTGCCAGTGGGAACAGATGACAAAATTTACAAAACCGCATACACTGGATATAAAAAAAAGCACCTGAGTGCTTATTCCATTATCCTTGAGAAAAAAAAATTGGGGCACTTTGATTTATTGCTTTACAAGATTCAGCGCTATATAAATTCCATACATTATTATTATTATCATTAAATACATGCCATGATATTTCATTACAAAGTAGAATAATGGCTATAGTTTAATAATCAATCTCAAAATTGACAACCTGACCCCCATCTGCCTAAAATGGCACCTAGCAGAAAAGTGGGTCAGGTGCTAAGCAACTCATTTTGTGGTGGAGCGTCACATTTCTCAGGGTAATTTTTTTTTCAACTTGTTTTGCTTCTTCACAGATCACTATATGCTTCCATGAGTTACCAGAAACTTGTCCATTATTATGAATGATCAAAGGCATGTTCCCTTACTGGGTGGAGTGAACAGTACCTACTCTTCTCCTGTGCTTAAAATTTTGCAGGAAGTTTGCCCGCTGGCCTCAGCTGACACATTCTGACTTCAGAGCAGCTCATTTCACTGCACAACTGACATGAATTATGGGATCTTTGATATGCATATTTGATCTTCTGCATATGTTTGTACAATTATACATGAAGGGAGTCAAGGCACTGGCAGGTCTGCATTTAAAGTTGACCTGGAAGATTGTCAGAACCTCCACCCTTAATTCACCAGATGCTACTGAGATTTGAACCTGTCACTTCATGGTCCCAGGGGATTGAATTCAAATGGTCTTAACAACTAAGCTAGAGCATCCATTGATTATATGATATTTGCTTCATCTTTACAAAGTGTAATATAGAATGATGACATGTGCTTTCTCCTTCTTCTTCTTCTTCTTCTTTTTATCTTTTTCAATTTTTTCCCAATTGTGTATTGTAAAGATAGGAGTAATAACAAAATGAAAGAAAGGAGCTGAATACCAGGGCTGTGAGAAAGAAAAACAGATGAATAGTGTAATATAAATCCAGCCTCAAGACATATTTATTTCAAACCTAAGATTTTGCTCTCCTGTTTCATTTCATAGCTGTCCCTGCCTTCATAGGCCAAAATCCCATCACCCAGCCAAGTTGTATAACTTTTATGTGTGTTTGTTTGTTTGCTTGTTTATTTATTTATTTATTCTTTTATATCGAGGATAATGGAATAAGCACTCTTGTGCTTTTTTGCATCCAGTCCCTTTGTGTATGTGGTTTTGTAAATTTTGTTGTCTGTTCCCACCAGCACACAAGGGTTTACTCTTTCGTAAAGTGGAATATGATTTAACATGTGCACAAGATATTCTGCGTGCATTCACACAAGGGGCCTCGGTTTATTGTGTGTGTGTGTGTGCGCATGTGTGTGTGTGTGTGTGTGTGTGTGTGTGCGCGTGTACGCACATTTAGACTTGTTAGAATTATTAATTGTTATTGGTTGCATGACTGTAAGAATGAGTTGAGTGCAAGCGGTTTGGTTTGTCTTTGCAAGATATAGTGCTGTATAAATTCCATTTAAAAAATTATTATTATTATTATTATTATTTTATTTTAATTTTCTTTTTATTATATGTGAACGTTATTGTAAATGCCTAGGGTGCTGATTGAATAGCAGATGGTCAGTACACAAGGTGGTAGTGAAGGAAGAAAGGTATGGCTGAACTGTGGTTATTGTGTGTGCAGGTAAAGTGAGCACTACAGATGTGGCTAAGCGGGCCAGGGAGTCACCCTATCCCTTGGTACAGGTGGACCAGGCTGTGGCCACAGTCCTGCAGCATGCCACTATGCTCAGGCCAGTCTCCCTACAGCTGCCAGGTACAGGCTTCTAGCAGTTGTACACTTCTTTCAGGCTGTCCTTTTCTCAATGGGTTTTACCCTCCTGATTCCATCCCCCCGAAACAGCAAAATGAAATTAACCTTCAAAATTTATTCTGCACGTAAAAATCATAATCTGAGTGTCTTTACCACAAAGTAAAGAGGTTTTTTTCCCCTTCTGTTCCACTGTTAGCCAAAGTTCAAGATGTTAATTTAGCCAGCATAAAGTGCTTCCTTACAAACTGGAAAACCAGACAGTCTTGACCACAGGGCTGCCTACCCCTATAGTCTTTCTATAGTTTCTACTGAAAATGATGTTAAACTATGGTTGTGAGTTAACCTATTAACTGCAGAGTGTGAGTGCATTCTATATGCTGGGGTAATAAAATCCTTACGTACCACTTGCTATGTTCATCCCTGTTATTCAGAAATTATTGAATAAATTATCCTGATATTCTGCCCAGTGACAGTATATATACCATAGATTGCTTTCAGGCAAGCTCAAAGTAGTAAGCATGATATTTCACTACAAAAACATATTAAAAATGTTAGGAATACATGAAAATACACTTTCTTCATCAGCACTGTCATTCTGAGAACTCCCCATCTCAGTAACGTCACACATAAGTCCAGGCAAAATCTCCGTAATTTTTTTTTTATCTGCATGATCTCCTGAATCGCGCATGATCATTTTCATCATTGTCAGGATTATCTAAAATTTTATTTGCCACTTCTTCAACTGTGCAAAGTCATTGATATGTTCAGCGATAAGAGTCAGCTATTTTGAACAAGAACAGTCCAAGCATTCATGCAAAATGACACAAAATATGAGCTAAAAAACCGATCGTTTTTGTCTTGTTTTTCCAGATGGATGTTGCCAAGCAACAGGAGAGTGATCTCCACTAATTTTGGAGTTCTTTCCCTGTAACTGTGGTCAAGGAAGCTGGCTTGTTTACTTCGGTACAAAACCCTGGAAATTTTCCGGGTTGTTGGTGTATAGAGTGTACATTTAGTCATGGAAAATTTCCAGGGTGGGGCAGTAAAGTGGTTGAAAACTAGGATTTTTGCCACATAAAAAGTACAATCTTTGTGCTTGCTGCAGGACTGTTTTTAAAGAGATTTTTCAGTTAGGCACAGCTGTGTTGCAAAGGTCATTCTTCTTTATTTGCATATTCATAACTTGTAAACAGAGTTTACAAACCGGTGGTCAGTGAATTTTAGCAGTGGCGTTGCTCGTGCTGTTCACAAGTACTTTACTTTTCTCCGAGCTCACCTCCATCCCATATGCTCCAGCTCTGTTCTCAAGTCTAGTCGTAAGATCTTGCAGCTCTGTGTTACTTCCGCCCATGAGGTCAATGTCATCGGCAAACCGCAAGTTGTTGAGGGGTCTGCCGCCAATGGAGATGGTAGAGTGGAAGTCATGGAGGGTCTCTCTCATAATGTTTTCCAAGAACAGATTAAACAGGACTGGAGATAACAGGCATCCTTGTCGGACCCCAACTGTGGTTTTGAAGTAGTCTCCGACCTGATTGTTCAGAAGGACTGCACTGCTAAAATTTACATGAACGGCCAACAACTGGAAGAGGTAGACGCTTTTAAATACCTTGGCGCTACACTCACAAAGGACGGGCGATCGACGACAGAAATCAAAGTCAGAATAGCCATGGCAACATCTTCCATGACAAAACTCACCACCATATGGAAAAGTAAAGAGATCAGTTTCCCAATCAAACTAAAGCTCTACAAAGCCCTAATTCAGACTATCCTGCTGTACGGAAGTGAAACCTGGACATTGACTGCTGAAACAGCAAAGCGAATCCAGTCATTTGAAACAAAATGCCATAGAAAACTGCTGGGCATATCCTGGAGAGAACGAAAGACCAATGAATTTGTCAAGAGTCAAATGTGTTGGGTGGCAGGTCCACAGGAACCCCTTCTTACCATCGTCAAGAAGAAAAAGCTGACATGGTTCGGCCACGTCACCCGCCACAACACTCTGCCAAAAACAGTACTGCAGGGAACACTCGAAGGTGGCAGAAAGAGGGGAAGACAGAACAAGTCATGGATGGACAACATCAGAGAATGGACCAGGATGAATGACTCGGCACTACTGCGCAGAGCCGAGGACCGAGATGGCTGGAGGAGGCTTACCATGGCATCGTCTTTCGTGTCTCCCCCACGACCGCCAAGGTCATGGGTCTGATGATGATGATGATGATGATGGTCAGTGAAATGTTCTCACTTAAGAACAGTAAAACAGTGAGGCCAGTGGCCAAATCAGTTCTTTATAGTTATGAGAAGACAACTGCACAGATTTTCTGCAGAATGTGTACAGAAACATATCCAGTACCTCCTGAACCATTTGATTACTTATATGACTAAGAGAGCCATGCCAAAGAGTAGTAACTCCGCAAGTCATGTTTGCTCACTGCAAAAGAAAAGTTTTTCTGATTACCAACTCACGGCAATGTACTGTTACTGTTACTGGTTCCGTAACCCGCCAGGGTTGTAGGGGCGCTGCATAGTGGACGAATGGTGGACCAGCTGGCTCCACTTAGCGCGGTCGTGGGCGAGTGCCTGGGTGACATTGAAGTCCTTCCCTGTCCAATCACGGATGTCATCGGCCCACTTTCTCCTCTGTCTGCCCCGTCTTCTCTTCTCCTGGACTGTTCCTTGCAGGATGGTCTTTGCAAGTCCTTATGAGCGTGTTACGTGCCCATACCATCTGAGTTTCCTCTTTTTCACCGTGGTCAGTAGGTCTTCATAGTCCCGCACTTGTTGAGTGATCTTTCTGCGGACTTCATTGTTGGTGACATGGTCCTTGTATAAGATGCCAAGGAGCCTTCTGAGGTATCTCATTTCTACTGCTTGGATCCTCCTTTGTAGGTCTGCGTTCAGTGTCCATGCCTCACATGCGTAAAGCATGATTGGGATGACTAGCGCGTTTAGTAACTTTACCTTGGTTCCGAGAGGGATGTTTCTGTCTCTCCATATGGTCTTCAGTCTTGCCATTACTGCTGCTGTTTGTGCCGCTCTTGCTAGGATTTCGGTCTTCGATCCTTCCTCACTTATGATGGCTCCAAGGTACTTGAAATGGTCAACTGTCTCCAGTTCTTTTCCGCTGAGAGTGATCTTGGTGGTGATTGGCTGGGCACTCTTTGACATGAGCTTGGTTTTCTCGGCGCTGATTTCCATGCCGTATCGTGAGGATATTTCGTCCAGTTGCTGCACTAGGTTGGCCAGTTCCTCTTCATTTCCTGCCAGACCATCAATGTCATCGGCAAACCTGAGGTTGGTGATTGTTCGCCCTCCAATGCTGACTGTGCCTGTGTGGTCTTCCAAGGCGTCAGTCATGATGCGTTCAAGGAAAATGTTAAACAGTGTCGGCAACAGCAGACATCCCTGTCGGACCCCAACTGAGGTACGGAACCATTCCCCTACCGTGCCCTGTATGAGTACTGCACTGGTGGCCTTTGAGTAGAGTTCCTTGATGTTGTGAATCAGCTTCTGGCCCATGTTGAATTTGTTCATGGTGGCCCACAGAGCGTCATGCCATACTCTATCGAAGGCCTTCTTAAAATCAATGAAGACGTGGAAGATGTCTTGTTGATGCTGGCTGTATTTCTCACACAGAACCCTCAGGTTGAATATCTGTTCTGTGGTGCTTCTATTTGGGCGGAAACCGGCCTGCTCTTTGGCGATGATCTCTTCTGCCTGTGGTTTCAGCCTGTTCAGGATCACTTTCAGCATGACTTTACTGGCATGACTTATGAGGCTGATTGTCCTGTATTTTTGGCACTGCTGGAGATTTCCTTTCTTGGGGAGAGTGATGATGAGTGATTGAGTCCATGGTGTAGGCCACTCTCCGGTCTGCCAGATCTTGTTGCAGATACTTGTAAGGATGTCTGTCACTGCTTCTCCCCCATGTTGGATCAGCTCTGCTGGGATGTTGTTGATTCCTGCTGATTTTCCTTTCTTCAGCGATCTAATTGCTACTTCTACTTCCTCGCGTAGAATTGGGAAGTTGTCTTTATTCGATGAGGCTTGGCTTGCAAGTACGCTGGGGTCACCTAGTGTCTGATGATTGTAGAGTTCGGAACAGTATTCCGTCCATCTGCCAACGATTTCCTTCTTTTCTCTTAGGCAATTCCCTTCTTTGTCCTGGATGTTACTGACTCTTGCCTGTTTCTGTTTGGTGAGCTCTTTCACAATCTGGTATGCTCTTCTGCTATTATTCTTTGTCAGGCTCTCTTTGATTTCTGTACATTGTTTCTCTATCCATTCCTCCTTGGTCTTCCTCATGTCTCTCCTGATCTTCTTGTTTACTTCTCTGTACTCATCTGCTCCTGTAGTGTTCTTGCTCTTCTTCAGGTCTCGTCTTTTGTCACACATATTCAAGATTTCATCTGTGACCCATGGTTGTGTTTTTCGGCGATGTTTGCCAAGGAGTATGCTTGCTGTCTCAGTCATCACTGCGTTAAAATTGATGGTCATTGTTTTGGCATCTTCTTCAAGTGCCAGCAGTGGTGCAAATTTCCCTCCTATTGTTGCTTGGAAGGACTCGGCGATGGTGGGGTCCTTCAGTCTGATGTTCTTTGTCTTATTGATCTTCTTCAATCGGACTCTAAAGTTCAGGAGCATGAGGTCATGATCGCTGCCCATGTCTGCACTGGGAATGTCCTCGTCTTGGCTCTGTTGATGCCAGATCGAAACTGGTTCTGCACCAGGATGTAGTCAATCTGGTTGTGATGGATCCCATTGGGTGCATGCCATGTCCAGCGTCGGATGCCTTGTGTTCTCGAAGGGTATTGGCGAGCACCGTGTCGTTGTAGCTGGCAAATTCCAGTAGTCGGAGTCCTCGCTCATTGGTGATCGCATTACAGGAGGGACCGCAGAATTTGCTCCAGTCTTTCAGTGCGTCTCCGCCCACCTTGGCGTTCCAGTCTCCCTGATGATCAAGATGTCTTTCTTGTTCACCTTATCGATGATGCCCTGTAGTTGGTTGTAGAATTCCTCTACGTCTTCATCATCGTGATCTGTTGTTGGTGCTTAGGCTTGAATCACTGTGATGTTGAATGGGGTTGCCCTGAGGCAGATGGCCATAAGCCGGCTGTTTACTGGGTAGTACCCTATTACCGAATTCTTGATGTTCTTGTTGACAAGCATGCCTACGTCATCACGGCAATTTACCCTTCCACAAATCTGCCCCTTTAATCAGCACAACACTGGCTCTGTTATTCTGTGACTGACCCCATCCATTCGGCCACACCGCAAGCCAAATTCTTCACAGCAGGCGGTTGGCTGGCAGGGGCTCCCTATTATTTCTCTGTATTTCAGAAAACTGCATGTTATAACCCGGAAGTCACCAATACTCCCGGTTACAGAACTCATGTGCATGTTAAAGATCAACTATGTGTATACATGGATGCGCTCATCCATTCAGAAATTTTTACTGACTTGAAAGACGGGACAGAATAGCATGCTCTCTCTCTTATGTGTTGCAGTCTTTCTCTCACAGGCACAAGCATGTGCACACAAAATATCTGGAAACTTCACTGAGATTTCACACACACACACACACACACACACACACACACACACACACACACACACACACACACACACACACACATATATATATATATATATATACAAATATTCAACATACAAGGGGGGATGGGATAGCCTGGTGGTTAGCGTGATGTGCTTGTGATTTGCTGATCCGAGTTTGATACCCATTCCAAGAGGATTTTCCCTCTGGAGTTAACATCAGTGCCTACTCCACTCTCCCTAAAAGTCCTTCGGATGAGACTATAAACTGAAGTCCTGTGTGCGAACGCAGAACATCTTGTGCATATGTTAAAACCTGTTCTGCTTTTCAGAAGAGTTGGCCACTGTGCCAGTGGGAATGGATGACAAAATTAACAAAACTGCAGACACTGGATGTTAAAAAGCACATGTGCTTATTCCATTATCCTTGAAATAAAAGAATAAATGAATAATGAAAATAAAATG
>CM054137.1:56399175-56451675 GCA_028751875.1 Rapana venosa | reverse complement strand
ATTAAGTGAAGGCTTTTGGCGAAGTGAAAGAGGGAGGTCATTCCAGGTGGATGGACCAGAAACAGAGAAAGAGAAACGGCCAACAGTGGTTTGTTTGAATCTGGGTGTTCGAAAGCACAAAGTATCTGCGGCTGAACGAAGGGAACGGGATGGAGTGTACAGATGAAGACAGTTACAGAGATAAGAGGGTGCAGATTTGTGGAAACATTTGAAACAGAGGGTATTGATTTTATACTCCAGTCTTTGTGAGACAGGCAGCCAGTGAAGAGATCGCAGAAGAGGAGTGATGTGTTCAGATTTTTTCTTTCTTAGGACCAGTCGAGCTGCAGAGTTTTGTATGCGTTGAAGAGAGTGGATAGATGATGCTGGTAGGCCAGCCAAAAGAGAATTACAGTAGTCTAAATGTGAAAGAATGAGAGATGTGACAAGCTTGGAAGTTGCATCAGTGGACAGATACTTGCGAATTGCGCTTATGTGCCGTAATTGATAGTAGCAAGACTGGCAGGTCTGGGTGATGAATTTTTTCATAGAGAGTGTGTTGTCAAGTATAAAAGTAAAGTATGTTCTTTCGAGCCAGAAGGCCCATAGAGCCGGAGCTTATCCCGGTTTCTGTAGCGTTAAGCGAACTGATGGTTTTTCACTACCCCTGTGACAGGACGCTAGTCTGTCGCCAGAAACTTCCCCAGCAGAGCTGGTACCCACTTGTACTTCTGGGTGGAGTGAGGAAAATAGGAGTAAAGTGTCTTTCCCAAGGACACACCGAGCCGAGCAGGGATCGAACCCGCGACCTCTGGATCATGAGTTGACCGCCTAAATCACTCGACCACGGTGCCTCCTAAAGTTTTTGCGATAGAGGAAAGTTTATGTTGGGTCCCTATGAGCATGGCTTCGGTTTTATCGGCATTAAGTTGTATCTTGTTCTGAGTCATCCAGTTTTGAATGTCTTGAAGGCAGTAGGACATATTTGTCAGGAGGGAAGGCAAGTTTTCAACCGTATCACTGCACTGAAGCTGAGTATCATCGGCATAGAAATGATGATCAATATGGTGGTTGTTTATTATATGTGAGAGTGGAGCAGTGTAGAGAGTAAAGAGACCAGGGCCCAGGACTGATCCCTGCGGGACTCCACATTCCATTTTGACAGGTTTGGATTGAATTTTGTTTACAATAACCTTCTGGAACCGGTCTGTGAGGAATGAAGTAAACCGTTAATACCAAACGTATTTTGGAGGCGAGAAAGAAGAATTGAGTGATCTATGGTATCAAAGGCTGCAGATAAGTCAAGAAGAGTGAGGAGGGATATTTTTCCTGCATCAGAAGCAAGTAGAAGTGTATCTAAAGTGTGGACTAGAGTGGTTTCGGTGCTGTGGTTGGGGCGATAGGCAGATTGAAAAGTGGGAAGGAGATCTTTGGAATGAAGGTGACTGTTGAGCTGTTTGAGAACGACTTTTTCTAGTACTTTAGAGACAAAAGGTAAGTTTGAGACAGGCCTATAATTCTTCAGAATGTTGGGATTGAGGTCGTGCTTTTTCAGTAGAGGTGCGACTATTGCTGTTTTAAGAGCTGATGGAAAATTTCCTGACAAGAGATGAGTTTACTATTTTAGTGATAAATAGGTACCAGTTGTGGAAGGCATTGTGAGAAAACAGGAGCAGGTATGGGATCAAGGTCGCACGATTTTATAGTCATTTCCTTCAGAATTGTCATGATCTCTTTTTCACTTGTGGGATGGAAGGAAAAGAGAGGAGTGCCAGTGAACTGGGGATCAGGAGGCGCAGGCTGGAATTGAGTCTGATCCAGTCTGGAGCGTATGTTTCGAACTTTGTTTAAAAAGAAGGCAGAAAATATGGATGGAAGTTCAGACAGGCTGTGGGTGTTAGGCAGAGGAGTTGTTTTTGCAGATCCAAGGTGATTTGAGGTGAGGGAAAAAAGAGATTTTATGGATGTAGCACAGAGAACTTGGGAAGAGTAGTAGTCTGTCTTTGCTGAATGGATTAAGAGTTTGACTTTGTTTATTTGTTTTCGGAAAAGATGTTTGTTGATTTCGGTTTTTGACTTCCGCCACTGCCGTTCTAGTTGCCGGCGTTTGCGCTTCGCTATCAAGATGTCTTGGGTATACCATGGCGCACAGGGTCTGTCAGGGAGGAGATGGTCAGTAGGAGGTGCATGCTCATCAAGCAGTTGGCGGAGAATAGTGTTATAGTGATCAGAGAGGTCAGTGTGGTCAGAGGTTTGTGAAAAACGTTGGGAAGCTTGTGAAGAGAAGGTATGAATGTCTAAGGCCTCAAGATTGCGACGAGTAACATATTTCTTCTTTCTGACAGGTTTTGTGATGTTGAGGTGGAAAAGAATGGCAGAATGATCAGAATGCAGTTCGTCGGTGACAGAAACAGATGTGACAAGATTAAATGAAGTATTAGTAGTCAGCCAGTCTAAAATATGACCAGATCTGTGCGTTGCTTCGTTTACCAGTTGAGAGAGAGAATGGTTGAACAGAGAAAGAGAAAGACGTTTGACATCTGGAGAAGACTGGTTGTTGAAATGGAAGTTGAAGTCACCAAGAATTAGAAGTTTAGTGGGAGAGAGGCTGTAGTGGTCGAGGAGTGACTGGAATTCTTGGTGAAAAAGAGATGTCAGATTGTTTTTACGGCTGGGAGGTGGACGGTAAAGGCAGCAGATAGTAATAGAGTGGCCAGGTAGGTTGAGATTGATTTCGCAAACTTCAAAAGATTCATGTGAGAATTGAAGGTTGTGACTTCTTGGGGTGGGTGAAACAAGACTTTGATATTGGCTTTAACTTTTATGTAGATCTAGATCTATCTCTCTGAAAGTGGAAATACAATTTTGATCTCTCTCTGTCTCTGTCTCTGTTTCTGTCTCTTTCTCTCTTTAAATAAAATTCATTCAATTCAATTATCTCTAGAGCTCTCAATGTGCGATTGTGTGTGTGTGGGGGGGGTGGGGGGGGACGACAAGACTTTGACATTGGCTTTAACTTATCTAGACCTGGATCTATCTCTCTGAATGTGGATATACAAATTTGGCCTCTCTCTCTCTCTCTCTCGCTCTCTCTCTCTCAATATGGAAATATAAAATTGACTGCTCTCTCTCTCTCTCATTCGCATTCTCTTTCTCTCTCTCTCTCTCTCTCTCTCTCTCTCTCTCTCTCTCTCTCTCTCTCTCTCTCTCTCTCTCTCTCTCTCCCTCTCCCTCCACTTCCCTCTCTCTTCCCTCCACCCCCACTCTCTCTCTCTCTTTCTCCTGTGTCACAAGTGCTTACTGCATATTAACTGCAACACTTAAAGTGAATATTTAATCCTTTCTGCCTACATATCTGCTTGTTTGCTTTTTTTGTCTTCATTGAAAAAATAGCAGAAACTAAGAGTACTGAAGATACTGTGAGAAAATACTACTTGTCCCCTTTTTTATGAAGGGGGGGGGGGGGGGGGGGGGGGGGGGTTGGCAATGCCCCATTTTTTCATTTTAGGGGGCCCTTGGGCCCCTTATTTTGAAATCCTAGAATCAACACTGTAGCCAAAATCACATGTCGCTACAAAATGGAGGGATCCATTTCACTGCGACTCCATTGAGTCCCCCCCCCCCCCCCCAATCGCACATTGAGAGCTCTTAACAGATGACAGCTTTGACATCATCTTGTGTAGCTTTGTGTTTAAGATCTGGAAGTGGTATTCCCACTTAGCATTGGGGCTTTTTTGATACCAACAATCTGATATAAAATTTCATTTTCTTACTGTGTGTTTTGTATATTTTATGATTTTTTGTGTGTGCTAACCATTACAAGTGGGCCGTCTGTGGGGAAAAGCAAAGGAGAGAATTGGCCGTCCCGAGTGAGTTAATGGTCTTAACAGTCAAGAAAGCTTGAGATGACAGCTTGGACATCATCTTGTGTAACTTTTTGTTTAAGTTCTGGAAGTGGTGCCCCCACTTAGCATTGAGGTTTTCAATTCTGATACCGACGATCTGACTTTGACGCTTAGGCCTACCGCTTTCTCCCCTTCTGACATACTAAGATGTCTTGTATGCACACACAAATCAGTAGATTTTTTCTTTTTCTCAGCGTAAACTGACCATTGTTGCAAGCTAATGGCTATGTAGGCAATGGAAAACCAATATTCAATTCCCCCGGCATCTGGCACTGTTGGCAGTGCCCTGCCAACTTACAGAAAACCTTGATAATTTTTTTCTTGAACGAATGACAAATTGGATAAAAGAAAGCAGTATTACCTTGTTTGATGCTTGGAACAATGCACACACATAGAAAACAAATACCCACACATTTAATATAGACCTATAAAACTAATATATCAGGGACACTCCTGTGCCTGAGAACATGACTCGCTCTGTCGGCAAACTTTGCGCCACTGACAACACACTTGGCACACACTTCCCTGCTGCATCTCGTGTGATTTCTCTGTATGAGAAATAGTTGAGAAGTAATTTAATGTCTTTTCACTTTAAGTCATATTAGGCTAGTGAGGAAGAGGTGGGATGTGTGTGTGTGTTTATTTTGAGGATAGTGGAATAAGCACTTGTGTGCTTTTTTACATCCAGAGTGTGTATGTGTTTGTGTATGCATATGTGAGTATATGCATGCATGCATGCGTGAGAGAGAGAGAGAGAGAGGTGGAGGGGGACACAAGAAAAAATATAAGCAAAAATATAATAGCTGATAGAAATACTGAACACTAGAACACAATAAGTGTGAGAACTGATTAACCAACTTTAAAGAAATGATGAAATAGGACAATCTACAAATGATTCTGAAATATCAAGTAGAAGATTGTCATTGGAAGTCACATTGTCAATGCTCTCTTCAGGAAAAAAAAAGAAAAGGAACTTATATAGCGCTATATCTTGCAAAGACAAATCAAAGCGCATGCATTCAACCTAATCTTACACAGTCATGCAATCAATGATAAATAATCAATAGTTTAAACAAACAGATATTCACAAACATGGTGCACTGCAGGCAAAATCTATGAAATAAAATGTAAATAGTCAAATGGTTTTCAAAATCACACACACACTCACACAGGTCGTATACTTTAGCAGGGTGATAGGGCATGGGTTAGTGAAGGTGGGATAGCTCTGATATGAAACAGGGGGGGGGGGGGGGGGGGAATCTTAGGTTTGAAATAAATGTCTTGAGGCTGGATTTAAAAGTGTCATAACTAGGTTTCTGGCGAAGAGAGAGATGGAGCTCATTCCAGGTCGATGGACCTGAAATAGAGAAAGAGCGGCGGCCAACAGTGGGTTGGTTGAATCTAGGTATTCGTAGGCACACGGTATCTGCAGTAGAGCAGAGGGAACGTGAAGGAGTGTACAGGTTAAGACATTCACAGAGGTAGGAGGGTGCAGTTTTGTGGAGACATTTGTAACAGAGGGTACTGATCTTATAATTTACTACTCTGTGGCACAGGCAGCCAGTGGAGAGATTGCAAGAGAGGGGTAATGTGCTCAGACTTTTTCTTTCTGAGAACTAGTCGAGCTGCGGAGTTTTTGTATACATTGAAGAGAGTGGATAGATGATGCTGGAAGACCAGCCAACAGAGAATTGCAATAGTCCAGACGTGAAAGAATGAGAGAAGTGACAAGTTTGGCTGTTGCTTCGGTGGACAGGTACTTTCGAATAGCACTAATACTCCGTAATTGATAGTAGCACGATGAAGTGTCGGGTGATTGAATTGTTTTCATCAGAGAGGTGTGTTGTTCGATAACGAAACTAGATATTCACAGCAGTGGAGAGAGGGACTGATGTTATTGCCGGTTCTATTGCAGCTGTTTGTTAATGGAAGAGAGTTTGTGTTGTGTTTGGTCCCTACAAGCATGGCTTCTGGTGTCTCTGCTCGGTGTCATCAGTTTTGAATATCTTCAAAGCAGCGGGCCATATTTGTCAGGGAGAGAGAAGGCCGATTTTTCAGGGGTAAACTGCTTTGAATTGAGAGTCATCTGCGTAAAATTGTTGGTTGATTTGATGACGGTTTATTATATGTTGACGTGGGGCAGTGTAAGTGTGAAAAGAAAGGGCTAGAACTGATAACTGTGGGAATCCGCATTCCAGTTTGGCAGGTATGATTTGAATCTTGTTTACTTGCAAAAACTGTCTGAATCGGGTCTGTAAGTTTGAATGTAAACCAGGTGAGGGCTGTGTCAGCTGACACCGACGTTTTTTTTAAGTCGGAGAGAAGATTTGAGTGGTTAAGTATCAAAGGTCTGAAATGATAAGTCGAGAGTAGAATGAGAAGGAGCGAATGTCCCTGAGTCAGGAATGCGAGTAGAAGCGTGTTTAATGTGTCTAGGGTGGTTTCAGTGCTGTGGTTGAATCGACAGACATTCTGAAGCTCATGAAGAAGATTGTTGGAGAGAAGGTGGTTGTTGAGCTGTTGGAGAACTACCTTTTAAGACTTAGGAAATGAAAGGTAGATTGGGAAACAGGTCTATAATTCTTCAGAATGTTAGGGTGAAGGTATGCTTTTTGAGATAGAGGTCGTGGGACTATAGCGGGTTTTGGTGAGTGATGGAACATTGCCTGAATACAAGAGATGATGTTTACTATTTTCGTGAATAGCGGTTTGAGTTGTAGGTAGGGCTCTGTGTGAAAAGATAAGCAGGTATGGGATCAAGATCACATGATTTTATAGTCTGTTTTTTCAGAATTGTCATGATTTCTTTCTAACTTGTCGGATGAAAGAAATGGAGAGGTGTGCCTGGAGATTTGGGGATCCGAAGTGCAGGTGGAAAGGAGTCCTGATCCTAGTTGGAGCGAATTGTTTATCGACTTTTTCAGAAATGAATGCAGAAGAAAATATAGATGGAAGTTCAGAGTGGTTGTGGTGGAAGGCAGAGGGCTTGCTTCACAGATCCAAAGAAGCGTAGTTGTGAGGAAAAGAGAGATTTATATAGACGTTGGCAACATGAATTGAGAAGGTAATAACTTGTTTTTTCTGAACGAATTATAAATTTGATTTGGTTTACTGTTTTCGAAAGAGGTTATTAATTTCCGTTTTGGATTTTCGCCACTTCCCTCTAGTTGCCTGCATTTTGCGTTTGCGACCAGGCTTGTCTTGGGTTTGTACCATGGCGCACTGGCCTATCAGGCAGGAGACGGTCTGTGGGAAGATAAAAGAAAAAAATCCAAACCACTGAGTATGAAAGTCCTTGGTAAGAAGGGAACAAAGCGTTTGAGCAACGGAAGAAGCAATGACAACAAACTGAAATGTTCACACTTATGCAGGTAGTGTTTAGCTAGATTGAGTTTTCCAAAGGCATTTAGATGTTTGAATTAGAAATCTGAATGATACTTCAAGTAGTTTGCAGTTGATGCAGAATCTTCTTTTATAAAATTGCAAGGGAGGAGTTTGTTTTTGTCAATAAAAATTCCAGAAAGCAATTCCTTGAGGTTAAATCCAGCAGAGTGTCTTATGCGTCTTTTACCAATGAAAATTTTGTATTTTCATTTGATTGTTCAGAACAAGGACACCTCTTTTTGTCTCTTTATCTGCTAATCAATACCACACAGCAGCTTGGGAGGGCACCCAAGATGCTGACAGAAGTACCGTTTATCGTTAACAGTGTATGAGATGTTTGGACTTGTTGAGGTCTTGTATCAGTCTTGAAAGATTTCAACTCATTTTATATACACATATTTTGAGTCATAACTCTGCAGTTAACAGTACTGGAAGATCTTGGACAGTGAACTAACCATAGATGAATTCAGCAAAGCTTTGGACTCGCTGCCTGGCAAGGGCACCTGGAAAGTGGTATTTCTGCCTAAGTACTGAAGTGCTGCAAAGAGACATCCATGAGTTGCATGAAATCCTCTGCCTCTGTTGGAGTGAAGGTGAAAGTTCACAAGACACGAGGGATGTTGTCACATTATACAAAAACAAAGGTGACTGAAGTGATTGCAATAATTATCACAGCATTTCCCTCCTCAGCTTTGTTGGGAAAGTTTAACACGAGTAGTAATGAAGATGGTTCTGGTATTACAGAGCAAATCTACCTGAGTCGCCAGTAGCGGTTTCCGAGCAACAGATCACTATAGAAATTGATTGCTTCTCACCTCAACAACCTTCAGGTGTAATGTAGGGAGCATAAGGCAGGCACTTTCATTGCCTTCATAGTCATAACAAAGGCTTTCAATTGGTCAGTAGGGATGGCCTCTTCAAGATCCTTACCAGATCGGAGTGTGCCTCCCAAACTTCTCAGCTCATCAGATCCTTCCGAAGACATGTAGGCGCTGTCATCTATGATGGTGAACATCGGCTGTCTTTAACATACGTAGGGGAGTTGAAAACAGGGTTGTGTCCTGGCTCCCACCTTTGTTATTCAAACTTCTTTGCTGTGACGCTGAAATCTTTCAGTTGGTACTGAGCTGAAGGTATCTAACCTCCGCACCTGTACAAAGCTCTTCACCTCTCCAGACTAATGTGCAAGACCAAGTCCTGCTGTGGTGCCTGGTGACTTTTCTCTTAGCAGATGACACAGTATGAACTGCCCACTCAGTGAGGACCTACAGCGATCCTGGCTTCTCGATTCAGGATTGCTGCCAAGACATTGGGCTTAACATTGTTATAGAAAACGCGAGTCCTAGGACAGGATGTTGACGCCCCTAGTCATTAAGCTTCAGTGACACGAACTGGATATCGTCCATGGACTTAATGTACCTGGGCTCAAACTATCTCAGGACACCCTCTCACTTGACGCAGTGATCAAAGGCGCATTGGCAAAGCAGCTCACCACCTATGACCAGGACTGACAAAGAAAGCCTGGAATAATAACAAGGTGATTGAGATTACAAAGATCCAGGGGGGGTTACAGAGCCTGTGTTGTGAGCACCTCCTGTATGGATGCAGTCTGGGTTCTGTGTGCCTGAATGAATAATTTCTCACTGTTTTCACATGTGTGCTTCAGAAGCTTCCTGACATCATTGCAAGGACAAGGTCACAAAAACACTTGTCTGGAATGTGCTGGGATGTACCATCATGTACACCACTGCTGAAACAGTGACTATGCGATGGCTAGGCCATGTGTGCACATGGACAACAGACAGATCCCTAAAGACCTCCTTATGGAGAATGTCGGGGAAAACGTTTTCCAAGGCAGACTCGCTGACAATTCAAAGAAGGTGCAAGAGGCATCTTAAAAGCCTGAATCATCGACCAGAACAATGGGAAGTACAGCCTCGAATGGTCAGCTGGAGACAGTGCAGGAATAAAGGTCTCTCTGAGTCGAAGAGTCGATCACTTGCTCAGCAGCATGAGGCAAAGACACTGAGATGAAAGCAAACAGATCAAGCGTCAGAACTTTATCTGTGGCCCTTTGCCATGGGACTGTCATTCATGAGGGGATTGGCAGCCACAATGACACAGCGTCAGATTAACACCTAGAGTGCTACGCCAATAAGATGATTTTATGAAACAAATACAGGCTGAAATGGAAAAACACAACCAAACCAATGACTTGAGGGTGTGATAGGTGACCTTAAATGCAAAAGTCGGAAAAAGGACAACCAAACAAGAAAGTTCATGGGAAAGAAGGTTGTGGCAGCATAAATGACATCGAGAAAGACTGGTGGAAGTCTGTTGACAAACAACCATGGTCATTGGAGGGCATTATTTGCACTGAGATCCACAGCTTCCTGGTGTTCCCCCATGGAAGAGGACAAAAACCAGATCGACCACCTTGATGATCAATGGACTGGAGGAGATCGGCTCCTAGATGTAAGTAAAAGTAAGGAGAGGAGCATGTTGGCAGTGATCACCACCATGTCACTACAACCCTAAAAAGTGAAGCTGAGAGAAAGGGTTCTGGGGAAACCAATAACTACAACATTTGATGTGGTAAAGTGTGCAAACCACCAAAGTAATGATTGCTTTCACCCTCCAACTCAAAAACAAGTTCCAAGCAATGGTGGATTCTGAAAACTTCACCATCCGGATACGACTAATATAATCACCATGTGAAACAGTCAGGACAGCCTACACACAGCCAGTGAAACGTGCTTATAGGACAGCGACAGGAAGAGAAAAGGTGGATTACAGCAGAACCCTGGCAAGGCCATCGAGTACAGGAGAGGAACTGAGAAGAAAAATCTTAGAGACAAAGTCAGAGCTGATGAGAGAGAGGTACAAACGACAGTACAGAGAAGCAAAACCAAATGTGAGAGATGACAAGAACTGACAAGGTACTACATGGATGATATTGCAAGACAAGCAGAGGAGGCAGCGCATGGGAGTGTGAGCAAGGACAGGTGTTTAACCCTCTTGTTGTTGATTCTACGGAGCTAAACCTGCTGTTGATTTTGATTTCTTTGAAGTTTTTTCTACCTCCATCTGACTACTTTACTCCTAAGAAATTGTTTTGTGTGTGCATGACAAGTTATCAGCTGAAATTTTGTCACAAGCTAGGTATGTCTGGGTTCTTGCCTTTAGGCGCATGTTGATGATGTCTGGTCACCAGATGTCTTGTCATTGTCCTTTTTTGTCACCAATCACAGGTTAAAATTTTGGTATTTTTATGATAAAACAGCAAGTCTGCTGGGTTTGACAATAGGTCAAGCATGTTTGGTGTCGATTTAGGAAGTGATACCCAGCTGATGTTTTACCTTGGTTATGGGCAATAGTAATGCAAGGAGTTGTCACAAATGTCCCCATATCACCTGTTGTTTTTATGGTATGTCTTGTGGAGACAGAAGTTTTGTTTAAACTATTTTTTCTTTTGAAAACAAGTATATTCAATTCACATGTGCCCTTTATACTGTATTCTTATCTGCGTGTGCTACCACAAGTTTGTTATGTGTACAGAATGTGTATTTTTTGTACAGGACTGTCACACTGTCTCCAGTGTCACAGACAGGTATGTGACAAATTCGAAAACAACACAGATCTTCTGTAAAACTACAAATTGTAATGTTGTTGTCTATAAAGTAGTCGTAGTGGTGGAACAAGGGTACATACATCACAAATAAGCACAATTTATGGTTGTGTGCTTGTGTGTGTGTGTGGGAGAGGGGGCGGGGGTTGCTACCCATTGCTCTAACCTGTCGAACCTTGGCAGAGGGAGGAACCTATTTTCTTTTCCTTCATTGCTATTTTCATTATTCGGCATATCTGGTTTTGTTGCTGCCTTGCAGTTTCAAAGCAAAAGTGTTGGTAATAATTAGGAAACGTCAAAAGGCTCGTTTTCAGGGTTGTGCAGCGGAACGGCCAGGATGTTCAAATTTCTCCACGTTGTGTGTGTTGCCAAGGTCAGGATTGTGCCCTGTTTGCACATTATTTTTCAGGCTCAATCTTTCCCTAACTGCAGCATTTCCTTCCTCCTCTTCCTCGTAAGGTTTTAATATTGACTTCACTTAACAATTATTGTTCAAAATGTTTTATTCAAGTCAATAATTCTTTTTATGTCTCGATTATCCGATGAATCGTTTGTGTACTAACGAAAACGAGGATTTTTACGCAATTGAAAAGAGTTCGGTGCTTACTGTTATTTCTTCTTCCTCCCAACTACACACATGTTCGTGGTCTTAATTTATCACTGGCACGTCTGACACCTCCTGCATCGCCCCCCCCACAATTTCTCAGTACCACACAGTGTGTAAACACGGGTTGTGTGTGATGGAAAGTCTTGCCACGGGGGCGCTCCAAATGTCGGCTGCGGGCGGATTGGAAATTCTAGCGGCAGCCTCGTTATGTCGGCTGCGGGCGGATCGGGGACTTAAAGGGTTTATGATACCAAGACTGTCAGTGGCAATAAAGTACTGGGGGCAATAACGAAACAACTCAAATCCTAGATAAACAAGGAAATACTTACAAGAAGCAGAACAAGATGCGGTAGATGGGCAGAAATTTCAGCGAGTTCAACAGACACCACAATGAAGAGGAGATGTACAAGATCCTGTTGACGATTCAATTTATTTATGTGAACAGACACCAAAAGAAGGAAGAGTTATGCAATATCGCTCTCTAAAGAATGGAAAATGCCCCTGCCAGGACCAACCTCAACGCAGAATTTTCAAGGAAGATCCAGAGGCTTGCTTCTAAAGTTCTACAGACACGTCCTCTGCAGCTTTATGGGAGGAGAAGAAACAGCTACCAGCCAATTGGACATAGGAGTCATCATGATGATTCCCCAGAAAAGGGGCCTGATACAATTGTAAAAACTGGAGAGGAATCACTCTGCTATCGGTTTCCCAGCAAGATTCTGGCAAAGATCATCATTGGACGAATCTCAGAGGCAGTGGACCAACAACTCAGTAAGGAACAGCAGGTTTGCGACAGGAAGAGATGATTAGACAGATCTTCACCTGCGCAACTCATCGAACAGTGCACGGAATGGCAGAGACTGATGTATTTCAATTCGTAGATTTGAAAAGCCTTGGACAGCATTTCATCGGAAAGTGTATGGCGCATACTCCGAGCTTATGGAATTCCACAGGAGATTATCCAAGTCATTAAGAGCTTTACTACAAACTTCAGTTGCAGTGTAGGTAACAGCAAAAACCTGTTTCAGTGTACCAAACCTGGCGTCAGACAAGGTGCACCATGTCAGCACTACTCTTCAATGACAATTGGTTGGGGTGCATGAGACAGACAACAGATGACCAGTCACGGGGGTCAGATTGACCCCTTCTCTAGCTTGAAGACTAGATTTTGCGACGTTCGGCACTGCTTCTCACATATACCACCATCAATTCAAGAGAAGTACATCCCGTCTCAGCACTTTCGCACAGCAAGTAGCCTTGAAATATCAGTCAGGTAAGAAGACAGAGGTGATGACATGAACGTTCAGAACCTCACGGTCAAGTGAATGGAGAAGATTTACCAAATGTTAGGTTCATGTACTGGGGAGCATGTTAGTCATGATTTGAGGAGCAGGCTTCATCCAAGAGACTTTCATGAACGGATTCAGCAAGCAGAAGCTTACAGAAATATGAACAATGTGTGGTATCGTCCCAGTACTAGAACCAGGACCAAACTATGACTATACCAGAGCTGTTGTACTTTACCCTTTAGTTCGGTCGGAGTGTGGAGGATGTTATTGAGGTGACCTCGACAAACTATACCCATTCCCACACGATGAATTCAGAAGAAATTTGGCATTTCGGCCTGAGACCATCTCAACAAGAACTTTTTGCCGTTGCAACATGGAAAGCAATGACACATCATCATCGCATAGGCGTTGGAGCAAGGATTGGGCATATCTGCGTCGGGAAAAACAGGGAAACATCAACCCGAACAGCTCCATGGAAACCAGAGGGAAATCGCAAACGAGGACGACAAGAACATCTTGGTGTTGGGATGTGTACAGAGCGGAAGAATTTCCAAATACCTGGGGAACCATTCAGAAGCTGGAGGACAGAAGGGAGTGGAGAACCATTTGTTGCTGCCTACGTGCAATAAGCACAAAGGATTGATGTTATGATGTGCAACTCATAGTTTTTGGAGACTGATGGCAGCCAAGACTTAGAGTCAACAAGAATGTATATTAGTCCGAATTGAAGAGGGAAGTTAACCAAAAAGTGTAATGCTAAAGGGATGCACCGTGTTCAGATGTAAATATATCTCTATGTTTCCAACAGAATAAGATTTTTTGTTTTGAAAGCAGGAATTTATAAAAGCTGCACCTACTTTGTTGTTATTAAGACACTGATCCAGCAGTAAAAACATGAGATGTTTCTGCTTTTGTGTTTTGAAAAGCAGGATATATAAAGCTGCTCACTACATTTCGGTTATTAAGAAAATGATCCAGCAGTTTAAAAACTTGAAGATGTTTCTTTGCGTGTGGTGTTGTGTGTGTGGTGTGTGCGGTTGATGTGCTATGCGCTTGCTTGTGTGTACGTGTTTTGTTTGTGTGTGATATGTGTGTGTTGTGGTGTGTGGAGTGTTTTGTTGTTCTTCTTAAATGTGTGTGTTTTTCTTAAATGTGTGTGTATGTGTGTGCATGTTTGTGGAATGGTGTGTTGTGTGTGTGTTTTTGGGTGTGTTTGTGTCTGCGATTTTACATTGTTACTTAAAGTGATATTAGATGTAGGCGGTAGGAAGGGGGCATGATGAGAGGAGGGAGGCTTAAGAAAAGAGATGAGGTTGGTATTTTGTACTTAAAAACCTTATTCCAAACCTTATAACAATAGCTGCAAAAAACATGGTAAAGAAACTCAAATAAAATAGCAAATCACGGAACAGTTGAAACTACTTAAAATTGGAAAATGAACAACTTCCAACTATGTGTAAAAGTGCCATGAATAAAGCAAAATGATATCTTGCATGACAGTAAAGTGATGATAATTCCTTTTGGTCGTACTTGTACTACAATGAGAATATACAGATTGCATCAGAAGACTATGCTATCTCACACAATAATTTGGATTGGTTAAAACTTGATGCTGAGCTTATCTTAAATGTTGGTAGGGAATTTTTAAAACCTTGACACTGATATAAAATGAACATTTGACAGTTTTTCCACTGCATATGCATTGTATATTTCTTTCACATTTTGCTCGAAGGCTTTTTAATTTCAATCTGTGGAATTAAAGAGAAACAATATTTCTAGTACGGATTTCAAAAGCCATATGAGTCAAAGAATGTTTTCAATATCCAGAGCAGAACAAGTAAAGCTGGGGATAAGCCGATCTCTGTTTATTATTTTTTTTTTTTATACTGTTTCAGCAACATTTTGATGCAAAGAGGAATATCTATAACAGATGAACAGCTAGATGTTTTGTGCCGTTTTGGCTGCTTATCTACTTTTCATTGAAATATAATAAAATACCACAGTGAGATGGATCCAGCGGAAAGTTTTAAAAAGAAAAAAGTAAGAAGAAAAGAAGAAAGTGAAGAAGAAAGGTGTAAGGATGAAGAACGAGGTGTGTGTGAGTGTGCGCCTTCTGTCTGCATTCTCCTCTGTATGCTGTCAGTATATCTGTCTAGTCTGTTTCCCCCTCTCTCTCTTTTAAGATAGTAAGAAGAATGTGTGTGTGTGTGTTTGTGTGCGCATTCCTGTCTGCATACTCTCTGTCTGTTGTCTGTATGTCTGTCTGTCGGTCTCCTCTCTCTTCTTATCTCTTTTAAGACTCTGAAATCAGACAGTTCATGTTAGTTGATAATTTGAGTGTGTTGGGTGTGTTGTGTGTGTGCATGCATGGTGCGTGCAGCATGTTTTCTGGTCCAACTCAATAGCAACACTATTCATTGCACCTTTTCTGCTCTTTTCTGTGCACAATTGTGTGGTCACATTTGAGAATGTACCTTTCTCCACCTAACTTCACTAAGGATCAGAGATGTTATTTGGCACTGTCCAATTCTCAAACAGGTTGTTGTTATTCCTTGTCGCTTAGTTCCATTCGGACAATACATGTACTATGGATGGTTGAATTTTTTCCCCTCTTTATGCTCTTTCTTGAGGAGTCTCGAATGGTACTTCTGACATATGTCACTGGGGTGAAACACCGTCATCATAGTTGCCATTGGCTTTTTGTTGTATGTTGTTTGGTTCGCAACTTCTTGACCCTGGATCTGGGAATCACTGCTGGCAAATGATCCTGTAATCTTCAGAGTGCTTTAGACCGTTGGAGTCTCGTTTTGGGCGCAGACAGAAGGAAACTGGTGGAGCTCCCACTATTGGTTCTGACTTTTTGGCTGGGTTTCTCCACATGACAATATAGTAATGGCTTACTAGGTTACCAGTAGAGAGGAGATCTCTGTTTTGACCTGAAGTTCAGGGACACATATCCCAAATTTTCTTCTTTCTGTATGTACACAAATTAGCAGCATTGACATAAAACATTTTCATGACTGCTTTAAAAGATAATATCAGGATTTATTAGCTGTTAACACATCTACTGGGCTATGGGATTATTTCGCACTTAAACTGTTACTTTCAGTTACCCTCCCATCCAGCTTGTGTTTTAGCTTGTTTAGGCTTGAGCCACACGTGGGCAGTTCATGTTCACAGGGTTTGCACATATTATTAATAATAATGATATATGGAATTTATTTTATAGCGCTGAATCTTGTTAAACAAATCGAAGCGCTTGCACTCAAACTTGTACACGCATGCATATCACCTTAAACATAATGAACAAATATTTCAAATCTTGCAAGAGCGTGCATGGGCATGCACACACACACACCATCACACACACACACACAACACTCGCAAAACACACTTAGGAGACCACACTTAGGGGTGAACGGTGATGTGTGGTCTGTTGAAAATTAGGGACAGATATGATGGGAAAGTCTCAGGTTGAAATAATGTGTGCTTGAGGCGGGTTTTGAAGGTTTGAAATGAAGGCTTTTGGGCAAAGTGCAAGGGGTGGTCATGCCAGGTGGATGGACCTGAATAGCGAAAGGAGAAACGGCCAACAGTGGTTTTTTTGTTTGATTCTGGGTGTCGAAGTACAAGTATTGGGTGAAAGAAGGGAACAGGATAGAGTATACAGGTGCTTGAAGACAAGATACAGAGATAAGAGTGTGCAGTGCAGATTTGTGGAGAATGTGAACAGAGTGTATTGATTCTTATACTTCAGTCTTTGTGAGACAGGCAGCAGTGAGAGATCACAGAAGAGGATTGATGTGTTCAGATTTTTTCCCTTTCTTAAGGACCAGTCGAGCTGTAGAGTGTTGTATGCGTTGACGAGTGGATGGATGGATGCTGGGGCCAACCAAAAGAGGAATACAGTAAGTCTGCCCCTGGGCTTTATCACAGTTCGAGATTAACCATTGTCGCTGGGGGGCAACAGCAGTGAGTGGCTGTTTGACAGTCTTTCCACTCATGTTTTTCGGATTCCACTTTACAGCTTAGTCTGTAGTGATTCGGACTTATGACTCTCTGATAGGAGGCTGACTCGCACAGCCCTTATGTGCGCAGCCTGGGGGTTCTGTTGGGCTTTGGAGAACAGTCTCCAACGCTGGACTTTCCTTATGCCCACCTTGCCGACGAGTGTGGGGATTGTACTGTGGAAAGGATTCCACTATAATAAAATTTCTGCCCAGTTTCAAAAACAGCAGCTGCTCTATGCTGTTTTGGAGGTCATTGTCGGAACTCGATGGACAAACATACATAAACGTGAAGAATGGAGAGATGGTGACAAGATTGGAAGTTGCTATCAGTGGACTGATACTTGCGAATGGCTTATGAGCATGATTGATAGTAGCAAGAACTGGCAGGTCTGGGTATGAAATTTTTTTCATTGAGAGTGTGTTCAGAACTACTCCTTCAATACTTACTGTGTTGGCCCAATGGAATGACGCATTGCGATTATGTTGGAAGTTTTGTGATGGATGAGAGTTTATGTAGGGTCCTATGAGCATGGCTTCGTTTTTATTGGCATTAAGTTGTAACTTGTTCGGAGTCATCCAGTTTTGAAGTCTTGAAGGCTGTAGGACATATTTGTCAGGAGGGATGGCCAAATTTTCAACGTGTACTGCATGAAGCAGAGTGTCATCTGCAAAAGATTGATATCAATATGGTCGGTTGTTATATATGTGAGAGTGGAGCTGTGTAGAGAGTAAAGTGATACAGGGCCTAGGGTGATCCCTTGGGATCCACATCCATTTTGAAGGTTTGGGAATTGAATTTTGTTTACAATAACTTTTCCGGATTGGTTCTGTGAGGTTTGTAGTTAAACCAGATGAGAGCTGTGCCATTTATACCAAAGTACTTTGGAGGTGAGAAGAAGAATTGCTGATCTATTGTGTCGAAGGCTGCGCTAAGTCAGAAGAGTGTGGAGGGTGTTTTGGTGTGTGGTTGGGGCGATAGGCAAGATTGAAAAGGGGGAAGGGAGATCATTGGAATGAAGGTGATGTTGAGCATGTGTGAGGACATCGTTTTCTTGTCTTTAGAGACAAAGGGTACGTTTGAGAAGGTCTATAATTTTAGAATGTTGGGGATAGAGGTTGTGCATTTTTCCAGTAGAGGTGTGAGTATTACGGTTTTTAAGAGCTGATGGAAATTTTCTACACAAGAGATGAGATTATATTTTAGTGATAATAGGTACCATGTTGTGGAGGGCTTTGATGAGAAAACAGGAGAAGGTTATGGGATCAGGTCGCAGTTTATTAACATTAGTCATTTCCTTCAAAATTTCTTGATTTCTTTATAATTTTGGGATGGAAGGAAATGACGAGGAGTGCCAGTGAACTGGGTTCAGGAGGCGCAGGGCTGGAATATGCGTTGATCCAGTCTGGAGCATAGTTGCGGACTTTGTCTGAAAAGAAGGCAGAAAAGATGGATGGGAAGTTCATGTACAGGCTGAGGATGTTAGGCAAAGGAGTTGTTTTTCAGATCCTTAGGTTGATTTGATGGTTGAGGGAAAAAAAGACGGATTTTTATGGATGTAGCACAGAGAATGGGAAGGTGTAGTATTCTATCTTTGCTGAATGGAATAAGATATTTGACTCTTGTTTTTATGTTTTCGAAAAGCTGTTTGTGTTTTCAGTTTTTATAGATGTCTTGGGTTTATACTATGGTGACAGGTTGTCTTTAGGAGATGGTCAGTAGGAGGTGCATGTCATCAAGCATTGGGTTGATTAGTGTTATAGTATTCAGAGAGGTCGTGTGGTCAGAGGTTTGTGAAAAACGTTGGGAGCTTGTGAAGAGACGGTATGGATGTCTTAAGGGCTTAAGATTGCGACACTAGTAAACATATTCGTCTTTCTGACAGTTTTGTGATTGATGAGGTGGAAATGAATGGCGGAATGATCAGAATGCAGTTCGTTGGTGAACAGGGAGATCTGATGTGAGAAGATTAAATGAAGCATAGTAATCAGCAGTCTAAATGATGACTAGATGGTGAGTTGGCTTTGCTTCCAGTTGGAGTAGTGATTGGATGGTACAGAGACAGAGAAAGCGTTTGTCATCTGGAGAAGATTGGTTGGCGAAATAGAGTTGGAATATCACGAGTATGTATAAAGTTTTAGTGGGAGTGAGGCAGGAAAGAAGTGGTTGAGGAGTGACTGGAATTTTTGTGTGAAAAAGAGAAGATAGTCAGATTGTTTTTTACGGCTGGGGGTGGTTGGTAAAAGGCAGCAGAAAATAATAGAGTGGCAAGGTAGGTTAAGGTTGATTTGCAAACTTCAAAAGTCGTGAGGGGGAATTCGGAAGTTGTGACTGAAAGAAAGAGCTGGTTCCAATATGTATTTGAAATTTATGGCAGTCCAACCTCCTTGAGAGAGTGGGAAAGAAATACATTTTATATCTTGAGGAGTCAAGCTGAATTTTGGGCTCATGGCATGTGGTTTAAGCAAGTTTATGAGGAAGGTTAATTCAATGTTTTTTTTCGTGATTAATCAGTTATGTAGTTGGCTTTTCATTTGGACAGGAAGACTGAAATTAAAAAAAAATTGAAGGGATTGAAGGAGATGGAGAGGTTGAGATGTATGTGGTGAGTTTGGACAGTTGCAGAGGAAGACGGATGGAAGGCGATGGTTGGGGGGGGGTTTTGCATATACTGATGTGGCTTGTGGAAGAACAGACAAGAGTTTGCATGGTGATTCAGGAGTAGAAGATGGTGAGAGAAAATTTTTTAATCAGGGTTTCGGTGTTAGAAACATCATGATATCATCATCATCGAACAAAAGACATTGTCAGAGTCACCAAACAACAGGAACAATCAAAAGTGAAGGGCGGCCTGGTGGGTCGGCACAGATGGGGAATAGAAGAATTGTCTGGGGTTACCATAAGTGCGGTCAGAGGTGAGGGAGGAGACACGTGAGAGGAAGCCACATGGCGATGACGTTGGCTGCCGTTGTTCCCCTGTCTGGTTTTGTGGCAATGATGCTAGTTTGTTATTTGCTGCTTAGTTCAGGAGCAAGCATGTTTTGTTTTTGACAAATCAGGTTGAGCATAGCTCTAATGTCTGAGGCTCTCACTGCCATGGTAGCAGAACACCACACATAGTTTTGATTGATGAGGGTGGTTGTCAGTTCGTGAATCAGTGCAATTTGTTGACGGCAGCAGGGTCAGATTTGAAGTGGGTCACCGAAGTAGCACAGTCAGTAAACGCAATTCATAAGTCGATTAGAAATTTTGAGCAATCAAACAAAAAATGAAAATTATACATTGAAATATCTCATAAAGTAGATAATAACAAAGAAAAATGTTCTGACCATATAACTCAGGGTGAAAAAACAAACAAGAAGATGTAAAAAATTTCTCGAAAGGAAGCAGAAAAACCACACACATCCAGCATTCAAAAACAGAGCTACATGCAGTTCTGCCGACAGGCGCAAAGGTGATTACACTATGAGTTGAGTGTGGGTTTTGTGTGTTTGGTGTGCAGGATACATGTTGCAGCAGGGGCATTGGCACATCGAAATTCGATGCTGAAGAAGAGCTATAGAATTTTTATGTGAAGTATAATGTGCAATGGAGACAGTGTTACAAAAGTGTTTAGTTGCAAAACTTTGAGCCTCGCGTACAAAACCTCTGTGCACTTTATGGGATGAGGTCGAACAGGGGTGGGGGGTGAGGTAAGGGAGGTGGTACCACTCAGGTCACACTTGTAATTTGAGCAATAACATTTATTTCACCCATAATTAAACATTTAATTTCATTGCAGTGTACAGTGAAATGCATGCATACATACATTCGCCCTCAAAATACAGTAGAGTGTCATAGGTAATGGGCTTTAAACAAAACAGATTGTTCATGTTACATGATGTCTCAGTGACACTGCATTTCAGCTGATGTAGGGTGGTCCACTGAGACATGACTCGATCATGTCGGCAAACTTTTGCTCCACTGAACAACAATACTTGGCACACACTCCGGATGCATCTAGTGTGATTTCTCTGTATGAGAAAGAGTTGAGAAGTAATTTAAGGTCTGTTCTTTTAAGTCATATTAGGTAGTGAGGAAGAGGTGGGAGGTGTGTGTGTGTGTTTATTTTGTGGTTAGTGGAATAAGCACTTGTGTGCTTTTTTACATCCAGAGTGTGTATGTGTTTGTGTATATGCTTGTGAGTATATGCATGCTGAATGCGTGCCGAGAGAGAGAGAGAGAGGTGGAGGTGGAACATAGAAAAATATAAGCAAAATTTAATTAGCTGATAGAATACTGAAAACACAGAAAACACAATAAGGGTGAGAACTGATTATCCAATTTAAAGAAATGATGAAATAGGACAATATAGCATTGATTTGAAAATATCAAGTAGAAGATTGTCTTTGCGAAAGTCACTTGTCAATGCTTCTTCAGTAAAAAAAAAAGAAAAGGAACTTATTATAGCGCTATATTTGCAAAGACATATCAAAGCGCATGCATTCAACCTATCTTACACAGTATGCATATCAATGTTAAATAATCAATAGGTTTAAACAAAAAGATTTTCTCAAACAGGGTGCACTGCAGGCAAAATTTTGAAATAAAATGTAAATATTCAAATGGTTTTCAAAATCAACCTCACACTCACACAGGTGTATACTTAGCAGGGTGATAGGGCATGGGTTAGTGAAGGTGGGATATCTGATATGAAAATACCAGGGGGGAGGGGGGGGGGGGGGGAATCTTAGGTTTGAAATTAAATGTCTTGAGGCTGGATTTAAATGTGTCATAAATAGGTTTCTGGATGAGAGAGATGGAGCTCATTCCTGGGAGGGACTGAAATAGAGAAAGAGCGGGGCAACAGAGGGTTGGTTGGGATTCTAGGTATTGTAGGCACACAGTATCTGCAGTAGAGGCAGAGGGAACGTGGAAGGAGTGTACAGGTTTAAGAAAATTACAGAGGGTAGGGGATGGTGCAGTTTTTGTGGAGAAATATGTAACAGAGGGTACTGATATTATAATTTACTTCTGTGGCTACAGGCAGCCAGTGAGAGATTGCATGTGAGGGGGTAATGTGCTCAGATTTTTCTTTCTGAGAAACAGTCGAGTGCGGGAGTTTTGTTATACTTTGAAGAGATGGATAATGATGCTGGAGACATGCCACAGAGAAATTGCATTGTCCAGACGTTGAAAGAATGAGAGGATGTGACAAGTTTGGCTGTTGCTTCGGTGGGAAGGTACTTTCGAATAGCACTAATACTCCGTAATTGATAGTAGCACGATGAAGTGTCGGGTGATTGAATTGTTTTCATCAGAGAGGTGTGTTGTTCGATAACGAAACTAGATATTCACAGCAGTGGAGAGAGGGACTGATGTTATTGCCGGTTCTATTGCAGCTGTTTGTTAATGGAAGAGAGTTTGTGTTGTGTTTGGTCCCTACAAGCATGGCTTCTGGTGTCTCTGCTCGGTGTCATCAGTTTTGAATATCTTCAAAGCAGCGGGCCATATTTGTCAGGGAGAGAGAAGGCCGATTTTTCAGGGGTAAACTGCTTTGAATTGAGAGTCATCTGCGTAAAATTGTTGGTTGATTTGATGACGGTTTATTATATGTTGACGTGGGGCAGTGTAAGTGTGAAAAGAAAGGGCTAGAACTGATAACTGTGGGAATCCGCATTCCAGTTTGGCAGGTATGATTTGAATCTTGTTTACTTGCAAAAACTGTCTGAATCGGGTCTGTAAGTTTGAATGTAAACCAGGTGAGGGCTGTGTCAGCTGACACCGACGTTTTTTTTAAGTCGGAGAGAAGATTTGAGTGGTTAAGTATCAAAGGTCTGAAATGATAAGTCGAGAGTAGAATGAGAAGGAGCGAATGTCCCTGAGTCAGGAATGCGAGTAGAAGCGTGTTTAATGTGTCTAGGGTGGTTTCAGTGCTGTGGTTGAATCGACAGACATTCTGAAGCTCATGAAGAAGATTGTTGGAGAGAAGGTGGTTGTTGAGCTGTTGGAGAACTACCTTTTAAGACTTAGGAAATGAAAGGTAGATTGGGAAACAGGTCTATAATTCTTCAGAATGTTAGGGTGAAGGTATGCTTTTTGAGATAGAGGTCGTGGGACTATAGCGGGTTTTGGTGAGTGATGGAACATTGCCTGAATACAAGAGATGATGTTTACTATTTTCGTGAATAGCGGTTTGAGTTGTAGGTAGGGCTCTGTGTGAAAAGATAAGCAGGTATGGGATCAAGATCACATGATTTTATAGTCTGTTTTTTCAGAATTGTCATGATTTCTTTCTAACTTGTCGGATGAAAGAAATGGAGAGGTGTGCCTGGAGATTTGGGGATCCGAAGTGCAGGTGGAAAGGAGTCCTGATCCTAGTTGGAGCGAATTGTTTATCGACTTTTTCAGAAATGAATGCAGAAGAAAATATAGATGGAAGTTCAGAGTGGTTGTGGTGGAAGGCAGAGGGCTTGCTTCACAGATCCAAAGAAGCGTAGTTGTGAGGAAAAGAGAGATTTATATAGACGTTGGCAACATGAATTGAGAAGGTAATAACTTGTTTTTTCTGAACGAATTATAAATTTGATTTGGTTTACTGTTTTCGAAAGAGGTTATTAATTTCCGTTTTGGATTTTCGCCACTTCCCTCTAGTTGCCTGCATTTTGCGTTTGCGACCAGGCTTGTCTTGGGTTTGTACCATGGCGCACTGGCCTATCAGGCAGGAGACGGTCTGTGGGAAGATAAAAGAAAAAAATCCAAACCACTGAGTATGAAAGTCCTTGGTAAGAAGGGAACAAAGCGTTTGAGCAACGGAAGAAGCAATGACAACAAACTGAAATGTTCACACTTATGCAGGTAGTGTTTAGCTAGATTGAGTTTTCCAAAGGCATTTAGATGTTTGAATTAGAAATCTGAATGATACTTCAAGTAGTTTGCAGTTGATGCAGAATCTTCTTTTATAAAATTGCAAGGGAGGAGTTTGTTTTTGTCAATAAAAATTCCAGAAAGCAATTCCTTGAGGTTAAATCCAGCAGAGTGTCTTATGCGTCTTTTACCAATGAAAATTTTGTATTTTCATTTGATTGTTCAGAACAAGGACACCTCTTTTTGTCTCTTTATCTGCTAATCAATACCACACAGCAGCTTGGGAGGGCACCCAAGATGCTGACAGAAGTACCGTTTATCGTTAACAGTGTATGAGATGTTTGGACTTGTTGAGGTCTTGTATCAGTCTTGAAAGATTTCAACTCATTTTATATACACATATTTTGAGTCATAACTCTGCAGTTAACAGTACTGGAAGATCTTGGACAGTGAACTAACCATAGATGAATTCAGCAAAGCTTTGGACTCGCTGCCTGGCAAGGGCACCTGGAAAGTGGTATTTCTGCCTAAGTACTGAAGTGCTGCAAAGAGACATCCATGAGTTGCATGAAATCCTCTGCCTCTGTTGGAGTGAAGGTGAAAGTTCACAAGACACGAGGGATGTTGTCACATTATACAAAAACAAAGGTGACTGAAGTGATTGCAATAATTATCACAGCATTTCCCTCCTCAGCTTTGTTGGGAAAGTTTAACACGAGTAGTAATGAAGATGGTTCTGGTATTACAGAGCAAATCTACCTGAGTCGCCAGTAGCGGTTTCCGAGCAACAGATCACTATAGAAATTGATTGCTTCTCACCTCAACAACCTTCAGGTGTAATGTAGGGAGCATAAGGCAGGCACTTTCATTGCCTTCATAGTCATAACAAAGGCTTTCAATTGGTCAGTAGGGATGGCCTCTTCAAGATCCTTACCAGATCGGAGTGTGCCTCCCAAACTTCTCAGCTCATCAGATCCTTCCGAAGACATGTAGGCGCTGTCATCTATGATGGTGAACATCGGCTGTCTTTAACATACGTAGGGGAGTTGAAAACAGGGTTGTGTCCTGGCTCCCACCTTTGTTATTCAAACTTCTTTGCTGTGACGCTGAAATCTTTCAGTTGGTACTGAGCTGAAGGTATCTAACCTCCGCACCTGTACAAAGCTCTTCACCTCTCCAGACTAATGTGCAAGACCAAGTCCTGCTGTGGTGCCTGGTGACTTTTCTCTTAGCAGATGACACAGTATGAACTGCCCACTCAGTGAGGACCTACAGCGATCCTGGCTTCTCGATTCAGGATTGCTGCCAAGACATTGGGCTTAACATTGTTATAGAAAACGCGAGTCCTAGGACAGGATGTTGACGCCCCTAGTCATTAAGCTTCAGTGACACGAACTGGATATCGTCCATGGACTTAATGTACCTGGGCTCAAACTATCTCAGGACACCCTCTCACTTGACGCAGTGATCAAAGGCGCATTGGCAAAGCAGCTCACCACCTATGACCAGGACTGACAAAGAAAGCCTGGAATAATAACAAGGTGATTGAGATTACAAAGATCCAGGGGGGGTTACAGAGCCTGTGTTGTGAGCACCTCCTGTATGGATGCAGTCTGGGTTCTGTGTGCCTGAATGAATAATTTCTCACTGTTTTCACATGTGTGCTTCAGAAGCTTCCTGACATCATTGCAAGGACAAGGTCACAAAAACACTTGTCTGGAATGTGCTGGGATGTACCATCATGTACACCACTGCTGAAACAGTGACTATGCGATGGCTAGGCCATGTGTGCACATGGACAACAGACAGATCCCTAAAGACCTCCTTATGGAGAATGTCGGGGAAAACGTTTTCCAAGGCAGACTCGCTGACAATTCAAAGAAGGTGCAAGAGGCATCTTAAAAGCCTGAATCATCGACCAGAACAATGGGAAGTACAGCCTCGAATGGTCAGCTGGAGACAGTGCAGGAATAAAGGTCTCTCTGAGTCGAAGAGTCGATCACTTGCTCAGCAGCATGAGGCAAAGACACTGAGATGAAAGCAAACAGATCAAGCGTCAGAACTTTATCTGTGGCCCTTTGCCATGGGACTGTCATTCATGAGGGGATTGGCAGCCACAATGACACAGCGTCAGATTAACACCTAGAGTGCTACGCCAATAAGATGATTTTATGAAACAAATACAGGCTGAAATGGAAAAACACAACCAAACCAATGACTTGAGGGTGTGATAGGTGACCTTAAATGCAAAAGTCGGAAAAAGGACAACCAAACAAGAAAGTTCATGGGAAAGAAGGTTGTGGCAGCATAAATGACATCGAGAAAGACTGGTGGAAGTCTGTTGACAAACAACCATGGTCATTGGAGGGCATTATTTGCACTGAGATCCACAGCTTCCTGGTGTTCCCCCATGGAAGAGGACAAAAACCAGATCGACCACCTTGATGATCAATGGACTGGAGGAGATCGGCTCCTAGATGTAAGTAAAAGTAAGGAGAGGAGCATGTTGGCAGTGATCACCACCATGTCACTACAACCCTAAAAAGTGAAGCTGAGAGAAAGGGTTCTGGGGAAACCAATAACTACAACATTTGATGTGGTAAAGTGTGCAAACCACCAAAGTAATGATTGCTTTCACCCTCCAACTCAAAAACAAGTTCCAAGCAATGGTGGATTCTGAAAACTTCACCATCCGGATACGACTAATATAATCACCATGTGAAACAGTCAGGACAGCCTACACACAGCCAGTGAAACGTGCTTATAGGACAGCGACAGGAAGAGAAAAGGTGGATTACAGCAGAACCCTGGCAAGGCCATCGAGTACAGGAGAGGAACTGAGAAGAAAAATCTTAGAGACAAAGTCAGAGCTGATGAGAGAGAGGTACAAACGACAGTACAGAGAAGCAAAACCAAATGTGAGAGATGACAAGAACTGACAAGGTACTACATGGATGATATTGCAAGACAAGCAGAGGAGGCAGCGCATGGGAGTGTGAGCAAGGACAGGTGTTTAACCCTCTTGTTGTTGATTCTACGGAGCTAAACCTGCTGTTGATTTTGATTTCTTTGAAGTTTTTTCTACCTCCATCTGACTACTTTACTCCTAAGAAATTGTTTTGTGTGTGCATGACAAGTTATCAGCTGAAATTTTGTCACAAGCTAGGTATGTCTGGGTTCTTGCCTTTAGGCGCATGTTGATGATGTCTGGTCACCAGATGTCAAAGGCAGTTTAAAAACCAGCAGCTTAAGGGAAAAACAAATTTTAAAAAACAATTCAAAATGGGCAACCCCCTTTATATTTCTATTAAAATTTTTAAAGACCAACATACACCCTCACAAATCATCCCCCAAGCGGTGTGGACATTTAATGAAGGGGGATTTTGATTGAAAGAAATTGTTTGAAATAATAGCCCAACCCGGTTTTTAGTTCTAGGGTTCCCTGGGGGGGGGCTCATTCCTTTCCCAATAAAAAACGCAGCCACAGCCTCAAAAAAATTCTTGCTCTCCTTTTGTGGCAATCTCTCCACGGCGGTGGACGAAGAGGATAATAAGACTTCCCCGGGTTAAAATAGTTAACAGGGCCTCTATCTGTTTCTATCTTTTCCTCTCGGTTCCCCCTCGCTCAATACCTTTTTCCTATCCTTCCTGTTCAGCCTTTCCGGGTTTTTTGGGTTTTCTGGCCTGCATTGTGATGACCTCCCTTTTCCTTTCTTCCCTCCTTTTTCCCTCTGGACAGTCCCTTTTAAAACGCTAAGCCTTTATTTAAAATCCCTCCATTTTTACCTTTCCCCCTCTAAAACCCCCTTTTGCCGGGGTTTTTTAAAATTTTTGTTGTTTGGGGTTTTGGTGGAGGCCAGGTTTCTTATTTTAACCTGTATTTCCAATTGGTATTTGATTTAAAACATAAAAATGGTTGCAGGAGAAAAAGTTGTTGAGATTTTGATTTTTTATTTTACCATTTTTATTTTAAATAATTTTTTTGTCTGTGCAGTCCTGCATCTTAATTCTGGTTGGATCCCTGGTCTGATACAAGGGCTCCCAGGTACTTGAAGCTTTGAACTGTTTCCCCGCTTTGGTCATTAACCCCGATATCAGTGCTAATGCCGTTGGTGTTATTAGTCATCAGTTTGGTCTTCTCTGCACTGATTTCCATGCAATATGTTTTGGAGGCCTTATTCAAATGTTCTGTTAGGCTGGCAAGCTCTTTTTCTGATCCTGCTATTTCTCAATGTCATCTGCGAAGCGGGAGTTTGTGATTGTTCTGCCACCCAAAGCTGACTGATCCTTCATGATGTTCCAGTGCATCAGCCATGATTCTCTCAAGGAAGATGTTGAAAGATGTGGGTGAGAGTAGACGCCCTGCCCTTTCTCCAACTGTTGTTCGAAACCATTCTCCAAAGTTGTTGTTGTAGTACACTGCACTGGTGGCCTCGCTGTACAAGCTGTTTGATGACTCTGATCAGGTTTGCATTGATGCTGTACAAGTTCATGGTTGCCCACAAAGCTGCATGCCACACCCTGTCAAATGCCTTCTTAAAATCGATAAATACATGGTAACGGTCTTGTTGATGTTGAAGGTACTGCTCACATAGTATTTGAGGTTGAATATCTGTTCTGTTGTGCTGCGCCCCTGCTCTGAAACCTGCTTGTTCCTCAGCAATGATGGTCTCTGCTTGTGGCTTCAGTCTATTCAATATTATCTGCAGCATGACCTTGCTTGGGTGGCATATGAGGCTGATTGTGCGGTAAATTATGGCATTGTTGTAGATTTCCTTTCTTGGGAAGGGTGATGATGAGTGACTGTGTCCATGGTGTTGGCCATTTTCCTGTCTGCCAGATCTTGTTGCAGATTCTTAGTAGGGCGCTGATCATGGCTTCCCCTCCAGCTTGAACCAACTCAGCTGGAATGTTGTCAGCCCCTGCTGACTTCCCTTTTTCAGCGATCTGACTGCTGTTTCCACTTCTTCTGGGGGATAGGGTGACTGTGTCTTTGCTTGCGGGTTACAATAAGGACTTCTGGATCTCCTGCGGTTCTATAGTTATACAGGTCAGGCAGTATTCTGTCCATCTGTTCAGAATATCCTGGTCGTCAGTGAGACATTTCCCCATTTTTGTCTTGGATTGTTAAACCTTTTCCCTGTTTTGTGCTAGTCAGGTCTTTCACCTGCTGATATGCTTTCTTGCTATTGTTTTTCTTGATGTTCTCTTCAATGTCTTGGCACTGTTCACCGATCCATTTCTCTTTTGCCTCCGTCATGGACTTCCTGATTCTTTTGTTGACTGCCCTATATTTTTCTGCTCTTTCTTTTGTTTCATTTTCTTTTTCTTAACTCTCTACGCTTGTCGCATAGTTGTAGGATGTTAGGTGTGACCCATGGTTTTTTGACTGGTCGGTGTTTGCCAAGAAGCTTGCTTGCTGTTTCAGTCACTGCTGTATTGAAACTATTCGTCAGTGTATCTATGTCTGAATCTATCACAGTGAGTGCTGCAAACTTTCCACCTATCCTTGCTTGAAAAATTTCTAATACTTCTGGGTCCTTCAGCTTCTCGAGGTCAAATTTGATCCTGATGTTGTTCCGCTTGTGGATTTTTTTTAGACGTAGTCGGAAAGTCATTTATCACAAGATCATGATCACTCCCTATGTCTGCTCCTGGAAAACTTCGTGTCTGTGCGATGTTAACGCTAGACTGAAACCGTCTTTTCACCATGATGTAATCTATTTGGTTGTGGTGTTCTCCATTTGGGCTATGCCATGTCCATTTTCTGGATTTCTTGTGTGGGCCAAGTGTATTCACTAGCTGGAGGTGGTTGTTACTGGCAAACTCCAGGAGGCTCAAGCCTCTTTCATTTGATTGGTTATTACAATGTGGCCCACAAACGCCCCTCCAATCTTTCCATGCATCTTCTCCTACCTTGGCGTTCCAGTCACCTTGCACAACAAGGATGTCTTTCTTGGGAGTTTGATTCAGAACCTCTTATAGCTGGTCATACAATTCTTCTATGGCTTCATCTGCGCAGTCTGATGTAGGGGCATATGCCTGTACTAAGTTATGTTAAAGGGGGTTGCTCTCAGGCGGATGGTAATAAGTCTGCTGGACACAGGCTGACAGCTCATGACGGTGTTCACGGTGCCTTGTGAACGAGAAACCCCACGCCGTGTGCATTATGGTCAGGTCAGAGACTCCCTCTGCTACTGGTAACCATGTAACCCAGTACCACCTGCCACATGTGGGGAGTAAACCCAATCAAAAAATCCGACCTGGAGAGGGATGGGCTCCGCCAGGTTTGATTTGCCCAAGATACACTCATGACAAAGACAGCCAGAATTTCCATACCGGATCGGTTGTCGCCCGGGTTACCAAGGACCGCGCCTTCTGTTGCTTTATCAGGACAGAGGTCGAAAGTCTGCTATGATGTAAAACACAGCAAAATCCGTGCCAGAAACAACACCATCATTGGCACATGGAATGTACGGACACTAAGAGCTGCAGGCAAAGTGGAAGAACTGACACATGAGATGTCCAGATATCAATGGCACATCCTTGGGCTCTGCGAAGTAAGGTGGAAATACATGGGAGAAACAACGACCAGGAAGACCACAAATTATACTACAGTGGAAAACAGATAAACAGAGGGTATGATCTTATAATTTACTCTCTGTGGCAAGGCAGCCAGTGGAGAGATCGCAAGAGAGGGGTAATGTGCTCAGATTTTTTCTTTCTGAGAACTAGTTTAGCTGTAGAGTTTTGTATACGTTGAAGGGAGTGAGGATGGAGTGCTGGCAGGACCAGACAAAACAGAATTGCAAATTTTCCCGACGGAAAGAATGATAATGACAAGTTTTGGCTGTTGCATCTGTGGACAGGTAACTTTTCGAAATAGCACTGATACGCCGTAATTAGTGCACATGCAGGCTGGTGATGAAATTTTTCCCCAGAGAGGGGTTGTCGATAAAAAACACCTAGATCTTCACACAGGGAATAGGGTCTTGATATGTTGATTTCTCATATGTTTTTGTACAATTACATAAAAGTCAAGGCACTGGCAGGAGTTGCATTTAAGTTGACCTGGAAGATTGTCAGAACCTCCACCCTTAATTACAGATCTACTGAGATTGAACCTGGGGTTCAGCTTGTGTCCAATGATTCAATGGTCTTAACAACTAAGCTAGAGCTCCATTGATTATATGATATTTGCTTCATCTTTACAAAGTGTAATATAGAATGATGACATGTGCTTTCTCCTTCTTCTTCTTCTTCTTCTTTTATCTTTTTCAATTTTTTCCCAATTGTGTATTGTAAAGATAGGAGTAATAAAAATGAAAGAAAGGAGCTGAATACCAGGCTGTGAGAAAGAAAAACAGATGAATAGTGTAATATAAATCCAGCCTCAAGACATATTTATTTCAAACCTAGATTTTGCTCTCCTGTTTCATTTCATAGCTGTCCTGCCTTCATAGGCCAAAATCCCATCACCCAGCCAAGTTGTATAACTTTTATGTGTGTTTGTTTGTTTGCTTGTTATATTATTTATTTATTCTTTTATATCGAGGATAATGGAATAAGCACTCTTGTGCTTTTTTGCATCCAGTCCCTTGTGTATGTGGTTTTGTAAATTTGTTGTCTGTTCCCACCAGCACACAAGGTTACTCTTTCGTAAAGTGGAATATGATTTAACATGTGCACAAGATATTCTGCGTGCATTCACACAAGGGCCTCGTTTATATTGTGTGTGTGTGTGTGGCATGTGTGTGTGTGTGTGTGTGTGTGTGTGGCGCGGTACGAAACATTTAGACTGTTAGAATTATAATTGTTATTGGTTGCATGACTGTAAGAATGAGTTGAGTGCAAGCGGTTTGGTTTGTCTTTGCAAGATATAGTGCTGTATAAATTCCATTAAAAAATTATTATTATTATTATTATTATTATTATTATTTAATTTTTTTTATTATATGTGAACGTTATTGTAAATGCCTAGGGTGCTGATTGAATAGCAGATGGTCAGTACACAAGGTGGTAGTGAAGGAAGAAAGGTATGGCTGAACTGTGTTATTGTGTGTGCAGGTAAAGTGAGCACTACAGATGTGGCTAAGCGGGCCAGGAGTTCACCCTAATCCCTTGGTACAGGTGGACCAGGCTGTGGCCACATCCTCCCAATGCCACTATGCTAGGCCAGTCTCCCTACAGCTGCCAGGTACAGGCTTTAGCAGTTGTACACTTCTTTCAGGCTGTCCTTTTCCAATGGGTTTTTACCCTCCTGATTCATCCCCCGAAACAGCAAAATGAAATTAACCTTCAAAATTTATTCTGCACGTAAAATCATAATCTGAGTGTCTTTACCACAAAGTAAAGAGGTTTTTTCCCCTTCTGTCCACTGTTGCCAAAGTTTCAAGATGTTAATTTAGCCAGCATAAGTGCTTCCTTACAAACGGAAACAGACAGTCTTGACCACAGGGCTGCCTACCCCTAAGTCTTTCTATAGTTTCTACTAAAAATGATGTTAAACTATGGTTGTGAGTTAACCTATTAACTGCAGAGTGTGATGCATTCTATATGCTGGGTGTAATAAAATCCTACGTACCACTTGCTATGTTCATCCCTGTTATTCAGAAATTATTGAATAAATTATCCTGATATTCTGCCCAGTGACAGTATATATACCAGATTGCTTCAGGCAAGCTCAAAGTAGTAAGCATGAATATTTCACTACAAAAACATATTAAAAATGTTAGGAATACATGAAAATACACTTTCTTCATCAGCACTGTCATTCTGAACTCCCCATCTCAGTAACGTCACATAGTCCAGGCAAAATCTCCGTAATTTTTTTTATCTGCATGCTCCTGAATCGGCATGATCAATTTTAATCATTGTCAGGATTATCTAAAATTTTATTTGCCACTTCTCAACTGTGCAAAGTCATGATATGTTCAGCGATAAAGTCAGCTATTTTGAACAAGAACAGTCCAAGCATTCATGCAAAATGACACAAAATATGAGCAAAAAACCGATCGTTTTGTCTGTTTTTCCAGATGGATGTTGCCAAGCAACAGGAGAGTGATCTCCACTAATTTGGAGTTCTTTCCCTGTAACTGTGGTCAAGGAAGCTGGCTTGTTTACTTCGGTACAAAAACCGGAAATTTCCGGGTTGTTGTGGATAGAGTGTACATATTAGTCATGGAAAATTTCCAGGGTGGGGCAGTAAAGTGGTTGAAAACTAGGATTTTGCCACATAAAAGTACAACTTTGTGCTCGCAGGACTGGTTTTTAAAGAGATTTTCAGTTAGGCACAGCTGTGTTGCAAAGGTCATTCTCTTTATTTGCAATTCAATAACTTGTAAACAGAGTTTACAAAACGTGGTCAGTAATTTTAGCAGTGGCGTTGCTCGTGCTGTTCACAAGTACTTTACTTTTCTCCGAGCTCACCTCCATCCCATATGCTCCAGCTCTGTTCTCAAGTCTGGTCGTAAGATCTTGCAGCTCTGTGTTACTTCCGCCCATGAGGTCAATGTCATCGGCAAACCGCAAGTTGTTGAGGGGTCTGCCGCCAATGGAATGGTAGAGTGGAAGTCATGGAGGGTCTCTCTCATAATGTTTTCCAAGAACAGATTAAACAGGACTGGAGATAACAGGCATCCTTGTCGGACCCCAACTGGGGTTTTGAAGTAGTCTCCGACCTGATTGTTCAGAAGGACTGCACTGCTAAAATTTACATGAACGGCCAACAACTGGAAGAGTAGACGCTTTTAAATACCTGGCGCTACACTCATCAAAGCGAGGGCGATCGACGAAGAAATCAAAGTCAGAATAGCCATGGCAACATCTTCCATGACAAAACCACCACCATATGGAAAAGTAAAGAGATCAGTTTCCCAATCAAACTAAAGCTCTACAAAGCCCTAATTCAGACTATCCTGCTGTAGGAAGGAAACCTGGACATGACTGCTGAAACGCAAAGCGAATCCAGTCATTTGAAACAAAATGCCATAGAAAACTGCTGGGCATATCCTGGAGAGAACGAAAGACAATGAATTTGTCAAGAGTCAAATGTGTTGGTGGCAGGTCCACAGGAACCCCTTCTTACCATCGCAAGAAGAAAAAGCTGACATGGTTCGGCCACGTCACCCGCCACAACACTCTGCCAAAAACAGTACTGCAGGGAACACTCGAAGTGGCTGAAAGAGGGGATAGACAGAAAAAGTCATGGATGACACATCAGAGAATGGACCAGGATGAATGACTCGGCACTACTGCGCAGAGCCGAGGCCGAGATGGCTGAGGAGGCTTACATGGCATCGTCTTTCGTGTCTCCCCCCTGACCGCCAAGGCATGGGTCTGATGATGATGATGATGATGATGGTCAGTGAAATGTTCTCACTTAAGAACAGTAAACAGTGAGGCCAGTGCCAAATCAGTTCTTTATAGTTATAAAGAAGACAACTGCACAGATTTTCTGCAGAATGTGTACAGAAACATATCCATACCTCCTGAACCATTTGATTACTTATATGACTAAGAGAGCCATGCCAAAGAGTAGTAACTCCGCAAGTCATGTTTGCTCACTGCAAAAGAAAAGTTTTTCTGATTACCAACTCACTGGCAATGTACTGTTACTGTTACTGGTTCCGTAACCCGCCAGGGTTGTAGGGGCGCTGCATAGTGGACGAATGGTGGACCAGCTGGCTCCACTTAGCGCGGTCGTGGGCGAGTGCCTGGGTGACATTGAAGTCCTTCCCTGTCCAATCACGGATGTCATCGGCCCACTTTCTCCTCTGTCTGCCCCGTCTTCTCTTCTCCTGGACTGTTCCTTGCAGGATGGCCCTTTGCAAGTCCTTATGAGCGTGTTACGTGCCCATACCATCTGAGTTTCTCTTTTTCACCGTGTCAGTAGGTCTTCATAGTCCCGCACTTGTTGAGTGATCTTTCTGCGGACTTCATTGTGGTGACATGGTCCTTGTATAAGATGCCAAGGAGCCTTCTGAGGTATCTCATTTCTACTGCTTGATCCTCCTTTGTAGGTCTGCGTTCAGTGTCCATGCTCACCATGCGTAAAGCATGATTGGGATGACTAGCGCGTTTAGTAACTTTACCTGGTTCCGAGAGGGATGTTTCTGTCTCTCCATATGGTCTTCAGTCTTGCCATTACTGCTGCTGTTTGTCCGCTCTTGCTAGGATTTCGGTCTTCGATCCTTCCTCACTTATGATGGCTCCAAGGTACTTGAAATGGTCAACTGTCTCCAGTTCTTTTCGCTGAGAGTGATCTTGGTGTGATTGGCTGGGCACTCTTGACATGACTTGGTTTTCTCGCGCTGATTTCCATGCCGAAATCGTGAGATATTTCGTCCAGTTGCTGCACTAGGTTGGCCAGTTCCTCTTCATTTCCTGCCAGACCATCAATGTCATCGGCAAACCTGAGGTTGGTGATGTTCGCCCTCCAATGCTGACTGTGCCTGTGTGGTCTTCCAAGGCGTCAGTCATGATGCGTTCAAGGAAAATGTTAAACAGTGTCGGCAACAGCAGACATCCCTGTCGGACCCCAATGAGGTACGAACCATTCCCTACCGTGCCCTGTATGAGTACTGCACTGGTGGCCTTTGAGTAGAGTTCCTTGATGTTGTGAATCAGCTTCTGGCCCATGTTGAATTTTTCATGGTGGCCCACAGAGCTCATGCCATAACTCTATCGAAGGCCTTCTTAAAATCAATGAAGACGTGGAAGATGTCTTGTTGATGCTGGCTGTATTTCTCACACAGAACCCTCAGGTTGAATATCTGTTCTGTGGGCTTCTATTTTGGGCGGAAACCGGCCTGCTCTTTGGCGATGTCTCTTCTGCCTGTGGTTTCAGCCTGTTCAGGATCACTTTCAGCATGACTTTACTGGCATGACTTATGAGGCTGATTGTCCTGTATTTTGGCACTGCTGGAGATTTCCTTTCTTGGGGAGAGTGATGATGAGTGATTGAGTCCATGGTGTAGGCCACTCTCCGGTCTGCCAGATCTTGTTGCAGATACTTGTAAGGATGTCTGTCACTGCTTCTCCCCCATGTTGGATCAGCTCTGCTGGGATGTTGTTGATTCCTGCTGATTTTCCTTTCTTCAGCGATCTAATTGCTACTTCTACTTCCTCGCAGAATTGGAAGTTGTCTTTATTCGATGAGGCTTGGCTTGCAAGTACGCTGGGTCACCTAGTGTCTGATGATTGTAGAGTTCGGACAGTATTCCGTCCATCTGCAACGATTTCCTTCTTTTCTCTTAGGCAATTCCCTTCTTTGTCCTGGATGTTACTGACTCTTGCCTGTTTCTGTTTGGTGAGCTCTTTCACAATCTGGTATGCTCTTCTGCTATTATTCTTTGTCAGGCTCTCTTGATTTCTGTACATTGTTTCTCTATCCATTCCTCCTTGGTCTTCCTCATGTCTCTCCTGATCTTCTTGTTTACTTCTCTGTACTCATCTGCTCCTGTAGTGTTCTTGCTCTTCTTCAGGTCTCATCTTTTGTCACACATATTCAAGATTTCATCTGTGACCCATGGTTGTGTTTTTCGGCGATGTTTGCCAAGGAGTATGCTTGCTGTCTCAGTCATCACTGCGTTAAAATTGATGGTCATTGTTTTGGCATCTTCTTCAAGTGCCAGCAGTGGTGCAAATTTCCCTCCTATTGTTGCTTGGAAGGACTCGGCGATGGTGGGGTCCTTCAGTCTGATGTTCTTTGTCTTATTGATCTTCTTCAATCGGACTCTAAAGTTCAGGAGCATGAGGTCATGATCGCTGCCCATGTCTGCACCTGGGAATGTCCTCGTCTTGGCTCTGTTGATGCCAGATCGAAACTGGTTCTGCACCAGGATGTAGTCAATCTGGTTGTGATGGATCCCATTGGGTGCATGCCATGTCCAGCGTCGGGATGCCTTGTGTTCTCGAAGGGTATTGGCGAGCACCGTGTCGTTGTAGCTGGCAAATTCCAGTAGTCGGAGTCCTCGCTCATTGGTGATCGCATTACAGGAGGGACCGCAGAATTTGCTCCAGTCTTTCAGTGCGTCTCCGCCCACCTTGGCGTTCCAGTCTCCCTGGATGATCAAGATGTCTTTCTTGTTCACCTTATCGATGATGCCCTGTAGTTGGTTGTAGAATTCCTCTACGTCTTCATCATCGTGATCTGTTGTTGGTGCTTAGGCTTGAATCACTGTGATGTTGAATGGGGTTGCCCTGAGGCAGATGGCCATAAGCCGGCTGTTTACTGGGTAGTACCCTATTACCGAATTCTTGATGTTCTTGTTGACAAGCATGCCTACGTCATCACGGCAATTTACCCTTCCACAAATCTGCCCCTTTAATCAGCACAACACTGGCTCTGTTATTCTGTGACTGACCCCATCCATTCGGCCACACCGCAAGCCAAATTCTTCACAGCAGGCGGTTGGCTGGCAGGGGCTCCCTATTATTTCTCTGTATTTCAGAAAACTGCATGTTATAACCCGGAAGTCACCAATACTCCCGGTTACAGAACTCATGTGCATGTTAAAGATCAACTATGTGTATACATGGATGCGCTCATCCATTCAGAAATTTTTACTGACTTGAAAGACGGGACAGAATAGCATGCTCTCTCTCTTATGTGTTGCAGTCTTTCTCTCACAGGCACAAGCATGTGCACACAAAATATCTGGAAACTTCACTGAGATTTCACACACACACACACACACACACACACACACACACACACACACACACAACACACACACACACACACAAAACATATATATATATATATATATACAAATATCAACATACAAGGGGGGATGGGATAGCCTGGTGGTTAGCGTGATGTGCTTGTGATTTGCTGATCCGAGTTTGATACCCATTCCAAGAGGATTTTCCCTCTGGAGTTAACATCAGTGCCTACTCCACTCTCCCTAAAAGTCCTTTGGATGAGACTATAAACTGAAGTCCTGTGTGCGAACGCAGAACATCTTGTGCATATGTTAAAACCTGTTCTGCTTTTCAGAAGAGTTGGCCACTGTGCCAGTGGGAATGGATGACAAAATTAACAAAACTGCAGACACTGGATGTTAAAAAGCACATGTGCTTATTCCATTATCCTTGAAATAAAAGAATAAATGAATAATGAAAATAAAATGCTACACTCGCACTCACACTGGGTTTTGATAGTTAATAACAATTCATATCAACCATCACTTTTCTTGCTGCCTGCTTTCCCAGCAGAATAACATAATATCAGCACTTCACTAGCTACTCTCCTCAGTCTTTGCATGGTTCACACACAAACTTTGACAAAAAAATAGTTCACATATCTGAGTGCTGGAATCCCATGCTCCAGGCCAACGTGGAAGATATCTAGGCCACTTAACATCAGACCTCTAACTGCCCCACGCTGTCTGTGCAAACGTACTATCTTATACTAGTCTGTATTCATTTGTACTTGCTCGCTGCACAATACATTAATGTACAAGTCTGTATTCATTTGTACTTGCTCGCTGCACAATACATTAATGTACACCTAGCTTAGAACAAGAACTTTCCTAATTCAATACCTTTAGTAACCATCTGTCAAGTTGCAATAGGACTGTGAACATTTTTGTTCTCCATTTATCATTATTATTATACATATTCCTAGCTTTTACTTTAGTTCCTAGCTTTTAATTTAGTTCCTTTCTTCTTTTACTAGGTTTTCTTTGTAAACCATCATGTAGCTATTTTGTGACATTCAATCAATAAAAGATGTCTACACTTTAGATCGAAGAGAAGGAAATCTGTAGATCTACTTTTCATTTGCAACTGTTCACTGATCTTCCTCCTTTGATACGATTAAATCAGCTAATGTATTTTGTTTCACAATCTTTAAAACTGTTCAGGTTATTATTTAGTAATTTGCTACAGTCCTGTCATGTCAGAGTACCATCAATATTTCTATCTGTCCTGTAGTCTGACGACCGTGGGGGGCACCCTCAAAGACTCAACAACCAGTTCCCTTCATTCCTCTCTCTGTTCTGCCTTTCTCAGGGTTTTGTTGAGTTCTAGGCCTGTCCATTCGCTGATGTTATCCTCCCAGCTCTTCCTTGGTCTGCCTCTTCTTCTTCCTCCTTGGACAGTGCCTTGTAAAACTGTCTTTGCAAGTCCTTTGGATCTTGTGACATGCCCATACCATTTAAGTTTATGCTTTTTCACCATCGTTAGAAGGTTCTCATAGGGTCCAATGGTTTGCTGGATTCTGTTATGCACGCTTTCGTTGCTTATGTGGTCTTTTGTAGGAGATGCCAAGGAGTCTCCGAAAGCATCTCATCTCCACTGCCTGTACTCTTCTCTCCAAATCTGCAGTCAGGGTCCATGATTCACAGGCATACAGAAATATGGATATGACAAGGGAGCGCATTAGTCTGATCTTGGAGATAAGTGAGATATTTTTATCTCTCCAGATGGTGTTTAGTTTTGACAAAGCTGTTATTGTCTGTGCAGTCCTGCATACTACTTCTGGCGTGGATCCCTGGTCTGATACAATGGCTCCCAGGTACTTGAAGCTTTGAACTGTTTCCAGCTTCTGGTCATTAACCCTGATATCAGTGCTAATGCCGTTGGTGTTATTAGTCATCAGTTTGGTCTTCTCTGCACTGATTTCCATGCCGTATGTTTTGGAGGCCTTATTCAAGTGTTCTGTTAGGCTGGCAAGCTCTTTTTCTGATCCTGCTATTCCATCAATGTCACCTGCGAAGCGGAGGTTTGTGATCGTTTTGCCACCAATGCTGACTGATCCTTCATGATGTTCCAGTGCATCAGCCATGATTCTCTCAAGGAAGATGTTGAAAAGAGTGGGTGAGAGTAGGCAGCCCTGCCTTACTCCAACTGTTGTTCGAAACCATTCTCCAATGTTGTTGTTGTAGTACACTGCACTGGTGGCCTCGCTGTACAGCTGTTTGATGACTCTGATCAGGTTTGCATTGATGCTGTACAAATTCATGGTTGCCCACAAAGCTGCATGCCACACCCTGTCAAATGCCTTCTTAAAATCGATAAATACGTGGTAAAGGTCTTGTTGATGTTGAAGGTACTGCTCACATAGTATTCTGAGGTTGAATATCTGTTCTGTTGTGCTGCGCCCTGCTCTGAAACCTGCTTGTTCCTCAGCAATGATGGTCTCTGCTTGTGGCTTCAGTCTATTCAATATTATTTGCAGCATGACCTTGCTTGGGTGGCATATGAGGCTGATTGTGCGGTAATTATGGCATTGTTGTAGATTTCCTTTCTTGGGGAGGGTGATGATGAGTGACTGTGTCCATGGTGTTGGCCATTTTCCTGTCTGCCAGATCTTGTTGCAGATTCTTAGTAGGGTGCTGATCATGGCTTCCCCTCCAGCTTGAACCAACTCAGCTGGAATGTTGTCAGCCCCTGCTGACTTCCCCTTTTTCAGCGATCTGACTGCTGTTTCCACTTCTTCTCGGAGGATAGGGTGACTGTCTGTGTCTTTGCTTGCGGGTACATTAAGGACTTCTGGATCTCCTGCGGTTCTATAGTCTTCTTCTTCTTTTCCATGCCTTATTGTTTTACACCAAGAGACCAGTTCGCCTAAGGAATGTAGCAGTCGCCTGTAGGGCATCCACCGGCCCGTACAGTTTTTCTTCTAGGGGTAATGGGTTCGGCCACATTTCCTCTCTCAGCTGCCTGAAGGCCCTGCAGTCCTGCAGGATGTGGCGAGTGTCTTGCTCAGCTTCCCCACATGAGCACATGGGGGAGGGTACCACTTTCATCTTCCTGTGCAGATGTTGGTTCAGCCTGCAGTGGCCTGTTCTATAGTTATACAGATCGGAGCAGTATTCTGTCCATCTGTTCAGAATATCCTGGTCGTCAGTGAGACACTTCCCATTTTTGTCTTGGATTGTTAAACCTTTTCCCTCTTTTGTGCTAGTCAGGTCTTTCACCAGCTGATATGCTTTCTTGCTATTGTTTTTCTTGATGTTCTCTTCAATGTCTTGGCACTGTTCACCGATCCATTTCTCTTTTGCCTCCGTCATGGACTTCCTGATTCTTTTGTTGACTGCCCTATATTGTTCTGCTCTTTCTTTTGTTTCATTTTTCTTTTTCTTCAACTCTCTACGCTTGTCGCATAGTTGTAGGATGTTAGGTGTGACCCATGGTTTTTGACTGGTCGGTGTTTGCCAAGAAGCTCGCTTGCTGTTTCAGTCACTGCTGTATTGAAACTATTCGTCAGTGTATCTATGTCTGAGTCTATCACAGTGAGTGCTGCAAACTTTCCACCTATCCTTGCTTGAAAAATTTCTAATACTTCTGGGTCCTTCAGCTTCTCGAGGTCAAATTTGATCCTGATGTTGTTCCGCTTGTGGATTTTCTTTAGACGTAGTCGGAAAGTCATCATCACCATCAATATTAGCAAACAAAATATCAAGCAAAGTTTACTCTCAACCTGGTGATGACAAGTCAGCTTCACTTACAACAGAAATAAAATTACAGCTTCCATTATAACTTCAGAAAATCAGTGCCGATCAAAATAGCAAATCTATCTTCCAACTAACCTGCTTAACCAGCAGCCAAAATTTCAATGTCAATCTCCTATTCACTCAAGAGACGGCAACCTGTCTGTGCCTTGCTCTATCTCAAGCTGTCTACCTCTGACGCATTTTGTTTCAAAAACGCAACCTCACTTTCCAATTTGTGTGGCAAACGTTTTTATAAAACCTACAAGGATATTTGCATATAAATGTAGGTGGCACATGCCTGTTGCTCAAGATATTATATGGACTAGTCTGTGAAAAGCTGGTGCACTCACCATCACTGTAAGTATTAAAAGATACAGTTTGAAGTTCATCATTAGTGTGAGTCAGCATCTATCGTCTGCTGCATGTGTAGCTGTCCAAGTTCTAAAAATAAAGAGGGCAGTGGGTGATTGACACAGTTAGAAATGCACTGCAGGGAACTCATTCTATTTTATATGATAAAACAAAGGGAAAAAGCCCTCAGAAAAAAGCACATTGCCATAGGTGTCAATATCTGAATTTCACAGATTTCTCTCTCTCTCTCTCTCCCTCTCTCTCTCTCTCTCTCTCTCTCTCTCTCTCTCTCTCTCTCTCTCTCTCCCCTCTCTCTCTCTCTCCATAGAAAAACATATACAAACGTCTTCTTGCTCATCTGAATAAATATAATCTCATACATCCCAACCAGTCTTGATTTAGAGCTAACCATTTGTGTCATTTTGAAAATGAATTATACAAGATTCAATATTGATCTTTTGTTTCGATTTTGATAAATAATCTCTTAGATTCATTTTGTTATTGATTTCTTTTGTTAACCACTGAGGTTTTATGAAAAGTTTGATTCTTTTCTTAATAATTGGAGCTAGTCTATCATAAATAAATAGCAATGAATGTCTCTAACCAATAGTTAGGGCCTAATAGTGCTATCTAGATTTGTTATCTGATAAACATAGTCTATGTTTGATTGTAGTATATCATAAATGAAGTCATCTTTATCAAAATGTCTAAATCAGTGGTAAGATATTTCCTTATGTCCTGATTTTGGTATCTTTATTCCTTTTTTTCACCATATAAGACAAATGGAAGAGTGAGAGTGATAGCTACAACCTGTTTGCACTGAGCATGTTTCTACTATGTTGGTCTTTGAAGTAGTGTAAATGTGGTCAGTGAGGGTGTTAGTGTTATTAGTAATATGAGTTGGATGATCAGTTAATTGCTGTAAACCATGTAGCACAGTTAATATAACTGTCATTATGTGATGATGTGTGTTACAGATGCTTTGGGTCACTACCTTGCAGAAGATGTGCATGCAGCAGAACCTCTTCCCCCGTTTCCAGCTTCCATCAAGGATGGCTATGCTGTGATAGGTGGGTGCCTCTGCTTATTACCACTGTCACCACTGTAAACCCCATACTATTTTGGATGGATAACTTGCTGCTTTCTTATGTAAGAGTGCAAGAACATATTGATTTTTTTTCGAGTTAGGCATAACAGCCAAAAGATCTTCTTGTTCAGTGATGCAGCTGGCCACATTATTTGTGTCCATAATATTTCCTGTTTAGGCTATTGAAACTCAGAAGTTTTTGGTCCCCAGATGAGTAGGTATCTTGTTTGCAGAGGGTTAAAAACTGTGCAGCTATTTATTTTTTAAAATTTTATGTATTCTTTTATTTTGAGGATAATGCTAGACAATGCTAGCTTGACAACATTAGTAATAAGGAGGAGTTTCACTGTCTATTAGTTAATTTTTTTATCTTTGCAAGATTGCAGTTCTTGCATTCTGTCATTTAAATGAATCATTTCTACCAGATCTGTTGGTTTTACTGTGGACAAACCATCTTGCACTCTTCAGTCTACCACTGAAAAGCTTTTAAAACTCCCTAAACATAAACTGAAGACAATAGGGGAGTGAGCCTTTCGTTCAGATTGCACCAAAAATTTGGATTCATATAATAACAGCTCTTCTTTTCAAGACACATTCATATCAAAGGGCCTTTCCGTTCATTTTCTTTTCTTAGATGTAGATTACAAAGGTGTATTGGTGTGGGAAAAGTGATCATTTATATGTACAAGTTGTGCATGTGTGCGTGTGTGCGTGCATATGTGTGAAAAATCAAGTCAGAATAATATCTTTTGAGTGTAAAAGAGTAAAAAATATACTTTCTTTTTTTCCCTGCCCTCACCCCCAAAAGTGGAAATCTAATAAGCAAAGTACTTCATAAACCTCAGGAAAAGATTATAGTAAATTATTTCAAAAGTAAAAGATTAAAAACAAATGACAGTCTTTATGTAAGATCAGAAAAAAGAGCAAATTGTGTCAAAATAATAATTTCATCCCCTCCCTGAAACAAAACAAAAAAAACCCCAGCTATCAAATAATTGAGCAAACTATAAACTTCAGATGCATGCACATTTAATCAAATTAACGAACATATAGATATTAAGACAACAGATGTGTCGACTATTTGGAACAGATAATATTATAGACAGAGACGTATTTCTAGAACAGTAAGAAATAGTTCTATTTTTCTGTCTTACATTTTTTTCAATGCTTTCTAAAAACTATGTTTATGATGGTACTAACTTGAGAAAGGAAAGTATACCATTTAGTATTACTTCACTGGAAGATGTTAGTCTTAGTTACTATGAGAAATAGGAAAAAGAGCTTATGCGTGTGTCTGTTTTCATTGATTTGAAATGTTAAGCAATTTTCTTTGGCTCTGTTCCTTTAATGCTGTAGTACACACATTAACATTTATTAAGAAAGAGTCAGTCATTGAAAGACTGCCTAAGACTTTATAATCTACTGGTACCCCTCTTAATGTATTAGAGTTTGATTTTATTTACTTTATGTAAATGATTTGTTAGTTTTTAGTTTTACTGGCATTATTACAAAAGTAGAATGTGTTTTCCCACTTCAGCTATGTGATCTGACAATAACACAGGGATGCCTGACTCTATGATTTGTCCATGGTTTCTATGGAAAAGGATTCAAAACTACAGAATTATGTCTGTAGGTTGAAACTACAATTTTTTTTCCACATGATAAACATGATCTTTCTATTTGCTGCACAGCTGTTGTTCCTATAAGACATGCTCTGGCACAGCTGCGTATGGAAAAGGGATTCTTTTTTTCTCTATGTATGTGCTTCTGAACAAAGTGTTTACAAAATGGCAGATGGGGAAATGTACACACTTGAGAAAGTGGAAAAGTATGAAACCAGTGGCCAAATTTATTCTTTATTAATGATTTTCTGCAGAACATGTACATAAAGGTACCCAGTTCTTAAGGCAAGCCAGGAGAGTGGACATTTTGCATGGCTGAAATTGTGGTTGGTTCAGTTGATATGTTGATGTTATGAAACGCATTTATATCATTTTTCCGAAACCAAGAATGTGTTAACAAAATATTGAGCTCTTGATACTTCTTCCACATTGCTCAGAAACCAGGAAGTATGGAGAAACCAGGCACTAGGGGTAATCACAGTTTGTTTCAGAGATGATAGTTGTGTTTGTTTTAAATAGTTTTACGTGTTGAAAGCATGAGACTAAAAGAATAATTACTTGTATTATGAACAGCGGCTGATGGCACAGGGCTGAGAAAAGTGATGGGAGAAAGTTCTGCAGGCGATGTGGTGAGTACATTCTGTCTTGGTCATTCTGCAAAGTTTAATACCAAAAGTGTAACATGGATGACAACAAATAAAAGTATTGGGACTCTACACCCCCCCCCCCCCCCCCCGCCCCCACCCCTAGATATGTATAAAAGATATAGATCTAGATGTAGTCGATCATATCATGTGGCTTAACTCAATGAGGTTGTGATTTCTCTCCTTTGGCACTCCACTCCTCTCCTTCGGGACTCCTCTCCTTCACTGTGATGTACTGAAGCTTAAGATTCAGCGGAATTATATTTTAAAAAACCAACATGAAGCGATGTTCAACTGAAGGGAAAGTACGCTGGCCTGTAGGTCAGTCATTTTTAAACACAGTTGCTTACCTTGACCATAAGCTTGCCTAGTTTGTGTGTGTTGGGTATTTTTCTTTTGACTCGTTGACAAGGGTATTCTTTGGGATTTTGGGCTCTCCAGTGTTAAGATTTTAAAAAGAAAATTTGTATTGTGCAAACTGTGACATCAGATGGTTTCAGCCAACTTAAGGGAACTTTACTTTGGTGAAAAATCATCACATTGTTTCTAGTCCTTTGGATGAGACTATAAACCAAGGCCCCGTGTGCGAACGCACGCATAACATCTTGCGCACACGTTAAATCCTGTTCCGCTTTTTGTAAGAGTAGGCCATTGTGTGCCAGTGGGATTGATGACAGAATTCACAAAACCGCATACACACGGGGACTGGATGTAAAAAAGCACATAAGTGCTTATTCCATTATCCTTGATATAAAAGAACAAAATAAAAATAAAAAAATAAATAAATAAGGGGACTAGTTGATGAACAGTTCAGGCCATGTAAGATAAGCAGCCCTAATTATCAATACTTTTCATTTTTCAGCATTCATTGACATATTTTGAAAATTTGTTAAAAATAATTAGTCATCTATTGAAAAACTGTGTAACAATCTCAAAAGTAGACAAAAGAAACTTTTCAATGATGTGTAATTTGTATGTCTTTACAATGTTGGGTAAATCTGCTGAATTTTTCAAATATAGCCCAAATCACTCATGTTCACAAAACGGAGAGATCCATTTCACTGCAACTCGATTGAGTTAAAAGATAACTGTTCCCTTTGCTTCCTTACAGAAGGCTGATTAAGTGATGTGGTGCTTTCAGTGTCCAAAGTAACATGGAAACAAAAAATGCGACCAGATAAGAAGAAAAGTGTTATCAACTGGTCAGTTCCATTTTATTTGTTTTGAACCTAGTCCAGTAATAACAATTAAGTATAAAATGGGTATTAAATGTTACATTATTTTGGTGTCACAAATAGAGAGAATTCACTTTGGTCAGACTACATCAGTAAAGGATCACACAGAAAAGTTCTTTTCACAAAGACTAAAGTACCTGCAGCAAATGTTTGATTATGAAAAAACCCCTCCCAAACAAATTGCTGACAGTATACATGTAGGAAGCATGGGAAAAGAACTGTATCTCTGTGTGTGTGTGTGTGTGTGTGTGTGTGTGTGTATGTGTGTGTGTGTGCAGATTTTATGAAGGATTGATATCATAATTGTGTGCAAGTAAGATTATTGTTCTGCAGAATATCTTGATTTCCTTTGATGGTGTCAAGTCATGTCAAAATGATCTTTATTGAGGGTAAAAGATTAAGTTTACACAACTTTTTTCATCCTGCCCTTACCAAAACAAAAAAAAATCAAGAAAATTGACATATAAAAGCATTCAAAATACAATGTTGATACATGTTGAAAACAAAAATACATGAGGATTTTTTAATAATTTATAAATCCAGACTAACCAAAACATGATAAAGCAAATCAAGACAGAATAACATAAGCTCAAGTCATACAGACAAATGAAGAAAATAAAACAAAAATAGCAAGACTCACCAAACATGATAAAATGAAACCAAGACTGTATAACATAAGCTCAAGTCATACAGACAAATGAAGAAAATACAAAATAACAAAGGTAGGAATAACAGCAAAGCAGCCATATGTAAGGTAACCTCGAGTATAAAAGTGGCACTGCTTCTCAAACCCTCCGTTTAGTTTCCCAGCCAAAGTTCATGACTGGCAGCTGGCAGGGCGTGGATATAAATAAACAGGGCAAAAGGAAAGGCAGCACTAGCCGCTTGCAGCTGTTGCCGTGTTCAGCCGTAAATTACCCTTGTGTCTTTCACACATCCTCTTGCACAGTGAATTGTTTAAAAATGACAAGCAAAGCACTCTTTAAAATGAGCTTTAAACGAGCTTTCTTTTGACTCCAAACTCCATGTACTTTCTTTCATACTGGTTGATGTGACAGCAGTTCAAACAGACATGAAGATAAACAGGAGAGGTGCAGGAAGAAACACAATCACAAAAAACAGACATTTCTAACTCTCTCTCTAAAAAAGCATATATTTATATTATATAAACAATGAACATAGAGAAAACATTGAATATGTCTGCATGCAGACTAACCTTTTTGGGGGGCTGTTACATTGAACCTGTTGGCAGAACGAGGCCATAAATAAACACACCGTAGCGGCTACCGGCTACCGCGCGTGGCCAGCGCCGTGAGAGGCAGGGTGATGGAGAGTGTGGGGAGAGAGTCTGGGGCAGTCATTAGTGTCAGCTTTCTGACTTCTCTATAAACACTCCTGCTGGTCAGGCGTTACAGCACGTACACAGTCTACTGTTTCATCAGCTTTTAGCGGTATCCTTGCTACAGCTGAAGGTTTGTTCATGAACCAATTCCAGTACAGCTCATAATTATAACCCCGAGAACACAGTAGAAAACAAATGTCTTGTCAGTATCCTATACTGTCATCAAGCCCAGATACCGCACAAATGGCTCAGGTTTTTATTTCACTGATGTTTCTGATACTATTCAAAAAGCATTTTCTGATCCTGTTAAGAAATTGTTGTGATCAAATGTTTATCTACTTATCAGTCCTGTGTTGTGTAAAAAAAAAAAAAAAAATTGCACACAGGCCTACACTTTGACATCAAAGCAACACCCCCAAAAAAGCGGAAAGAAAACACACACACACAAAATGGATGACAAAATTTACAAAACTGCATATACACGGGAACTAGATTTTTAAAAAAGCACATGAGTGCTTATTCCATTATCCTTGAAATAAAAGAATAAGCAAAATAAATAAACACACACACACATGAGCGCACGTGCACACACACACATACACACATACACACACAAGCAGACAAACATACACACACACACAAAATGGCATAAATACATGTACGCATACCCTATACTCACACATACGCGCTTACGCACACTCATACACGCGCGCGTGTGCACACCACACACATGTAACTACAAAGAAGATGCGCACGGCACACATGTGCTTGAGAAACTAACAACTTGAAACTGACACACAGCAAGGAAGCACCGGGCACATGTAGGTGCTGTGGCCGATCACACACACACACACACACACACACACACACCAACACACACACACACACCCACACACACAACACACACACACACACACACACACACACACACACACACACTCGAAAATTAGGGACAGATATTTGGGGGAAAGTCTCAGTAGGAAATAAGTGTGTTTTTGAGGCTGGATTTGAAGGTATCAAGTGAAGGTTTTTTGGCGAAGTGAAAGAGGGAAGTCATTCCGGGTGGATGGACCAGAAACAGAGAAGGAGCGACGGCCAACATGGTTTGTTTGAATCGGGGTGTTCAAAAAGCACTAAGTATCTGCGGCTGAACGAAGGAACGATGGAGTGTACAGATGAAGAACAGTTACAGAGATAAGAGGGTGCAGATTTGTGGAAACATTTGAAACAGAGGTATTGATTTTATACTCCAGTCTTTGTGAGACAGCAGCCATGAAGAGATCGCAAAAGAGGAGTGATGTGTTCAAAATTTTTCTTTCTTAGGACCAGCCCGAGCTGCAGAGTTTTGTATGAGTTGAAGAGAGTGATAGATTATGCTGGTAGGCCAGCCAAAAGAGAATTACAGTAGTCTAAACGTGAAAGAATGAGAGATGTGACAAGCTTGAAGTTGCATCAGGACAGATACTTGCGAATCGCGCTTTATGCGCCGTAATTGATAGTAGCAAGACTGGCAGGTCTGGGTGATGAATTTTTTCATAGAGAGTGTGTTTGTCAAGAACTACTCCTAAATACTTCACAGAGTTGGACAAAGGAACTGACGTATTGCCGAATTCTATTGAAGTTTTTGCAATAGAGGAAAGTTTATGTTGGGTCCCTATGAGCATGGCTTCGGTTTTATCGATCCAGTTTTGAATGTCTTGAAGGCAGTAGGACATATTTGTCAGGAGGGAAGGCAAGTTTTCAACAGTATCACTGCACTGAAGCTGAGTATCATCGGCATAGAAATGATGAGCAATATGGTGGTTGTTTATTATATTGAAGAGTGAGCAGTGTAGAGAGTAAGAGAACAGGGCCCAGGACTGATCCCTGCGGGACTCCACATTCCATTTTGACAGGTTTGATTGAATTTTGTTTACAATAAACTTTCTGAACCTGTCAGTGAGTATGAAGTAAACCAGGTGAGGGCTGTACCATTAATACCAAACGTATTTTGGAGGCGAGAAAGAAGAATTGAGTGATCTATGGTATCAAAGGCTGCAGATAAGTCAAGAAGAGTGAGGAAGGAGATTTTTCCTGCATCAGAAGCAAGTAGAAGTGTATCTAAAGTGTGGACTAGGGTGGTTTCGGTGCTGTGGTTGGGGCGATAGGCAGATTGAAAAGTGGGAAGGAGATCATTGGAGTTTTGTGTTCAAGACTAAAACAAAATAATGATGAAGAAAGACAAAACTATTTGCAAATGTTGTGTTGTAATATATAAACAGAAGAAAAGATTAATTACTTAAGTGTTGAAGTTTAAGTCTTAATACCAAGAATGAAAACAAAAAACCTTTCATTGTAATAGAAGTAACTGTTTTGCGGTTTCTTTTGGGTTTACCAATCATGGTGTTATCCCTGATAGGGGGGGGGGGGGGGGGGGGGGGGGGGGGGCTAGCGGTTAGAGCGTTGCGCTCGTGATCTGACGGCCCAAGATCGATCCACCATGGAGGTGCTCGTCTTAGGGAATTTTACCCTGTAGTTTATCTATTTTCTTTCTTTCTTTCTTTCTTTATTTATACCACTTTAAGTCACGAGATTTCTCTGCGTGAAATTCGGGCTGCTCTTCCCGGGGAGAGCGCGTCACCACAAGAGCAGTGCCACCCTTTTTTGGGGGGGGGGGGGGGGGGTCTGCAAATGTATTTGTTTCCCTTTTTTTCAAAGAATTTTGCCAGGGACATCTCTCTTGTTGCCGTGGGTTCTTTTACGTGCGCTGAATAATTATGTGTAACACACGGGACCTCGGTTTATCGTCTCATCCGAAAGACTAGTGCCCAGACCACCACTCATGGTCTAATGGATGGGGAAAAAGTTTCGGGCCCAAACGGGATTCGAACCACCGCACACTTCCGACCCGGACTTTTCGCTTTCTAGACAGGCGCGTTATGTCTAGACCACCGATCCACTAAGGTAGTTAACATCAGTACTGACTCCACTTACTCGAAAGCCCGATGGGTGAGACTGTAAACTGAGGCCCCGTGTGCGAACGCACACAGAACATCTTCAGCAGAGGTTAAAAATTCGTTCCGCCTTTTTGAGGGGTAGGCCTTTTCGTGGCAGTCGGAAGGGATTACAAAATTGATAAAAACGCATGTACACAAGAATCGTGTTTAGACGCTATCCACGAAGTCGGATTGCGGCTACCTTTATGGTAGGTGAAAGCGGTCGCATAAGCAAAATCTCTCGATATGTAAACCTCGGACCTCTAGCTGAGGAACGAAAAAAACAACCCAATACCCTATTAAGGGTGGGGACTAGATGTAAAAGAAGCACATGAGTGGTTATTTATTATATTCGAAAGAAAAGAATTTGATTCTCTCTCTCTCTCTCTCTCTCCTCTCTCTCTCTCTCTCTCTCTCTCTCTCTCTCTCTCTCTCTCTTCCGCCCCCTCCCTCCCTCCCCCTCTCCTCCCCTCACCCTCTCTCTCCCCCTCTCTCTCCCCCTCTCTCTCAGAAATGAAGTTAAACGTGAATACTGAAAAAACAAAAAGATATTGAAGGTGACGATGGTGAAGATGTTGAGGATGATGGTGTGATGGTGACTATGTTGAAGATGTTAAAGTGGACGATGGTTACATGATGTATATGTTGAAGATGACAATGGAAACGATGATGAAGAGGATAATCATGACCATGGTGTAGATATTGAAGATGATGGGTATACATATGATATCGAAGAAGAAAGGGATAGTGTACATGATGAAGAAGATGATGTTGATGATGATGACGTAGATGATGATAGTAATGATGGTTATGTTGATATACCTGCTGCAGCTGCTGCATTAGGTAATGAAGGTGCTAATGGCGATGGTGATGTAGATGCTGAAGATGAGGATGGGGATGATGATAACTAGAAGACATTGAGTGTGCTTCTGTATGCTTGCAGAATTGGAAATGTGAAATGGAAAAAAAAAGTTTTCTGCTATGTTGTCTCCCTATCCCTTGCCCAACATGTTCTGTAAAGTGGCCTAAGGATGAATTACAATAAAACTTTTCAGTGTTCTCTCTCTCTCCCTCTCTCTCTCTCTCTCTCTCTCTCTCTCTCTCTCTCTCCCCTCCTCTCTCTCTCTCTCTCTCTCTCTCTCTCTCATGGTTGACTTTCATCGTGGTCTTGGCAAGATTGCCTATATTCACAATGGAAGACTGCATGTGAGAGGCAGGCAGCCAAACTACTTTCCATGGCACTGATGGTGGACATTGCTTCTCTTCAGACTGTGATGACTTGGCACATAACCGACAAACAAAAAGTCCACAGTACAACAGGCAGACATATGGAAGGAACCAGAGGTACTGGGACAATGGTGATCCAGGCATACATAATAGTGACTGTATTTCTGAAAGTGGCAGAACCTATTCAAAGAATGATAAGCAGAAGACCAGCTCATCACGATATCAAGGACATGAATATCAACAGTTTTCACCAGAGAAGGAAGTCGGTCAAGTCAAGTCAAGTCAAGTCAAAAACACTTTAATCATCCCATGAAGGGCAATTACAATACTGACAGGCACATTGATACCTATAAATATCTCACAAGACACAAGAAAAATACATTTCAGATTGTTGTAAACATTCCAAGATAGCTTAAAAAAATTATCATACACAAACCCAGGTGCGCGCGCGCGCGCCCACGCACGCACGCACGCACGCACGCACGCACGCACGCACGCACGCACGCACGCACGCACGCACGCACGCACGCAGCACACACACACACACACACACACACACACATGTAGGAATACAATGTTGTAAAAACCATTGATTGGAAAAGATATAAACTTTTTCTTTTTACGCGTGCACGCACACGAGCACTCACAAACACGCGTACACCCACCCACACACACACATACACACACACACACACACACACACACACACGCACACACACCAATATATGAACACAGTTTTATCACACATACACACACACGTGCACCCGCGCACCATAATGACCATTGGGACTACAAGGGATCATTCAGACTCGAGCTACAGTGGAAACAAACGGACTCAGAATTCACGAGAACTTGAAAACATCCAGCATAACAAATCAAGCAGGAACACTTCTGTTCCAGTTGTTCCAGAGACTGATTCATACAGTG
>CM054137.1:56352947-56398675 GCA_028751875.1 Rapana venosa | reverse complement strand
GATAAACGAGGTCCCGTGTGTTACACGTAATTATTTAGCGCACGTAAAAAAACCCACGGCAACAAGAGAGTTGTCCCTGGCAAAATTCTTAGAAAAAAGCCACTCTGATAGGGAAACAAATACAGTTGCAGACATGAAAAAAAAAAAAAAAGGGTGGCGCAGCGCTTGTGGCGACGCGCTCTCCCGCTCTCTCCGGGGAGAGCAGCCCGAATTTCACGGAGAAATCTGCCGTGACTTAAAGTGGTATGAAATGAAATCTGAGCGCTTTGATTTGTTGCTTTACAAGATTCAGCGCTATATAAATTCCATACATTATTATTATTATTATTTAATTACAGTAGTCTAAACGTGAAAGAATGAGAGATGTGACAAGCTTGGAAGTTGCATCAGTGGACAGATACTTGCGAATCGCGCTTATGCGCCGTAATTGATAGTAGCAAGACTGGCAGGTCTGGGTGATGAATTTTTTCATAGAGAGTGTGTTGTCAAGAACTACTCCTAAATACTTCACAGAGTTGGACAAAGGAACTGACGTATTGCCGAATTCTATTAAAGGTATAGCATTTATAGGCCTTTTGAAGCAATTTTTTTGTTTCAAAAGGAGAAATACATTTATGATATGGAGATGTATTGTTTTCGTGTGGCAATTACGCAGTTAAGATTTAATGTGATTCCTATCGATAATAGTGTCAACAGATATAGCGAATCTTTAAGAGACAAAAGCTGTCCTTTCTGTGTGAACAAAATGGAACACGATTGTCACTTTATATTTGATTGGAGTTTGTTTACAGATTTAAGAGAGAAATTTCTTAAAGAATCAAAATGCATGACACTATCCAGATTGCTGAAAGGAATAAATGAAAATTACCGACACAATCTCTCCAGGTATGTTTTTCATGCTATCAACAGACGAAAGAAAAGCATTTTGTAACTGTACTGTTGTTTGTGCTCTTGTTTCCATTATGTCATTGTGGCTGCTTGATGTGCCGTTCTTTTGATGAGTTTATATTCATTGACTTCATGTTTTGCTTTCAAGGTTTATTGTCTTATTGTTTTGTTTATTTGGATGATATACTTGGTGTGATGCCACCAGGAGAGCTGGCTTAGATGGAAATTGTGACGATCACTTTTTGAATCTCGTTTCCTTCACTTGCCTTTTTGCCTTGCTTGCTGTATGTATTGTGGCCAAAGGCCAATGTACATTAGACCTGTTCAGAGCTCTCTCTCTCTCTCTCTCTCTCTCTCTCTCTCTCTCTCTCTCTCTCTCTCTCTCTCTCTCTCTCTCTCTCTCTCTCTCTCTCTCTCTCTCTCTCTCTCTCTCTCTCTCTCTCTCTCTCTCTCTCTCTCTCTCTCTCTCTCTCTCTCTCTTATTTTTCTGACCATTCGTTGGTCTTTTCCCAGCTAATCTGACAAAATAATGTTTTCATTTAAGACTTTGTATGACATTTTGTGTGTGGTGTTTTGATTTGGCGACCAGGTTGTGATACTGCAAACGCTGTCCATTCTGTAATGCTGTGTGCCCATATGACATTTTCATGTGTATTTTTGATTACTTCGAAGCGTTTGTTATCCTTTTTTAACGCCCCCCCCCCCCCCCCCCTTTTTGGGGGGGGACGGGATAGCTCAGTGGTCGGAGCACTCGCTTTCCCCCAGCCAAGTTAAGCAGCGTCGAGCGTGGTTACCAGTTGACCGTTTGCGCGCCTTGGCTTCAGTACAGTTCCCCCAGTTCACCCAGCTGTAAATGGGTACCTGCCCTCTTTAGGGTCAGGGAAGGTAAAGCAGCGAGGGAGAGGAGATGGGCGCCGCCCTCAATATGCTGGCCTTAGAGAAGTGAGGTCTCTGACGCCTCGCTCCCCTACGACCTTATAGGTTATGGGACTCCTTTACCTTTTTTTTAACCTTTTTTTTTAGTAACCTGGGGAAGATAAATTGATTACAGATAAATTGATAACTTGAGTACAGCCTGGTTTATAGCCTTAAAGAATGTGATTTTCTTCAGGTTGACGGTGTTTTGCATTGATGAGATTACATGTTGATCTTGAACTGGGAGTAACTGTTGGAGTTACTGAAACTGAATGAGGTGACAGCCTTGATATGACCTTTGTGGTCGGTGGGCCTTGGAATGAAGTAAAGGAAATGAAGCCTCACGTTTTAAGATTAAGACTGTCACTAACGCTAATACACCTACCTGCATGCTTGCGGGGTCAAACACAGGCTTCCCCGTGGGGATTTTAGTATAAATAGCATCTCCACTTTCTGAAAATTCTGTGTTAGAAATGTCCTCATTTCTATCAATCTCATTGTTTCTGTTTCTTTCCATACCTCCATATCCCCTCTCGCTGTCTTGCTCACTTTCTGACTACCAAGCCCATTCTTCTGCCTTTTAAAAAAAAAGCAAATCTGATGTTTTGTTCACATGAACTTTATAATTTTGAGCTGCCCTGAAGTCGGAATGTGTGAGGCCAGAGGGCAGACCTGCAGAGTCACAAGCGCAGGAGAAGACCTTTGCATTCCACCCATTTCAAGGGAACTCGAAGAAGAACACACAGGCACAAACGAACGCATACAACTAACTATGCATACTACAGAGTTTTAACAATTTTGATACAAGCTTTGTAGGAGATTTGTTTGCCTGTATTTGCTCATAAACCGTGTATATGTATGTCAAAGCGCTCAAATGAATGAACACTAAATGGTCTTTTTTCTGACCCTTTTTTCTCCTCAAGGCTTTACTATAAAATAACTATGGCCGTTCCCGTCAAAATTATAAGTTGAGGTGGCACATGCAGCAAATATTTAACGCACAGGAAGGGAGACCTGTTATAGCTAAGTAACGGTCACTTTATTAACATAATACACTAATTGCACATAAAGATTGATACTGAACTTGAAAGCTGGTGAATGTTTTATTAGTAGATATATTTTAAACATATTTACAAACTTAAACGAGTACTTACCATAGGAAGTCGAAGTTTGAGTAGAATTCTATGAGGATAGTTTACAGAAACGGAGGGGTACATGAGAGATGCGCATGCCCAGAAGAAGCCATACTTTGCAGTGTAAATCTTTAAAAAAATTTACTTACATTTGTAATCTTGTCCTTGTTTACAAACTGGACTTAGATTACAAAACTTCAAAAACAACCAATATTAAACATAAATATTTGCCTTCTATACTCTACTTAAATTAGACTAAAAATTGCTCACTAAGAATATTTACATATGGGAGGGTAGGACAACAACAGCAACAACAACCATCTCACACACATGCACACACAAAACCCGTAAAGCAACCCCCCAAAAAAACAAAACAAAACGAAAACAAAACAAAACCCCACAAAAAACAACCAAAAAAACCCGCACAACAACTAAAACAAACACCAGAGGATGGGCAGATATCTTCCCGTCATTGTCAATTATTACCCTCATGGAATTCCACTCAAACTTTGAGGTCCCAAAGTAAGAGCTCGTTTAAGTTTGTAATTTCATTTCGGTTAGTTTCCCGAAACTACGTGATATGTGAAACTTAAATTTTTGTTGTTTTTGTAAGTAACATTTGTTCAAATGAAAATTGTGCCAATTCAGACATTCGTTATTCCCATTTGTGTATCGTGACAAATCGATACAATGGTGTGACTGAAACAGAATAAATTTACCACGCTTATTGAGGTTTCTGTTTGCATTTGACTAGATTCAAGAAATAGTTTTTACATGCCGTTTCAGAACTTTACACAAAGACTTGATTGTGTATAAAACAGCCATGAGTAAATAGGCACCATCTGTTTGCAGTGCACAAAATTGAAGTCATTTCTTTAACGCATACAGCAAAATACTTTCCCCAATGTGAACAAGTCCATTTTTTAGCCTTACCTACGGACCTATTGTAGAACTTTTGAAAAGTTCTAGCTGTTGTCCAGCTAGCCATCTTAAGAATGTCTTCACGAGTAGCTCCGTGTCTCAGCATTGCTGAAGTTGATGCGCCTCTAAAACAATGGGAAGAGAGATCCTCAATTCCAGCTTTAACAAGGACTGTTTTCAACCATCTGGCAAATGTGTTCTTTGATGCTGGCCGGTATGGTCTAGCATAGCACAGCATCAGCCAGTCAGACGTATCTAATGTAAAAGAAACTGTTCTCTTGACGTATTCTTTCAAACAGTTAAACACACACAACCATTTTTCTTGTTCAAACTCAGCAAACTCTAATGGGATCCGGAAATGTTCAGGTTTAGTATAAGTTTGTTAGTGATAAACACTGCACAATCATGTTTGTGATACTGAATATCCTGTAAATAAGTTATTCTATCAAGCGAACTGTCTGCTCTCTTTGTGCTCAAGACCTCAACAGTAAGGCGCAGAATTTAACAGTCAGGTCTTTTACAGATAGATTATTTTTTTTATCTCATTTAAAAAAAAAAAAGCAACAACACATCAACTTCCCATGTCGTTAACTATTTTTGTCACGTGGAAGAGGCTCCCTAGTTTCAAAAACTGAAATGCAAATTATTACTCTACGATCTGTACCTACCGTTTTCCCATTCTCTGTCTGTACAACTGCTGACAAAGCACTACGTGCAGTATCAATTGCACTATAGCCTAGCCCTTATTCATTCATAAAAGTATGTGATAATAATAATAATAATAATAATAATAATAATTTTTCACTCAACACCGCTAGACACTCAAAGGGATTTTGTTCCTTTCAGCACAGAAAACTTTCCATCTTCTAGGTACGTGGTATACTGGTTCTGTGTGGTCCGTCTCCATGATGTGCGCATTGCATAAGTTGTACCATGAATTCCTTGTGTTTGGATTGTTTCCCTGATAAAGTGACTGCAATTAGCTATAGTTTGTTGTGAAGAGGGTGGTGTGGAAGACGCAGTGTGTTCTTTTCCGTTGGTAGCAAAATTCGAGGATAGACCAGCAGTCTTGAGAGCTGTGGGTACAAAACGGCTGTCGTCTAGTATGGGGCTATCAGGATGCTTTCTGCCTGGTCTTTCTGCAATTTGGCCAGAACTCTGCACCAGACTGAAAAAAAGGAAAAATATATATATAACATGCCTTCCATCTTACACTAAATGCATTCACTGCAAATGCATCTGGATCTGGTTTCCAAGAAACATATGGCTTTACCCGTAAGTTCAGACGTTAGGCAAACATACCCATTTCTGGCATACCTGAGCTTTTTATCACTGCTTGAAATATTTTGTAATTCAACCCCTATTCAGTGTTGTCATTAATTTTTTTAAAAGTACAATCAGCCTCCACATTCATTTTGCCAGGAATGTATACTGGTTTATATTTCTGTCTTTGCACATAACCGGGATACTTTTTGCAATTAAGTTATAGTCTTTTGCATGTGATGCTCCCATATTTTTCAAGTAGGAAAAAGCACGTTTATTATCTGTCAAGACCAATACCAATACTTTATTGTGACAATCGGTAGAGAAAATGATATAGGTTACAAGCCCTATGTAAAAACAATTCACTGAAAAATATTTATCATAGAGTAATAAAATTCAATCCTAAACAATCTTTATAGTCCTATGTGGGTGATAAGCATATTTAGAATCAATCAAAGAAGCCGCATGAAAAAAAAGCTACTGCACGCGCAATAATTTTTTTGTATCTGGGAATCAGTGTTTAGAATATCCTTGTAAATAAAATGTCTGTGTGTAAGCATAAAAGAAACAATTAAGCATTTAGAAAATGCAATGTACAATTTTACTATTCACAGACAGAACATAGGTTCAAATTCAGCAATCTTTGTTACACAAATTCCTCTATTGTATTCAAAATGTGTGTTTTCAGTTCTTTTCAGATGCTAAATAACAAAACAAAAAAATCTTCAGCTACAGGGTGCTTTTGCCTCCTGTCCGCCAACCCTGGACCCCGCTGGCGGTCTTGGTGGTCCCTTGATCCCTGCCACATGTTCTCCTTTTTGACTTTTTCCCCCTTCTCACCTGTGAGTATAATCGGCCAACAAAGCAGTTAACTGACTCGCCAAGAGTGCCACGAAGGAGATCTCAAAGTCTACTGTGCCATACACAGACCTTTAACCTAAAAGTGAACATTACGCACAGTCCTGCTAGCAAGAGGAATGAAACACAGACTGACAATACACTTTTCCAGATTAGCCTGAAGGAAGTCCTTTCTTTTTGTGCCAAACACAAAAGGAAAGCAACCGTGCTCACCAGGATACACACGTTCCTTTGCTCAAAGGTGAGGGAACCCTGTGGTGTGTGACTTGTAATGTGCAAATAAGCATCAAACATCTGCTCCTGCTTTGTAGAGACGTCCAGGATATTAGGCACAACCATTTTACTGCAGGCTTCCTAAAGATCCTTTTTAGCGATGTTTCAATTGACAACATTTTCAATTTCCCGAGAGAATTGGGCGTTTTCCGGTGGATATGAGTGAAGATGTCATTGTTGGTCACTTCTTCTCTCTTTTCCTTTTTTACACCGTCATATATGTTTGGCAAAAATAATGGCATGTCCTTTCCAGCCCCTCTCCTGGGCCTTACAGCGTGGTTTGTAGGGTGATCTCCATCGGCCACACAATCTTCCTCAGGTTACTGAATAGCGTGCACCTCTGAAAGATGCGCTTGCCAGTCTGGTTTTCTTTACCACAGGCACATAGGGGTGAAGGAACGAGTTTCGGCTTTGTGGACCTTTGGTTTTGGAGTTGGTCACTAAGAACTGTTGTTTTAAGGAATCTGGCTTTGGTTTCATTTAATTTTATCTGTCGATTATGTAGTTTCTCCTACAACGTGGTGACCGTCCTGGGTTGACCCTTATGGTTGGCCAGGGTGTGGATAGGAGGAACGACAGTAGAGTTGGTTGTAAACTCTATGTTAATCTATAATAGTTGCATAGTTTTAATATTCAATTTAGAAATGCTACGAGGCGACATCCCCATATGGTATCTGCGATCGGCGGTGCTATAAATAACAAGGCTGGTTGGATTGGTTTTAAATTCACTAAAACAAGATCGATGTCACTATCGGTATCAACTCCCGCAGAGGTTCTTGTTTCAGCCATATCAAGTGCTAGGCATGAGCCAATGATTCACAGTAATAAATTATATTCTGCAAATGACAAATTCGATATGGCCTCTGTGGTCAGGGGAAGGGGGGGGGGGGGGACTGTAAACAACCAGATAGGATTAGATTGCCAATGTAGACTGTTTTGGGAGTATCATTTCCATCATGGGGGTGCTTTGTGTGCACAAAGGGTGTTAGCAAGAACCAGATAAGCCTTTCTTGCAATTTATACCGTGTATTTATCATTTATACCAGGTGTATGTATTATTTATACCGTGTATCTACCATTTATACCAAATGTATCTACCATTTACCCCAAGTGTATGTGTCATTTATACCAAGTGTATCTATCATTCATAGCAAGTGTATCTATTATTCATACCAATTATATCTATCATTTATACTAAGTGTATCAATTATTCATACCAAGTGTATCTATCATTTATACCAAGTGTATCTATCATTTATACCAAATATACCTATCATTTACACCAAGTGTGTCTATCATCAGTGTTCTCATTGCAGAAGTCGCAGAAAATTATCGATTTCCTGTTTTTCTGGACGTCTGTGTTAACTTGGCATTTTAGTCAGTTTGAATGGCTAGGTTGTTCCTGTCAATATTGCTGGTGACCGATGAAAATTGTGTGTAAAATTCTACAATCTGGTCGTCGTTATAGTCTGATTTAGTGCTCTGATGATATATTTACTCACTGTGATGTTGAATGGTTTTGCTCATGAGCAAAAGGTCGTGATCCTGTTCGATTAAAATCCTACTTCTGTGGATGCTTGTCCTCTTCTTCATTATATACGCGTATTTCTTCTTCTCTCTGTACTTTGTTGTTCTGTTTTATGATTTCGCGGAGTCAGGGAACATGCAGTGTGCAGTATCTTGTGCTATTTTGTTGTTGTTGTTCTGCGGTTGTTATTGTTGTTTTTTGGTTGTTTTTTTTGGGGGGGGGGGGATGTTTACCATATCTCCCCCCCAAAAAAGAAAAAAAAAGTCAAACATGATGGAGCCTCTTCTGCTCCAAGTCGGTCTTTTGAAGAATACCTAACTGTGGCAGGTGTATGCATTAGCATACGCAGACAAAACTGGTGACGCTGTATTGTCACACACACTCACACACACACACACACACACACACACGTGCACGCGCTTGCACACATACACTCTCTGTCTCTCTTTCTCTCAACCACTCTTTTGCACTGTCCCTGTGTTGGCATGTTTGGGTTTTTTGTTTTGTTTTTGTTGCTGCCTCCCTACCGCCTTGTACTGCTGGGTGGGTCACTTAGCATACCTGGACACCATCTACTGAGCCCCCTACTCGTGACAGTGACAAAAGTTTATTCACGGAGCCAGACTGAGTGATACACCTTTCAGGTCTGGTGACCACTGCAACATCCTTCCAGTGATCCTCTCCCATAAACCTCCCACTCGAAAAGCAGCGGCACGAACTCACCACAGGCACAGAAGTGTATGGGCAAACCGAAACTGAGGTCACTATGAGTCCGGAGTTACCGTGGCTACCAAATCAGAGACAATTTTATTTTATTGCATGATGAGTAATAGTGATGAGAATGATACGATGATGATGCTATGGAAGTGCACCGGCTACTCACTCTTGACAGGGATACACTCCCTGCCATAAGGTATCCCAGCATCAGTCGGGCCTGAGATATATAGACACATGCAGTTTTGATCAAACAATTTGAGCAACACTCCCCAAACCGCATCTATAAAGTGAATGAAGCGAGAGTGTGTGGTTCTAGTTTTCCCAGTGAGCACATAGCGAACTCACTCTGGGTCAGAGCTGGTTGGAGTCCCGAAAAAACCTTGTGACTCTATTATTTTATAGGATTCGAACCCACCACCTTCCAGCCAAGAACCCTAGATGCTAACCACTGCCATCAGGGCCGGTTTGTTTTTAGTTTTATCTGTTTCTGTCTGTTTCATGGTATGTCTGTCTACTTGTCTTGCTGGCTGGCTGCTGGCTCGCTCTTTTTTCCTTGTTTGGTTATGTTACAGCGGACTCGACGCAAAATGCATTTTTCATGTGGGTTTTTTTCTTCAAAGAAAATTAGTGTTGAAAGAAAGTTCGTTCTTGCTGTGCTTTCAGTTGAAGAGGAAGAGCAGGATGAGTAAGAAAGCAGTAGCAGCTACAAGTGTACAGGAAAAGCGCCAATAATGATCTTTTGTAGTAAACTTGGAGAAAATTGAGCACATAGACTCCAAAGGAAAACACGGGTTTAGCTTATAATCATTGGCCAACAAGATGTAAGTGGACTTGGGCAACAGTTGAACTTCGTGCCATCACTGTCGGTTGTGAGACATTTGGCTCGTCTACCAAACCGCCCCTCAACCTACCCCACCATCCCATTCGGGTGTTACAGCCCCAACGCCTTTACTCTCCCTTAGGCCCATCCACCCTGCTCTACCCTCTATCCCTAGTGCCAGCCGCATCTCTGGACCTAAAGTATGTGCACAAAACGAAGCGGATTTTGCTCCCTGCTTTTTATTAGTCTCTCTCAGGGCTTCTGCTGGTACTAAACTGCTGCACAAACACATGGTACTAACATGATGTTTGAGATACGTACCCCTCCTTGTGCTTTCTTTCTCCCCCCTCCACTGCAGCCCGTTTCCTTTTCTTGCTAACGTTTACTATTTGTGGTATTCCTGTTGTCAAGAGTGGCTGTCTTCCCTGAACAGAGCCACAGAGTAGAGATGAAGATTGTTGGTTAAATTAACATTTCTTTTAACAAGATCTGTTTAAAAGTATATTGGATCTGCCCAAGGGCAGCCATATGGCGACTAGCAAAAGCTAGTATGCTTATATATCGTATAAGTATATAGTTATTTGGTGTGTTTAGGAGCTGCACCACCTCCCATCCCCCCACACGCACGCACACACGCGCGTGCACACACATGCATGCACACAAGACACAGACACACACACTCACACACATACTCACTCACACACACACACACACACACACACACACACACACACACACACACACACACACACACACACACACACACACACACACACACACACACACACACACACACTTCAAGATTTAATTCCTTTTTACCCCTTTTGGGGTATGGAGGATTTGAAAGAATTCAACAGGAGAATAAACCCAACAGCAATATACGCCCAAAACAATGTCAACACTAGTAGGAACTGAAAAGCAGGAGTTCATCACAAAATAAGCAAGCAGTGTTAGAGACTCAAGACTAATTTTAAAGTGTTCAAATTTCTTTAAAAGGCACAATCTACACTTGTGAAATTTCAAGAAATACCTGCAAATCTTATGAATTTTCACACACACATATGAGCGCGCGCATGCACGCACACTCGCACGAACACACACACACTCGCACGAACACACACACACACACACACACACGCGCGCGCGCGCGTTAAATCCTGTTCCGCTTTTCGAAAGAGTAAGCCATTGCCGGTGGGAACAGATGACAAAATTTACAAAACCGCATACACACGGGGACTAGATGTAAAAAAGCACATGTGTGCTTATTCCATTATCCTCGATATAAAAGAATAAATAAATAATAAAATAAACACACACACACACACTCACACACACTCTCTCTCTCTCTCTCTCTCTCTCTCTCTCTCTCTCTCTCTCACACACCACACACACACACACACACACACACACACACACACAACACAAAAGGTGCACATTTGCATAAACGCAAGCATGCACGCACACTTCAGTCACGTCGTCCTAGGCTAATACTGGAAATTACAACAGGTATACAGCCGAGCCCCTGTTAAAAGATGTCACTCCGATGACAGCCTGCAGAAACCAGTAGCATTTGAAATAAATGTTTTCTTTTTGTGGGAGAAAGGGACGAAAGGGGAAGGGGAGAGAGAGAGAGAGAGAGAGAATCCCCGACGTGTGTTAGGAACTTTCCAGGCTACTCCAGTTTTCCCCCTCCTGCTGTTCTTTGTGCACCGTGGCACCCCACTAGGCACAAGCACCACTGACTGGAACGATGCTGTTGCTGGTGGGGGATGGTAGTGGCGGTGGAGGTGGTGGAAAGCAAGTGGGGCTAGTATCTGTGCCAAACGGCTTACCTGTGGGTGCTTGCGTTTTCCCTGCTGATTAGCGGGAAGGGGAACAACAAGGGAGGGACAAGACAAAGTTCGGCTAAACACTGGTGTTAATTTGGGGTTCATGTAGTATTTTCTATAGAGTGCGAGTGGGAAAAAATGTTGGTGATTCTCACATATTTTTTTAAGCATGAAAAAATGGACTGTGCACTTGTTTTTGGGATTGAGGACATAGAGCAATACCAGGTAGTCACGAGAAAGTTGAAAATAATCATCAAATGAGGATTGCCTGTATTCCTACAGCGTTGACCCCGCGCATGCATATTGCGGTAAGGAAGCTAGCAGACGACAAAGCACTGAGGGGGTACAGTGTTTGCTGAAAAAATAAAAAAATTCAAACCTACCAAATTTGTTCAAAATCACATGAACTTTGAGTCAGAGGCTAGTCTTTCACAAAAAGTGGTTTTTATTTCTGTGGATGCCTTAGTACGTGCGGTATGAATATGAGTCACACAGAAAAACAGAAGGAAAAGAGTGATTTTTTAATACTGATGTGCAGCCTTTATCGAGCAGTCTTTGTGGGTGCCATGCAGCTGCGCGCGCGCGCGCGCGCGCGCGCGCGCGAGAGAGAGAGAGAGAGAGAGAGAGAGAAATAAGTTTGCGCGCGTGTGTTCCCATGGGTGTTTTCCCTCCTGGTTTTTGTAGTATATATATAGTATAATATATAGATTACCTTGTGTGTGTGTGTGTGTGTGTGTGTGTGTGTGTGTGTGTGTGTCCGTCTGACAGATTGTCTCTCTGTTTGTCTCTGTCTCTCTGTCTGTCTCTGTCTCTCTCACTAAGATTTTTGATACTAAGATTCAGCCTACTTTTTGAAATATGGGGCGCACACAGACTAGAATATATCGAGGAAATTCATTTGATGGCATGTAAAATATTTTTAGGAGTACCCATAAGAACACCCAATAAGATGGTATACGGTGATTTAGGGAGATATCCACTTTGTGTCAACTCCTGTACTAGTACTATTCTATCTATCTGTCCCGTAGTCTGACGACCGTGGGGGCACCCTCAAATACTCAACAACCAGTTCCCTCCATTCCTCTCTCTGTTCTGCCTTTCTCAGGGTTTTGTTGAGTTCTAGGCCTGTCCATTCGCTGATGTTATCCTCCCAGCTCTTCCTTGGTCTGCCTCTTCTTCTTCCTCCTTGGACAGTGCCTTGTAAAACTGTCTTTGCAAGTCCTTTGGATCTTGTGACATGCCCATACCATTTAAGTTTACGCTTTTTCACCATCGTTAGAAGGTTCTCATAGGGTCCAATGGTTTGCTGGATTCTGTTATGCACGCTTTCGTTGCTTATGTGGTCTTTGTAGGAGATGCCAAGGAGTCTCCGAAAGCATCTCATCTCCACCGCCTGTACTCTTCTCTCCAAATCTGCAGTCAGGGTCCATGATTCACAGGCATACAGAAATATGGATATGACAAGGGAGCGCATTAGTCTGATCTTGGAGATAAGTGAGATATTTTTATCTCTCCAGATGGTGTTTAGTTTTGACAAAGCTGTTATTGTCTGTGCAGTCGTGCATACTACTTCTGGCTTGGATCCCTGGTCTGATACAATGGCTCCCAGGTACTTGAAGCTTTGAACTGTTTCCAGCTTCTGGTCATTAACCCTGATATCAGTGCTAATGCCGTTGGTGTTATTAGTCATCAGTTTGGTCTTCTCTGCACTGATTTCCATGCCGTATGTTTTGGAGGCCTTATTCAAGTGTTCTGTTAGGCTGGCAAGCTCTTTTTCTGATCCTGCTATTCCATCAATGTCACCTGCGAAGCGGAGGTTTGTGATCGTTTTGCCACCAATGCTGACTGATCCTTCATGATGTTCCAGTGCATCAGCCATGATTCTCTCAAGGAAGATGTTGAAAAGAGTGGGTGAGAGTAGACAGCCCTGCCTTACTCCAACTGTTGTTCGAAACCATTCTCCAATGTTGTTGTTGTAGTACACTGCACTGGTGGCCTCGCTGTACAGCTGTTTGATGACTCTGATCAGGTTTGCATTGATGCTGTACAAATTCATGGTTGCCCACAAAGCTGCATGCCACACCCTGTCAAATGCCTTCTTAAAATCGATAAATACGTGGTAAAGGTCTTGTTGATGTTGAAGGTACCGCTCACATAGTATTCTGAGGTTGAATATCTGTTCTGTTGTGCTGCATCCTGCTCTGAAACCTGCTTGTTCCTCAGCAATGATGGTCTCTGCTTGTGGCTTCAGTCTATTCAATATTATCTGCTGCATGGCCTTGCTTGGGTGGCATATGAGGCTGATTGTGCGGTAATTATGGCATTGTTGTAGATTTCCTTTCTTGGGGAGGGTGATGATGAGTGACTGTGTCCATGGTGTTGGCCATTTTCCTGTCTGCCAGATCTTGTTGCAGATTCTTAGTAGGGCGCTGATCATGGCTTCCCCTCCAGCTTGAACCAACTCAGCTGGAATGTTGTCAGCCCCTGCTGACTTCCCCTTTTTCAGCGATCTGACTGCTGTTTCCACTTCTTCTCGGAGGATAGGGTGACTGTCTGTGTCTTTGCTTTCGGGTACATTAAGGACTTCTGGATCTCCTGCGGTTCTATAGTTATACAGGTCGGAGCAGTATTCTGTCCATCTGTTCAGAATATCCTGGTCGTCAGTGAGACACTTCCCGATTTTGTCTTGGATTGTTAAACCTTTTCCCTCTTTTGTGCTAGTCAGGTCTTTCATCAGCTGATATGCTTTCTTGCTATTGTTTTTCTTGATGTTCTCTTCAATGTCTTGGCACTGTTCACCGATCCATTTCTCTTTTGCCTCCGTCATGGACTTCCTGATTCTTTTGTTGACTGCCCTATATTGTTCTGCTCTTTCTTTTGTTTCATTTTTCTTTTTCTTCAACTCTTTACGCTTGTCGCATAGTTGTAGGATGTTAGGTGTGACCCATGGTTTTTTGACTGGTCGGTGTTTGCCAAGAAGCTCGCTTGCTGTTTCAGTCACTGCTGTATTGAAACTATTGATGAGTACAGTGACAACAAAGTAGAAAGTAGAGACTGTCACAAGCAGGATAAATTTTGCCCCAGTGACAAAAGACTTAACAAGAAAGGCGATGCAAGTATTGCAGGGGAACCAGTGAACCCACAGAGCAGTGACCCACCACAAGGACAGAGAGGCAGGCATACTAGACAGTTTCTGAGCTCAAAGCAGGCTCTACAGCCCAGGCGTGCTGCTTCTCAAGTAGTTACTGGTAAACAAAGCTGCCATAAAGTGCCAGCAAGGTCTGGTAGCCAAAGCAGCATTACTGACTCTTTTAACAGACTTCACTGAGGTGACAGTGAAAGAGATTCAACCCCACAGATAAAGACAAAAGCAAAAAATGAGGGGAACCCAGTCAGGGCAAAATAGGGACTCAGCCGGGCCACAGAATTTCAATGTCAGTGGCAGAGGAATACATTTAGAACTGCAAATGATAGCACCAGGCTAGAGGCAGTGCAGTCTGATCAATGTGTAAATAGTTCTGAAATTTATTTTCTAACTTATAAAGTTAATGGTCAGTTGCCTAAAATTGACAACAGATTTTAGTATCTTTTTGCTCAAATATGATATCATTTGCGTAGCAGAAACTTTTGTTGCAGCTGATTTTGATTTCCCCATCTTAAGTGATTATTTAATGTTTGTTTCATCAGGGAATGTAATCGGGAGGGGTAGTTTTGTTAGTCAGAAAATCCTTTGATACTTTTGTGGAAAAAACTGAGGTTGAGACTGAAAATACTGTTGTTGTAAAGTTGCACAGAGATTTGTTGGGTACAAAAAAAGATACAATGTTGATTTGTACATATATTCCTCCATGAAATTCTGTATTTTGGAAAACCAAACAAGGGGTGTATGGTACGGGACATCTGGAGCAATGTTTACTTGAGCTCCAAAGTTTATATGATGACTTTTGTCTTACACTCACAGGGGATTTCAGTGCTCGAACTACTCACTATAATTATAATGTTGGGGAGGACTTTGATGATTTTGACAATTTGCATACTTTTTCTACTTTCCAAATTCCCAGGATATCACATGATTCTGAAACAAATGTATTTGGTAATCAGTTAATTGAGTTATGTTATATATTTGATTGTGTTATTCTAAATGGGCTCTGTGATTTAGAATTTGATGATGATAGTTGTACGTTTATAGCATCTTCAGGTTCAAGTACAGTTGATTACTTCATTGCATCTTTAGAATTAGTAACGTCTGGTAAAATACTTTCATTAGTTGTGGAAAACTTAATGGAGTCGGACCATCTTCCTTTTTGTATGAAGATTAAAGCCACTAACAATATTTCAGAAAACTTATGCAGTGAGAATTATAAAAAGACAATTTCTTATGAGAAACTAGTATGGAATGAAACTAAGAAAGATGACTTTTTGAATGCAATAAACAGTACTGACATGCAGAAAAAATTCACGAATACTATAGAAAACAATATAGAAGAGGCTTTAGATATGTGTGTTAAAAAGAGGCTAGTTTATACATGTTAAAAAAAGACATCACAGCACAACATTAGAAAATGTGAGTGGTTTGATGATGAATGTGAGGTTGCAAAAAACGAAAGTAGGTAAAAATTAAACCATTTCCGAAAAACCAGAAATGAAGAGGACAGCTAATTTATGTTGAGAAAAGGAAATTATATAAACGGTTGCTAAAGACAAAAAATCCCAACAAAGTTATAAAAGAATGAAAGCAGAATCTTTGGTGAATAGCATTTCTAATTCTTCACACTTTTGGAAAGATTTAAGAAGCATGGGAAATTGAAACCGTGTCATGATTAACAACTCTGTTAGTGATGAGTGGTATAACCACTTCAAAAATGTATTTCAAAACCTCGAAGTAAACATGGAGGGGAATTGTGTGAAGGTTGATTTAAAGGAAGGAGATGAACACACTTTGAATAAAGAAACTTGTGAATCAGAAGTAGTACAAGCGATATCAAAGCTTAAAATAGGAAAAGCCTGTGGGATTGACAATATATTAGCTGAAATGTTAAAAAATGGAGGAAAAGTTGTACTTGAGTTTTTGGTAACATTTTTTTAAACACTATTTTCAGTTTAGGTGTCTATCCGAGAGTGGTCAAAAGCCATAATAATACCTATTTACAAAAAAGGAGACCTTGAAAATGCAAATAATTACAGAGGAGTGTCACTGTTAAGTATCATTTCAAAATGCTATACAACAAAATCGAATGCACAACTTTATAACTGGTTACTTACTTTACTTTTTCCTTCCACTTGTACTTTGTGGCATCGTGGGGAGATAAAACTGTCTGTCTGCAGCAAGGCGGCTAGCTTGGAGGAGGGACAATCCATGGACTTTCAGTGTTTCTGCCACGGAATCACTCCAGCGTCATCTGGGTCTACCTCTGGCCCTCGTGCCAGAGTACCTCAAGTTGTAAGCATGCAAGGCTGGCTGGTTTGGCGGCATCCGTGTGTGTGCCTGAACCACTTGGTTCATTGTTGTTCAATTTGGTGTAGGATGGGTGTGGCTCCTACCATGTCTCTGATCACCTCGTTTCATATCTTGTCTCTCCTGGTCTTGTTGACGGCTTTCCTCAAGCACTTCATCTCACACGTTACCAGTTTCTGCTCCATGCCTGGCACTGGTAAGTGAGAGTTAGCAGGAAGATGGCGTTGATCAGCTTTGCCTTGGTGCTCATAGGGATGTTAGGATGTCGCAGAAGTGGGGCAAGTGGATAGCTGACTGCGTTTGCTTTTTGACAGTGTGTTTCTATTTCTCTGTCCATTTTTCCATCTTCTGTGAATATACTGCCTAAGTACCTGAATTCCATCGTCCACTTTAGTTGGGCTCCGTTGATGTTGATTTTGAGCTTTCTTGGAGTTCTACTGAATGTCATGGCTTCGGTCTTGCTTACGCTGATTTTCATGCCATAGGTTTCACAGCATGTATTGAGCTGGTCTGTGTGCTGGTCTTTGTTATCATTGATCATGACTTGATCATCAGCAAACAGGAGTTCGTTGAGTGCCTCCAGGTCTGAGTTGGCTTCCTTTGTGATCTGGTCCATATATATGATGAAGAGCAGAGGGGAAAGGACGCAGCCCTGTCTGACCCCAGACGTCACAGAGAACCAGTTGGAAAGTCCACTTGGAGTACGAACTGCGCTCTTGCTGTTGTTGTATACAGCTCTGATGTTATCTAAGAGCTGCCCCTTGATGTCATACTGCACCAGGACCCTCCAGAGCTCATCTCTGTTTACTCTGTCAAATGCCTTTTCTTGGTCACAAATACTAGGTGGAGTGCTTGATTGTACTCGAGAGCTCTCTCACTTAGTTGTCTCAGTGCAAAGATCGCATCAGTACAGCCTCTCCCTTTCCTGAAGCCAAACTTGGCATCACACAATATGGTTGCCGTTGTAGTTGCAGGGTGTTCGATGGTCACTGTGCAGGCCAAGATGCGGTGTCCATGGCGTTCTCCTCTCACCTACTCTGCCGTTGAAGTCTCCCATGGCATAAAGATCTTCACTGTCATGCACCCCTTTGATAAGGTCTGAGAGGTGTCCAAAGAAGTCCTCCTTTTCTTCGTCCGAGTTGTCATTACAAGGCGCATAGATCTGTATGTAGCTTGCGTTTTTCTTCCCTTCTCTCACTCTGATCTTGATGAGTCTCTCCGAGATGTACTCGGGTTTTCAAAATGTTTTTTGCTTTATTTGGATGTAGAATAAATCCCACACCGTGTACTGCTCTCTGATCTTTGCTCACTCTGCTCCAGATGAGAATAAAGTCAGAGTCAATTATCTTTGTCCCTGTACCTTTCCTTCTGGTGTCTGCTAAACCCATGATTGAGATTTGGCATTGGGTCATAAATTCCACTATTTCTGGTTCTTTGTCACATATGCCACAGATGTTCCATGTGCCAACCGATTCGCTATTTGAATGTCGTTGTCCTTGTCCATAGCCGGTCCGTTTTCCATTTTGATCAGTTCATTTATATCTCCTTTGTTTGTCTTGACCAATTTTTTTTTTCTACTACCGGCTAGCTAGGCCTGTCATAGTTTCACCAGAGCCCCGTTAGCCAGCATTACCTGTTTCCACCTCCTATGATGGGGACTAGGGGTTGGGCTTTAGGAGGCTATAACTCGTTAGAAGACAGTAATGTGATTTCTGAGAGTCAGGCAGGTTTCCGTAGGGGATTTTCAACTGTAGATGAAATATTTAATTTATAAACTATTGTCCAAAAATGTTTGCTGAAGAAACGAAGAAAATTATATGTAGCTTTTGTTGATTTCAAAAAAGCGTTTGATTCTGTACATCATGACATACTTCTTGAATGTTTGAGAAACCAAGGTGTGAATGGAAACTTTTGGCTTTCATGAAAGACATGTATTCTTCTTTAGTCTCGTGTGTACGTGCAAATTAACTCACTGATTTTTTTTGAGTGCCCAGTTGGGGATAGACAAGGGTGTGTTTTAAGTCATATGTTGTTTTCTGTTTTTATAAATCACCTTGCTGTCATATGAATGTTGAAGGAAGACATGGTATCCAAATTTTGTCAGACATTATGGAATTGCTTATATTACTCTGCGGATGATGTGGCTTTGCTCTCTACTTCAGTGCATGGCTTACAAAACCAATTAAATATCCTGAATAACTGTTGCAATGTCATGAAATTGAATGTGAACACTGAGAAGACAAAAATTATGGTATTCAGAAAAGGGGGGTATTTAGGACGTCATGAGCAGTGTTTTTTTTAATGGTAAGAAACTAGATGTTGTCAATAGTTATTGTTATTTAGGATTCCATTTCAATACAATGATTAGCATGAAAAGAAGTACCAAACGGTTGGCGTCTAAGGGTAAGAAAGCAGTTGTTCAACTGAATAGGGCTTTTAAAAAATATAAAGAAATGACCACCAAAACATTTAAAAAGATTTTTGATGTTAAAGTTCAACCAATTCTGCTGTATGCTTCTGAAATATGGGGTTTAATAAATTAGATCATTTAGACAAAGCTCATCCTATGGCTTGCACAAGATTTTTAGGTGTTCCAGTCAGAACTCCAAACAAAATGGTTTATGGTAATTTAGGAAGATTTCCTCTATATGTTAATTCTAGTATTTCTGTCATAAGGTATTGGTTTAGATTGAAATGAATAACGAAAGACTTCCACACAAAGCTTATCAGATGCTGTTGGAATTAGAATTGGTAAAGATTGTTGGGTGTCAAAAATTAGGGAAGTTCTATGCGAGACAGGGTTTAGTTTGGTTTGGTTGCAGCAAGGTGTCGGTCAGGTCAAAGTGTTTCTAAAGTTATTGAAGCAGAGTCTTGTTGATAAGTATATCCAAGAGTGGTCTGGCACTATCACAGACCGTGATAGGCATAGCAATGATAGATCCTTTAAAATAATTTTTGAAAAAGAAAAATATGTGACCGACATGGAAACCTACTGTTTCAGAGTTGCTGTTTCACAAGTCAGATTTAATGTTCTGCCTATCAATGCAAATGTGCACCGATTTAGTAATATACTGCAGAAGAAATCTTGTCCATTTTGCAGGTTAGCAAAGAAAGACGAAGAGCATTTTCTTTTTGTATGTCCCACATATTCTGATTTAAGAACACAGTTTCGGGGGGGACCCCAATTCATGTGTTATTACAAAAAATGACTAATAGCAAACAAATGCAGTGTCTCCAGGTACATTTTCCATGCAGTGAACAGAAGGAAGAGAAACTTGATTGGAATTTGATAATCCTTTTGATGGGCTTTGACAACTTAATTTAGATAGATGGTGTTTTTTGTGGAGTTAAGTACTGCTTCTGAAATGCTGAAGTGATGTGTGTGTGTGTGTGTGTGTGTGTGTGTGTGTGTGTGTGTGTGTGTGTGTGTGTGTGTGTGTGTGTGTGTGTGTGTTGTTGTTGTTGTTGTCTTCAATTTAACGTCTGTTCACTCTAAGTGATATTAGACGAGGGAAAAAGAAAGTGTAATGGAAGTTAAAGAAGGGAGAGGAAGGAGTGGAAGGAGAAGTGTGTGTGTGTCTTTGTGTATGTCTGTGTGTGTGTCTGTGCGTGTGTCTGTGTGTGTGCCTGAGTGTGTCTGTGTGTGTACGTGTGTATGCACGCGCCTGCGTGGGTGCGTGTATGTGTGTGTGTGTGTGTGTGTGTGTGTGTGTGCGTGCACTCGCGTGCGCGAGCGCATGAACGTGTGCGTGTGCAATATTGCATCTCTAAAAAAGTAATGATGGAAAGTGTAGATGTATATATGTATATATAGATGTAAACTATAATATGATCAAGATGTCACTTTCGTAATTGATAACGGATACCAAAACAAGGATGAAGATGATGAAGATAATAACGATGAATGTATTGAATGTAATTACTGATAATGGTGACACCATGTGTTTAGGATTATGATAACGTCAATGCTCTCAGTTGTGTGCTATGTGTTTGAAGAATGTGTGCGTCACTAGACAGTAATAATAATAATGACAATAATAAATGGAGCTTATATAGCCTATATCTTGCAAAGACAAATCAAAGCGCTTGCATTCAACCTAATCTTACACAGTCATGCAATCAATGATAAATAATCAATAGTTTAAACAAACAGATATTACAAACATGGTGCGCTGCAGACAAAATCTATGAAATAAAATTTCAATAGTCAAATGTTTTTCAAAAGCTCTCACACACACACACACACACACACACACACACACACACACACACACACACACACACACACACACACACACACACTCACTCACTCACTCACTCACTCACTTACTCACTCACACAGGTCTTATACTTTAGCAGGGTGATAGGACATGGGTTAGTGAAGGTGGGATAGTTCTGATATGAAACAGGAGGGGGGAAATCTTAGGTTTGAAATAAATATTTCTTGATGCTGGATTTTAAAGTGTCATAACTAGGTTTCTGTCGAAGAGAGAGAGAGGGACCTCATTCCAGGTCGATGGACCCGAAATAGAGAAAGAGCGGCTGCCAACGGTGGATTGGTTGAATCTAGGTATTCGTAGGCACAATGTATCTGCAGCAGAGCGGAGGGAACGTGAAGGAGTGTACAGGTTAAGACATTCACAGAGGTAGGAGGGTGCAGTTTTGTGGAGACATTTGTAACAGAGGGTACTGATCTTATAATTTACTCTCTGTGGCACAGGCAGCCAGTGGAGAGATTGCAAGCGAGGGGTAATGTGCTAAGATTGTTTCTTTCTGAGAACTAGTCGAGCTGCAGAGTTTTGTATACGTTGAAGGGAGTGGATAGAAGATGCTGGCAGACCAGACAAAAGAGAATTGCAATAGTCCAGACGTGAAAGAATGAGAGAAGTGACAAGTTTGGCTGTTGCATTGGTGGACAGGTACTTTCGAATTGCACTAATACGCCGTAATTGATAGTAGCACGACTGACAGGTCTGGGTGATGAATTTTTGCATAGAGAGTGTGTTGTCGATAACAACACCTAGATACTTCACAGCAGTGGATAGAGGGACTGATGTATTGCCGAGTTCTATTGAAGCTGTTGTAATGGAAGAGAGTTTGTGTTTGGTCCCTATGAGCATGGCTTCGGTTTTATCTGCATTTAGCTGTAATTTGTTCTGTGTCATCCAGTTTTGAATATCTTCAAAGCAGTGGGCCATATTTGTCAGGAGAGAAGGCAGATTTTCAGGAGTAACACTGCTTTGAATCTGAGTCATCTGCGTAAAAATGATGGTTGTAAAGAGCGAAAAGAACAGGGCCTAGAACTGATCCCTGTATACAGAAAACTGTTGGTTTAAATATTTCAGTTTGTTCCCTTTTGTCCCCTTTACTTGTATTGTCGCCCAAGGCCAAAGTACAATTAAAATGTTCAGAGTTCTCTCTCTCTCTCTCTCTCTCTCTCTCTCTCTCTCTCTCTCTCTCTCTCTCTCTCTCTCTCTCTCTCTCTCTCTCTCTCTCAGAAGAAGAAGAAGAAGAAAAAGAAGAAGAACAAGAAGAAAGAGAAAGAGATGTATTGTCTGAATGTGAGTTTGTTGTGTTAGCTGCACTTGAGATGTCTTGAATTTACAACCAGGGTCAAGCACATGTTTATGTTGCATGATGCTAGTTTCTTTTCAATGTGTCTTGATCTTTAAGTGATGTGTTTTTTAGTGTTCGGGTTATTGTATGTTTGAAATTCATCAACATGTTCCTGTATTACTATACCTGTTCCCCCAGCTGGTTGTATCTGTGGACTAAGGCCGAAGTACCATTAAACCATTCAGAGCTCTCTCTCTCTCTCTCTCTCTCTCTCTCTCTCTCTCTCTCTCTCTCTCTCTCTCTCTCTCTCTCTCTCTCTCTCTCTCTCTCTCCTTCAATAAGACTGACTACCCTGTTTCACATTTCTCTGAAATATTTGCCTGATTTTCACTGTCACTACCATGAGTGCAGTACATGTGTGTGTATGCGTCATTAGATGTAAGCATGCACATGCATGCGAATGAATCAAAGAAGAATCAAGAATCAAAAACTTTATATATATAAAACTATATATATAAAACTATATATATAAAACTATATATATATATATAAAATATATATATATATATATATATTATATATATATATATTTTTTTTTTTTTAAATTTCAAGTTGTCTTGGAATGTTTAATCCAATGTGAAACGTACCTTTCGTATGTCCTTTCGAGATTATGATTCGTATCAATGTGCCTGTCAGTATTGTAACTGCCCTTCATGGGATGATTAAGTGTTTTTGACATGACTCTCTCTATCTCTCTGTCACTCATTCACTCACTCACTCACTCACTCATTCACTCACTCTGTCTGCCTGTCTTCTCTGACTGTCTGTCAAAGTCAAATTTCTATTTTCAGATGGTACATAGGATATGCATTGTATTTGCTTTTTTCATCATACCTTCTATTCAGGAACAAAAATAACTTTATCATTGATATTTAACTACAATGTTATTACGACTACCATAAGAATAAAGTAGACCTAAGCCCCGCCCCCCCCCTCCCCCACTGAAAACACACACAATGATAAACGAAATATAACCTGAAAAATTAAACTGTCATTTTACAAGCATTACTTCCAACTTATCACAAGAGAATACATGAAAGAAAGCGATCTTAACTTAAACAACATTGTGCTTCCAAAAATATTTCTTCCAGCTTCGTTATGCCACCAGAGACAGTTTCTGGAGTATTTAAAGGCCTAATGAAATTAAAACAGGATCAACAGATCTTGATGGCATTGGTAGCTACATACTGAAAACATATGTGTGCAATGTATGTATTTACAAAAGTTGTTATCCCCTGAAATTTAAACAAGCTAAAGTTATACCATTTTAATACAATAATTTTTATCAATCAGGCGGCCCTACTAATTCCTCAAATTACAGACCAACATCTATACTTCCTGTTATATCTAAACCACTTGAAAAGAATCTTCACACTTATCTGTACTCCCCCTTTAATCTGATTTATGAAAACCAATGAGGTTTTCGAGAAAACCTTTCCTGTCATACTACACTTTTATAGCTCATAGTAAAATGTCTTTTAAATATAAATAATAGTGAGTTTACTGGTATCATTTTTGTCGACTTTGCGAAAGCTTTCAGTCATTCTATTCTCCCTAGAAATTTAGTATATTATAAATTGTCCAATAAAGCTTTAAATTTTATTCCATGCATCATTTCAAAACGAACGTCAACAACCCTTTGGAATTAGTTTCAAGCGGCCTAAATTACTTCCATTAAACTTGGTTATATCACAAGTATCAATGTAGGACCACTTCTCTCTTTTTCCCCCCATTTATATAAACAATTTACCGTTGTATAATTATATAATGGTCATGTGGACTATTTACCAATGACGCCGCAATTCAGCCAAACCATACTGACCCCAGTGAATTAGTAAGCATTATATTAACAAATATAAATAAGTTTATAAAATGGACTGTATTAAATTGTATGCCTCTAAACTCCAATAAAACTAAATGAATGTTTGTGACCGTGCGTCAAAAGCGGCAAATATTGCGTTGTCATTTTCAGTCCTTATATTGTAGGTAAACAGGTTGAAGAAGTCACTTCACAAAAAGTATTAGGGAGTTACTGTTGGCAACATCCATCATGGTCAGACCACATCACTGACATAGGAAAACGTACTTCCACAAGAATATTTCAGCTCAGAAAAGTTAAGAAATTTCTTAAATTTTCATGCTAGAAACTTTTTTTGGCGTATATCTCATTTATTATACCTCTTCTTTGTAGGATAACGCCAGTGAAAGTAACTTAAAGTACCTATGTCGTCTGCCTAAAAGAGCTATGAAAAAAGCTAAAATCTAATACATTGATCGGATCTGTCTACTAACACTTAAATATACTAACATTCAAAGACAGACTATTTCTTGATACATGTTTATGTGTGCTTAACATATCTTCGAAGAAAATTATTGAATATTTCAGTATAAACATACATACACAGAAGCTCTCTTTTCCAATACCTCCTATTAATCTATTTAAGACCAATTTAACAGATTATGGGGGAACAATATAGAACAGTTTACTTACCTTCAGCATGACCAAAGCAAAGCTTCAAGAAAGCACTGGAAAAAAACACTGTTTGATGGAAACATTGTAAACTCTTTTGTTGTTCAGAAATGAGTCTCTGCATGACGTGCAAAATGTGTTATGAACCATTTTTGTGTCTACCATTTTGTTGTCTAAATTTGCCGGTTAAATTATTTCTCTCTATCTCTATCTGTCCTGTAGTCTGACGACCGTGGGGGCACCCTCAAAGACTCAACAACCAGTTCCCTCCATTCCTCTCTCTGTTCTGCCTTTCTCAAGGTTTTGTTGAGTTCTAGGCCTGTCCATTCGCTGATGTTATCCTCCCAGCTCTTCCTTGGTCTGCCTCTTCTTCTTCCTCCTTGGACAGTGCCTTGTAAAACTGTCTTTGCAAGTCCTTTGGATCTTGTGACATGCCCATACCATTTAAGTTTACGCTTTTTCACCATCGTTAGAAGGTTCTCATAGGGTCCAATGGTTTGCTGGATTCTGTTATGCACGCTTTCGTTGCTTATGTGGTCTTTGTAGGAGATGCCAAGGAGTCTCCGAAAGCATCTCATCTCCACGCCTGTACTCTTCTCTCCAAATTGCAGTTAGGGTCCATGATTCACAGGCATACAGAAATATGGATATGACAAGGGAGCGCATTAGTCTGATCTTGGAGATAAGTGAGATATTTTTATCTCTCCAGATGGTGTTTAGTTTTGACAGTGCTGTTATTGTCTGTGCAGTCGTGCATACTACTTCTGGCTTGGATCCCTGGTCTGATACAATGGCTCCCAGGTACTTGAAGCTTTGAACTGTTTCCAGCTTCTGGTCATTAACCCTGATATCAGTGCTAATGCCTTGGTGTTATTAGTCATCAGTTTGGTCTTCTCTGCACTGATTTCCATGCCGTATGTTTTGGAGGCCTTATTCAGGTGTTCTGTTAGGCTGGCAAGCTCTTTTTCTGATCCTGCTATTCCATCAATGTCATCTGCGAAGCGGAGGTTTGTGATCGTTCTGCCACCAATGCTGACTGATCCTTCATGATGTTCCAGTGCATCAGCCATGATTCTCTCAAGGAAGATGTTGAAAAGAGTGGGTGAGAGTAGAAAGCCCTGCCTTACTCCAACTGTTGTTCGAAACCATTCTCCAATGTTGTTGTTGTAGTACACTGCACTGGTGGCCTCGCTGTACAGCTGTTTGATGACTCTGATCAGGTTTGCATTGATGCTGTACAAATTCATGGTTGCCCATAAAGCTGCATGCCACACCCTGTCAAATGCCTTCTTAAAATCGATAAATACATGCTAAAGGTCTTGTTGATGTTGAAGGTACCGCTCGCATAGTATTCTGAGGTTGAATATCTGTTCTGTTGTGCTGCGCCCTGCTCTGAAACCTGCTTGTTCCTCAGCAATGATGGTCTCTGCTTGTGGCTTCAGTCTATTCAATATTATCTGCAGCATGACCTTGCTTGGGTGGCATATGAGGCTGATTGTGCATGGCATTGTTGTAGATTTCCTTTCTTGGGGAGGGTGATGATGAGTGACTGTGTCCATGGTGTTGGCCATTTTCCTGTCTGCCAGATCTTGTTGCAGATTCTTAGTAGGGCGCTGATCATGGCTTCCCCTCCAGCTTGAACCAACTCAGCTGGAATGTTGTCAGCCCCTGCTGACTTCCCCTTTTTCAGCGATCTGACTGCTGTTTCCACTTCTTCTCGGAGGATAGGGTGACTGTCTGTGTCTTTGCTTTCGGGTACATTAAGGACTTCTGGATCTCCTGCGGTTCTATAGTTATACAGTTATACAGATTCTTTTGTTGACTGCCCTATATTGTTCTGCTCTTTCTTTTGTTTCATTTTTCTTTTTCTTCAACTCTCTACGCTTGTCGCATAGTTGTAGGATGTTAGGTGTGACCCATGGTTTTTTGACTGGTCGGTGTTTGCCAAGAAGCTCGCTTGCTGTTTCAGTCACTGCTGTATTGAAACTATTCGTCAGTGTATCTATGTCTGAGTCTATCACAGTGAGTGCTGTAAACTTTTCACCTATCCTTGCTTGAAAAAAATTCTACTACCTCTGGGTCCTTCAGCTTGTCGAGGTCAAATTTGATCCTGATGTTGTTCCGCTTGTGGATTTTCTTTAGACGTAGTGGAAAGTCATCATCACAAGATCATGATCACTCCCCATGTCTGCTCCTGGAAAACTTCGTGTCTGTGCGATGTTAACGCTAGACTGAAACCGTCTTTTCACCATGATATAGTCAATTTGGTTGTGGTGTTCTCCATTTTGGCTATGCCATGTCCATTTTCTGGATTTCTTGTGTGGGCCAAGTGTATTCACTAGCTGGAGGTGGTTGTTACTGACAAACTCCAGGAGTCTCAAGCCTCTTTCATTTGATTGGTTTTTGCAATGTGGCCCACAAACGCCCTCCCAATCTTTCCATGCATCTTCTCCTACCTTGGCGTTTCAGTCACCTTGCACAACGAGGATGTCTTTCTTGGGAGTTTGATTCAGAACCTCTTGTAGCTGATCATAAAATTGTTCTATGGCTTCATCTGTGCAGTCTGATGTAGGGGCATATGCCTGTACTACAGTTATGTTAAAGGGGGTTGCTCTCAGGCGGATGGTAATAAGTCTGCTGGACACAGGCTGACAGCTCATGACGGTGTTCACGGTGTCTTTGTGAACGAGAAACCCCACGCCGTGTTCATCATGTTTATCCTGTTTTCCACTGTAGTATAATTTGTGGTCTTCCTGGGTCGTTTCTCCCACGTTTTTCCACCTTACTTCGCAGAGCCCAAGGATGTGCCATTGATATCTGGACATCTCATGTGTCAGTTCTTCCACTTTGCCTGCAGCTCTTAGTGTCCGTACATTCCATGTGCCAGTGATAGTGTTGTTTCTGGCACGGATTTTGCTGTGTTTTACATCAGTAGCATACTTTCGACCTCTGTCCTGATGAGCAGCAGAAGGCGCAGTCCTTGGTAACCCGGGCGACGACCGATCCGGTATGGAGATTCTGGCTGTCTTTCTCATGGATGTGTCTTGGGCAAATCAAACCTGGCGGAGCCCATCCCTCTCCAGGTCGGATTTTTTTTGATTGGGTTTGGTTGGGGAGTAAATTATTTATTTTTTAAAAAACTTTGATTTCTGTCGTCGATCGCCCGTCCTTTGTGAGTGTGGCGCCAAGGTATTTAAAAGCGTCTACCTCCTCCAGTTGTTGGCCGTTCATGTAAATTTTAGTAGTGGCGTTGCTCGTGCTGTTCACAAGTACTTTACTTTTCTCCAAGCTCACCTTCATCCCATATGCTCCAGCTCTGTTCTCAAGTCTGGTCGTAAGATCTTGCAGCTCTGTGTTACTTCCGCCCATGAGGTCAATGTCATCGGCAAACCGCAAGTTGTTGAGGGGTCTGCCGCCAATGGAGATGGTAGAGTGGAAGTCATGGAGGGTCTCTCTCATAATGTTTTCCAAGAACAGATTAAACATTGACAACAGCTAAACAAAAATGCTTCTGTATCCGTCCCCCTACACACATAGTATAACATAGGCATCCTTCAATCTTGGAAGGCTATGGAGTTGCGCTCTAGATGTTTATTCTGGTGCAGCGTCGGGTGCTGCTTGTCAGCCCGACGCAGGAATGACAGTCCCTATGGCACAGGTGGTGTATTGAAGGAAAGGAATAAGCATTATACAACAGTTCTTCCCCCATCCAGCCCCCAGGAATAACTACATTACATCGAGGTATATCAATAATAGCAAAAGCGAATCTTACAATTATGAGAAAAGCAAATAAAGAATGTGCAAGGAAACAAAGTAACGAATCTTACAATTATGAGAAAAGCAAATAAAGAATGTGCAAGGAAACAAAGTAACATTCTATCGGAGAGAGAAAGAGAATGGAAGAGAGAGAGAGAGAGAGAGAGTGAGAGAGAGAGAGAGAGAGAGAGAGAAGAGAGAAGGAGAGAGAAGAGAGAGAGGATTGGAGGGAGGTAGACATTTTATATATATATATATATATATATATATATATATATATATATATATATATATATATATATATATATATATATATAAAAGGGAAGAAGCTCATCTGTGGGGCAGGCAACTTTCACCATGCCACTCCACTGACATTGAGGAAACTGACTGACACTTCCATCTCCAGAAGTCCAAGTCTTGGTTATCTATAAAGTTACCACTGTACCTTTTCCAGCAATGTAAACCAAGACTGGGCTATTCTGTCAAGAGGAGCATGTATGTCTGCAGAAATGCCTCTGACACTGCAACAAGAAGAAGAGAGATTTGCACATTGGACTCGTGGGCACTGGTTTTCACTGGATGCTGTCCCTGTTGCCAGTGAACTCACCATTATCATGTAGGAGGCTGACCATGGGGTAAAAAATCCTTTCTATCAGGCAGGATAGGATGGAGATCTCTACAAATTGCATCTTAATGCTTTGATACAGATAAGGGATTGCAGTAGAGCACCCCATATTTCAGGATTGACTGAATTGCTCTGCTCTACCCCCCACGGATGTCATGTTTGGCCAGAACAGCCAACCACTACGCCAGCTGGGCCTGCCAAGCAATGATACTTTGGACCCATTTTTCGTCAGCGGACCTCCTCCACAGTCCTCCAAAGCAATATCTTGGAAACAGTGGCCTGTTTGTGGATAGCTGGACAAGACATCTGCAGGCTTAGAAAGACTTAAGAGCCAGTCAGTGGTCCATATAGACCTTAAGGAGTTGGTACAAGCTTTTTTGGGCATAGGATACCTCTTCGTCAATGGATGACATCATTGACATCTTGCAGTGTCATCTTACTCATTTCTAAGAAAGCAGTAGAAGGCACTCAAAATAGAGACTTCAATTAAGGTATGATCCACCTGCACAGATTTTCATGTGGGGTATTTTCATGTATTAATTCACCCATTTGGAAGACACTTACTGTGCTTTACTTGATAAGCCAGTGTTCCATTTTGGATTTTGCCATTTGGCCTTTCTCACCCCTTATATTGTGTTTATGACGGTAATAAAAAAATCAGCTCCGAAGCTAGGACATTACTACGAGGAGTGGCTCCTCCGAACAGTCAGTCGTGCTGGGGGACTCCCATACAGAACAGGACCATGACCTCGGCAACACCAGGGATTTGTCTCAACTGAGACTTAAGTGAGTTGGTTCCTCCCCGGAACTAAGTTCTAGGAACTAATCTTTGACTGGCATGTCTTTTAAGATATCCATCAAAAGATTACATTGTTTCATGTCATACTGTTTTTGGTCAGGAGCACCCTCAGACCTCTGTGCAACAAGTATTGTCCTGTCTTTCATTAGTCACATAGAATTCCATTCTCCTGCAACAGCACAGGGCAGCGCACTGAAGCACCCAGTATAGCAAGCTTCCACGAATTTCCAGACACATTCAGCTGATTCGTATAACAAAATTAAATAATCTGCAAGGCACTTGATTTATGCGCAGGTTTCATGGGTGAAATTGCATTATAATGTCTCGGTTTACAGTTTTCCGAAAGATTCTAGGGGAGAGGAGACTGAATTAATGTTTTCCTTGGAAAAAAATCACCTGAAACAGACACTGAGTTGACTCGCAGATCAGAAGTTCGATGCTTTACCCATTGGGGTATTACATGAAAATAAGAATGGAGAACTGAGAAGAACAGCGGTTTTGAGAACCATAATATGAATTGTACTCCACAGATATGTGAAATAAGGGTGTTGTTTTTGCTGTTGTTTTGCTGTTTCGTTTCGGTTTTGTTTTCGTTTTTATATTTTAAGAGTAGATTTACGTGCGTGAGTACGTGCGTGCGTGCGTGTGTGTGTGTGTGTGTGTACACACGCAAATCTACTCTATGTGTATATATATATATATATATATATATATATATATATATATATATATATATATTATATACCACACAAAGTGAAAGCATAACAACCAGCATAATAAATGTTCCCCAATATTTCGGCTTTCGCCTTCCTCAGGGGGGGTTTTATTATGACGTGATGGAATGACGTCAATCTCAATTTTACATCATTGTGAAATTTTTCGTATGACATTTTAAATTGAACACCATACTGAGACCATGTTAGAGAGAGAGAGAGAGAGAGAGAGAGAGAGAGAGAGAGAGATAAGGGGGGGGGGGATTTTACCTGGGACAATTATGGTCATATAGTTCATGTTCATACACACACACACACACGCACACACACATACACACACAAACACACACACTTGCGCACCCACGCATACACGCACGCATGCACACATATACACGCATATGCACATACACACACACATACACATACACATCCTTTCAGGAGACTATAAGCGAAGTCCCGTGTGGGAGCACACGCAGAACATCCGGCCCACATGCCCAAACCCGTTCCACCTTTCGGAAGAGTAGGCAATTGTGCGCCAGTGCAAATGAATTAAAGGAGTGCCTATTCCATCATCCTCGAAGCAAAGGAATAACTAAATAGTAATTAAACAATAAACACATGCGCGCGCGCACACACATACACACACACCACACACACAACACACACAACACACACAACACCACACACACCACACACACAAAAGTCAAGTTAGGTATTTTGGGGGGATTGTTCAAAGCAAGTTGCCAGCAAGTGGTCAGGATGGCAAGCTCAACTGTCACGTGTGTTGAGGCCTTCAGGGGCGTCAGTCTGCAACTTGTGTCTCCAGAAACGTTCTCGGCGGAGTCTGGCCTCGTGGGTCTCCCCGTTCACCTGTTCAATCACCTGGCACTTCACGTTGCTGAGAGGTGTCCCGCCTGGTTGAAGTGTTGGGTCACTCTAGTCCCGGTGTTTCTGGTGATGTCACTGCGGTGAAGGTACAGCCTTGTTTTCAGGGCGTTTTTGGTTTCGCCAACTTACTGGGTCCACAGAGGCTGCAGCTGAGCAGATAAACGATATTTTTGCTGTTTACAAGAGAAGGCGTCTTGATGGTGAATCTCTCACCAGTAGTGAAACTGGGGGAAGGGGACTGCCTTCTAGTAGGTGTTCCTGCGGTGGCACATTTTTTGGTGCGCAGAAACATCACGACTCCCAGGTATTTCGTTTGTAGGAGGCAGGGACAGATGGTATGGCTGTTCCCTAGACTCCTGCATTTTCTCTCCCCCCCCACAGGAGCTTGGGGGAACTGCCTTTCTTCATTCTGGCACTGCAGTGCAGGGTAGGCGGGATTGTCCTGTAACCATTTCGGAGGGGAGGGTTCCGTGGATTATGGGTGATGATACAGGAACTCTGCTGTTGATGGTTTTTTGGTGAAAGTGAGGGTAGCCTTGGCGTGGAGTGGTTTTGCCCGCGATTTAGCGGCCATGATGATGGTGTCAGGGTACCCACGACCCTGGAAGGCATGGCACATCTCCATATGTGGCGTTCGAAGTTTCTTGCTCTGTAGAACACAAGCGGCGTACTCGCAAGAACTGTCCCACAGGGATGTTGTTCACACATGACGGGGATGCCCATGATTGGAATGGAGGTAGTTGTGGGCATCTGTTGCTTTAGAGAAGAGCTCGGGGGATGTAGCCACCTTCATTCTGAGGAGAATGTCCAGGTTAGGGCATTTTGTTTTAAAACTGTGGATGTGAACTTTATTGACGGGGGGAATGAGTTGATGAATCACTGAAACGGGTTCAGTTGTTCCTCCGTTCCCATCCACAACACCAGTTATGTCGTCAATAAAGCGTTCCACAGTTCTTCTTCTACTGCTACAGGGCTTTTTTCCGTAGTGATTTTTCCCAGGAAGCCCATGAACAGGTGGCCACTGTGGGTTTGCCATGGTGTGCCCATGGCAGTGCCTGTTTTCTGCCGGTAGACTTGGCCTTCAAAAATGAAGTAGTTTTTTGTGTGTAAAATGTGCTGTACAATCTCCAGTCCCGGTACTGACAGGGGGCACACTATCCTTTGGATGGGAATCCAGGGAAGAAGCGGATAGCGTCTGTCATGTCCTGATGAGGAATGGTGCCGTACAGATTGACAACATCAATTGTTACAAGCATGACACTTTCTTTGAAGGGTCCAAGTCTTGTGTTCCAGTCCAATATTTTGTTTAGGACATCTGTGGAATCCTTCACGTAGTGGGAAAGGAGGACTACATAGGGTTGCAGCCAGGAGTCCACTAGTTTGGACAGCGTTTCGGTTAGGGCCATTTACCCCAGCACGATGGGACGTCCAGGAGGGTCTAAAAGCGTTTGTGGACTTTGGGATGTGTTAAAACACTGGGGTCTGACGTTGCCCGGGTCAAGTCGCGCCCATCTAGTGTGTTTTCATCAATGTATCCTTTGCTTGTAGTTTGTCCACAATGTTGTTGGTGGCAGTGGTGATTTGCGGTGTGGGGTCTTTCCCACATGTTCGTAGTGTTCAGGGTTATTCAGTATCCGCTGGCCCTCCCTGATGAAAGCTTCAACTTCTTGAACAACAACAGCGCCTCCTTTGTCTGCCCTGGAGTCCGTATCTTTCTCTCCTGCACCAGATTTTTCAGTTCGTGGGGGAGTCTTCTTTCTGTGGTGAGAGGGTTTCCTGATCTTTCTGTTGTTGGACAAAGTTTTGTGAGGGTTTGGATGGTATTGCAGTATGCATCAGAGACATCTCTTCCATTTGGGGGCGAGTAAAAACGTTTTTTGGTAGAACCGAGGAGGGGGGACAGTTTTATCTTCTTCATCTCTGAGTCGAAAAACATTTCCTTTAGACGCAGTCGTCTGCAGCCTTCTGCACGTTTTCCCTGTAGCTGCAGTTCAATGAAGGAAAGGGGGGGTAAGGGCAGAACTTGGGGCCAGAGACAGGATTTGGGTTCCTGGTCTTCAGACAGTGGGACTGGGATAAATTGATGACTTCCTTTTTCACCTGCCTGGTTGTTCTCCTCGTGTAATTGTCAGTTGGGTTGTGAGTTTTTTTCCGTTTAAATTGCGGCTCTTTTTCTTGTTCTCAGCCTGACTTTGTTCAGTGTTGGTGCCAGTGTTGTCTACAAGTTTGCTCAGTTTTTTTTTCTTTCTGGCAGCCAGGATCCGTGACGTGTTTTGGAAACATTGATGTTGAAGTTTCCGCACAGCTTCATATTTCTTGATAACTGTAGGCTTGGTAGACATCATACAAGAGTTTGGGGAATGGCTTATTTTCTCCCTCTGCTAGAGAGTCGTAAGTGTGTTTCAACATTGGCTATCTCAAAACTAGTGACAGCAAGGTTGTCTTTACCTGATGATGAAGGAAATCGACTTTAGGTAAGGCATCTGTTCCAAACTTGGCTATCTTTCCCCTTGGGGTTTAGAACACCGTGATCCGACACGAGGAAATAATTTTACTGTGGGACTGATACCTTTGACCTTGTCAGTGCATTTCTTCAGTTTCTCAATGACGTTGTTGAGATCAGGACCCATAATGGTGGATCCAGCCTAGGCGGGATGAAAAGGGAAGGAAATAGTTAAGATTGTAGAAAACACCGTGGGGCCCCTGTGAGGAGAGGAGTTGATATGCTGGGATCGTTGTTGATAACGATGCTGTTCACTTTCATATTATTAGGTACCACACAAAGTGAAAGCATAACAACCAGCATAATAAATGTTCCCCAAATTTCGGCTTTCCCCTTTTCCCTCAGGGTTTTTTTATTATGACGTGTGGAATGACGTCAATCTCAATTTTACATCATTGTGAAATTTTTGTATGACATTTTAAAATTGAACACTATACTGAGACCATGTTTAGAGAGAGGAGAGAAGAGAGAGAGAGAGGGAGAAGAGAGAGAGAAGGAGAAGAAGAAGGGGAGAGAGAGAGAGAGAGAGAGAGATAAAAAGGGGGGGGGGGATTTTCTGGGACAATTTGGTCATTATAGTTCATGTTATACACACACACACACACACGCCACACACATACACACACAAACACAACACTTGCGCACCACGCATACACGCACGCATGCACACATATACACGCATATGCAATACATACACACATACACATACACTCCTTTCAGGAGACTATAAGCGAAGTCCCGTGTGGGAGCACACGCAGAACATCCGGCCACATGCCCAAACCCCTTCCACCTTTCGAAAGATAGGCAATTGTGCGCCAGTGCAAATGAATTAAAGGAGTGCCTATTCCATCATCCCCGAAGCAAAGGAATAACTAAATAGTAATTAAACAATAAACACATGCGCGCGCGCACACACATAAAAAAAACACACACCACACACACACACACACACAACACACACCACACACAAGTCAAGTTAGGTATTTTGGGGGGATTTTTTCAAAGCAAGTTGCCCGCAAGTGGTTTAGGATGGCAGCTCAACTGTCACGTGTGTTGAGGCCTTCAGGGCGTCAGTCTGCAAAATTGTGTTCCAGAAAAGTTCTCGGCGGAGTCTGGCCTCGGGGTCTGCCCGTTCAACCCGTTCAAAACACCTGGCACTTCACGTTGCTGAGAGAGTGTCCCGCCTGGTTGAAGTTTGGGTCACTCTAGTGCCGGTGTTTCTGGTGATGTCACTGCGGGGGAAGGTCAGCCTTGTTTTCAGGGCGTTTTTTTGGGTTTTGCCACCGTACTGGAGTCCACAGAGGTTGCAGCTGAGCAGATATAAACGATATTTTTGCTGCTACAAGAGAAGGCGTCTTGATGGTGAATCTCTCACCAGTAGTGAAATGGTGAAGAGACTGCCTTCTTTGTAGGTGTTCCCCGCAGGTGGCACATTTTTTTGGTTTGCAGCAGAAACATCCCCGACTACCCGGTATTTCGTTTGTAGGAGGCAGGACAGATGGCATGAGCATGTTCCTAGACTCCTGCATTTTCTCCCCCACTACAGGAGCTTCGGGAACTGCCTTCTTCCTTCTGGCACTGCAGTGCAGGGTAGGCAGATTGTCCTGTAACCATTTTCGGATGGGAGGGTTCCGTGGATTATGGGTGATGACTACAGGAACTCTGCTGTTGATGGTTTTTTTTTTGGGGTAAGTGAGGGTAGCTTGGGTGGAGTGGCTTTTGTCCGCGATTTAGCGGCCAGATGATGGTGTCAGGGTAGCCGATCCTGGAAGGCATGGCACATCTCCATACTGTGGCGTTCGAAGTCTTGCTCTGTAGAACACAAGCGGCGTACTCGCAAAGAACTGTCCACAGGGATGTTGTTCACACAATGACGGGGATGACATGATTGGAATGGAAGGTTTGTTGTGGCATCTGTTGCTTTTTGAGAAGAGCTCGGTTTGGGGATGTAGCCACCTTCCATTCTGAGGAGAATGTCCAGGTAGGGCATTTCTGTTTTTGAAACTGTGGACTGTGAACTTTATTGACGGGTTTGGAAAAGAGTTGATGATCACTGAAACTGTTCAGTTGTTCCTCCGTTCCCATCCACAAAACCAGTATGTCGTCAATAAAGCGTCTCCCCAGTTTTTCTTTACTGCTACAGGGCTTTTTTCCAGTAGTGACTTTTCCAGGAAACCCTATGAACAGGTTGGCCACTGTGGGGGCCATAGGTGTGCCCATGGCAGTGCCTGTTTTCTGCCGGTAGACTTGGCCTTCAAAAGTGAAGTAGTTGTTGTGTAAAATGTGCTGTACAATCTCCCGTACGGTATGACAGGGGGCACCCCTATCCTTTTGGGTGGAATCCATGAAGAAGGGATAGCGTCTGTCATGTCCTGATGAGGAATGGTGCCGTACAGATTGACAACATCAATTGTTACAAGCATGACACTTTCTTTGAAGGGTCCAAGTCTTGTGTTCCAGTCCAATATTTTGTTTAGGACATCTGTGGAATCCCTTTACGTAGCTGGGAAGAGAGACTACATAGGGTTGCAGCCAGGAGTCCACTAGTTTGGACAGCGTTTCGGTAGGGCCATTTACCCAGACACGATGGGACGTCCAGGGGGGTTCTACAAGGATTTGTGGACTTGGGAATGTGATTAAAAAAACATGGGGTCTGCGTTTTCCCGGGTCAAGTCGCGCCCATCTATGTGTGTTTTTATCAATGTATTCCTTTGCTTGTAGTTTGTCCACAATGTTGGGTTTGGTGGCGTGGTGATTTGCGGTGTGGGGTCTTTCCTCACTTGTTCGTAGTGTCAGGGTTATTCAGTATCCGTGGCCCCCCCCTGATGTAGCTGTCAACGTCTTGAACAACAACAGCGCCTCTTTGTCTGCCTGGAGATCCGTATCTTTCTCTCCTGCACCAGATCTTTCAGTTCGTTGGAGAGCTCTTCTTTCTGTGGGTGGAGAGGTTTTTCTTTTGATCTTTCTGTTGTTGACAAAGTTTTTGGTGAGGGTTTGGGGTGGTATTGCAGTATGCATTTAGAGACAAATCTCTTCCACTTGGAGGCGAGTAAACGTTTTTTTGTAGAACCGAGGAGGGGGGACAGTTTTATCTTCTTCATCTCCTGAGTCGAAAAACATTTCCTTTAGACGCAGTCGTCTGCAGCCTTCTTCCACGTCTTCCTGTAGCTGCAGTTCACTGAAGGAAAGCGGGGTAGGGCAGAACTTGGGGCCCAGAGACAGGACTTGTTCCTGGTCTTCGATATAAATGGCTGTAGCTGATGCAGCCAGCTAACCTGGTAAAGACATTAATGAGAGAAGATGAACAGAGTAAAGTTGGTGCTTCGAATGTTAAACATTTTAGCGGGGAAAAGAGACGGGCGTTATTCCAAATCTGTCTTGTTCCTGTCTGGTCACTACCAGAAATTATTATGTAACCTGTCTGTGTATTGCGCGCCCGCGCGCGCGCGCGGTGTGTGTATGTGTGTGTGTGTGTGTGTGGCGCGCGCGTGTGTGTGTGTGTGTGTGTGTGTTAGGAGAGAGAGAGAGAGAGAGAGAGAGAGGAGAGAGAGAGAGAGAGGAGAGAGAGAGAGAGAGATGAGTTTAATTTATAGCGGGTTATAGAATAAACATTTTTTCACATCCAGCGCTCTCAAAAAGAAAAGAAAAGAAAAAGAACAAGCAAATGTAATGAAATGCAGATGCATGGCAAGCTTACACACACACACGCACGCACGCACGCACGCGCGCGCGCGCACACACAATCATATATATATATATATATATATATATATATATATATATATATATATATATATATATATATATTTGAATATAGACATTCCTTTGCAGAATCACCCCAGCATAATGTCATCAGAAACAAGCCATTATATGAAGAGATCTTTTCTTTCATTGATCTGTTCTTCCATTTCCAGGATAATGGAATAAGCAATCATGTGCTTAAATTTTTTATATTTTTATCTAACCCCCTGTGTGTATACAGTTTCATGAGTTTTGTTATCTGTTCCCACTTGCATAACTAGCCTTCTGTTCCGAAAGGCAGAGCAGGTTTCAACACAGCATTCTGTTCAACTTTTCCTACCCCTAGACGCTCTGTATCTTTTTTCATGCTGATCATTGTGGTGAAATGGAATTCCGTGTAGTAACTATTTAGTAAATTCTTTCAATAACAAAACTACTGCTCATTGTGTCGTCAATATATTATTTTCTGAGTACCATAATATTTGTTATCCTAGTGTTAACATTTTATTTCCTATCATCGCAACAGCTATACATGATTATATGTCACCAAAGTCATGTTTTCAGTGAGTTAAAATTGCTGTGTGCAGATATATAGACTTTTCTCTGTAAATTTATAGAATTGGGGTTATGAAATATATGATTATGTGAAAACAGTTTTGGTGGTCATATTCGATTGTTTCCATTGTAGTTGTACACGAAACTATGTATATTATCAGGCTTTATTAGTGATGCCCTTTCAATTTGTGGCGTAACAATAAACATATCATATAATCGTTTTATATGTTGTCGGCCTTAATCCCACCAAGGTTGGCTTTGGAAGCCATATACTGCTGTTGATATTCCTGGAGTGATGATGTAACCCACAGTTATTCCTGGAGTGATGATGTAACCCATGTATTTTCGTTTGATAAGATCAAATATCGTAATTTACGTCAATATAGAAACGTTGTATCTCTCATCTACAGGTTTTAAGCTCAGTGCTTTTAGAACAGATTTTTCAAAAAAAGCAACATGTATCTGTGGTGAAAATCTTATCAATGATCACATTCTTTTACGATGCAGAGATCTTAAAACTTTTTACCTGTCTTTCCAGGTCGTAGCTTACAGCAAATTCTAAAAGACATTCCATTAATGAAAGAAATTGCATTGTCATTGTCATACTCCTATTTTCAGACTGTAATATAAGGACAGCATCTAGTTATATGAATTGCAAAGTTAATATTTTAGCTGTTAATTTTTTCTTTTCAGAATTCTTGTTTATGGTTTTTTTCATAATTGCCATTGATCATTTATGTGCATATCCCTCCCCCCCCCCCCCCCCCCCCCCCCCCCCCCCCCCCCCCCCCCCCCACACACACACCCACACCACACCCCCGACCACACACACACACACACACACACACACATCACACACACACACACACACACACACACACACACACACACACACACAGGATTTCCCGTGTGATATCACTATTTAGTGGAAGAACGTTAAACTGAAGAACTACTACTACTGCTGTTGATAGTGAAGCCACATCGTGCACAAAAAGTAATTTAAACAACTCCGTGATGTCTGGCAAAACGGTGCTTTTCTTTAGCATTATTTGAGTTGCAAGCTGATTTATAAAAATGGAAAATGATAATGATAATGATGATGGCTATTCCACATATGTGAGGATCGTAGGAAGAAAGGAGATGGTTTCATTTTCGACAAGCCCTCTGATGGTGACAGAAGAGGCCGATGAATGAAGAGCAGGTTCTGTTGCATCCTGGGCAGATGGAGGAAGGAACTGGAACTTTTGTTGGTTGGTCCTTTGATCCCCTTTTCCTCCTCTCACATTTCTCTTTCGCTACGTCACTTCTTTGAAGTTCAAACTTTCTGCAGGCTCTTTTGATAGAATAGCGCCTATCTTCTCAGTCAAGTGCTTCCTGGTGCCACGTCTGGGTCTGGATTCCGGCAAATGATGTAGGACTTAAATCACCACCTTGTCTTACTCCAACTGGGCACTCAAAGAATTCAGTCAGTTCATAGTTTGTTTGTAAGCATGGGACTAAGGAAAATTAAATTGCTTTCATAGGAGCCAAGAACTTTCCGCTCACTCCTTGGTTTCTCCTGCATTGGAGAAGTTTGTCATGATGAACAGAATCAAACGCTTTATGAAATCAGCAAAGGCTGCTTATGATTTTCTGCATTTCTTTATCATAACTTTTGGGACAATTGTATATTTGATTCAGTATTTTGATTTTCTATTGAATATTCTCTGCGGATACCTGCCTGACAAGGCAGGGAGGGAGGAAGTCAGGAACTCGGGAACTGAGGGGTAGAGAGAGACAGAGAGACAGAGAGAGACAAAGAGAAAACTTTGAAAATTTTGTATTCAAAGAGGGTTATAGAATAAGCAGCAGTTGCTTTTTTACATCCAGGCCTCTGGCCAAAATACAAAGCCAACAAGAAACACCAAAAACAAAAACAAAAAGTCACTCCCACCCCCAAAAAACCCACGCCAAAAAAAAATCAACACCCCCCAAACCCCCCCCCCCCCCCCCCCCCCCCCCCCGAAAAAATTCCCAAACCAAAACAAACATAAAGACCCACCCCACCCCCCACTCCCGAAAAAACACACACAAAAGATATACCAACATCCCCTTTCCCCAGAGAGAGAGAGAGAGAGAGAGAGAGAGAGATTGTGCCTGAGTGCGTGCGTGCGTGCGCATTCCACGAGGTGTGGTGTTATGCCGTGAAATGTACCGTTGACTGCCTGTGGTGGGAGGCTGAGAGCTTAAGAGCACTTCAAAGAGAATGGCGGAGTGAGACAAGCTGGGAACGTGCTTTGATATTCATGTCAAGGGACCACTGAAATAGCCACCCTCCTACGCTTATGCATACACACATGCACTTACACATCGTGCGCGCGTACACACACACACACACACACACACACAGGCGCGCGCGCGCCGGTGCCAGTGGGAAGGATGTCAAAATTTACAAAATCACACTACCACGGAGATTGTTTTTTTTATTTTTTAAAGCGTTTACTGCAAAAACCTCACAATAAAATAACACACACACACCTCTACCTCAAAATAAAAGAATAACACACACAAAATACACACGCGCGCGTACGCATGCACGCACACACACACACACACTTCGGGGGTTGTCATCCTTGGGTCTTTTACACACCCCTCTTTAAACACTATGGGGGTGTACGCAGCCATCTACCTTAAGCACGTTCTCCCCCTGTATTGATGGCTCCTACTTGTTTGTATTTTGTCTGCGAGCATGATTGTGCAGATATGTAGAATTAAGCTTTACAAGTTACGGAGCTTGTTTATGTACAATGTGTGTGTGCGTGTGCGCACGTGCGCGTGCGTGCCTGCGCCCGCGCGCATGCTTGCCTGCTGAGTGTGTGTATGTGATGGGGGGGTTGAGGAGGCAGGGGAAGTTGTGTTTTATGATTATATACATGTTCGTAGTACGCAGGCGCTTGTTCTAGTATGTAGGCGGGCGTGTTTGTGTGTGCATTTCTCTCTTTTTTGTTCAAATTTGTTTTCCTGATAAAGACAAAGTATTAAGGTACAGGAGATGTAAAGGCAGAAAATCCGAAGTGGGTGGTGAAAAGAATTATTATCATTCCATCAGCTTGGACGGAAAGGTCAGACGATGGCAAACTGCCGAACAATAATGCTAATAAGGAAAAACGATGAGGAAGCATCATAGTCAACGATTTTGCCTATTAAAGGACTGTTGGACATTAATCTCTGTGCCTTGTAAGAAACCATGTATTTGGGTTTTAAAAAAATCTTCTTTTTTAAGGGGAGGAGGGGGGGGGGGGGGGTGTTGTTGGCGTAAGAGGTTATTTTTCCACATAGCGTTGTATTATAAGGTAATTCTTTAGACTTCTTATAATATTATATTTATGCACACACACACACACACACACACACACACACACACACACACACACACACACACACACACACACACACATAGTCACTCACTCACTCACTCACACACACTCACACACTCTTCTCTCTCATACAACTTGCACACATACGCACACGCGCATGTACACACACACACACACGCGCGCGCAAAATTACAAAGTCTAGATAGTAAAGCGTAAAGATAGCTCTTGGTGTTCCGGCTCATGCAAACACAGCTAATACTTATAAAGAAGCTCACATACTATCTCTTTCTGATCAGCGAAAACTGGCAGTATCAAAATACGTATTCAGTAAAAGAGGAAATATTTATGAATTAAGACACTGATTTTCCTAAACGAGCACGCAATATTTCATTTCTGCAGCCAATTAAAAATTAGACAGAAAATTTATGAAAGAAAATGACATCAATATATCAACAATTCCAATTTTACTGGCTGTTTCTCAGTTTCCTCCTTGGGAACATATTTCAGCTAAATTTGACATCGACTACACGGAAATAAAGAAAAATGAAGATCAAAATCTTCTCACCGTTGATGTAGAAAGTCACTTAGAAAGTAATTATTCTAATCACTTAAAAGTGCATACTGACGGATCTGTATTAGAAACAGGCAAAAGTGGTGCTGCATATGTGATTCCGACTTTAAAAGTTAAAATATCTTTTCATTTAGGAGAGCATTTTTCTATTTTTACTTTTGAATTATTTGCAATCCTTATGGCTTTGACTTTTTAAAAAAATCTGATACTGCTGTTGATGTTTGCCAAATTCTGTTTTGCGTTGACTCAAAAGCAGTGTTAATAGCATTAAAGACTTGGCATGGTAAAATAAGGAATGATATTGTATTTGAGATTAAATTCCTGATACATTCTATTGCAAGCAGAGGCATCAGCATAACTTTTTGCTGGATCCTCTCTCATTGTGGAATTTATTCGAATGAGCTGGTTGATTCATTGGCAAAACAAGGTGCCTCTGAATATAGTACTGAAGTGTTTGCTTCTAGTCTCACATTGTCTTCTTCATTCATTCATTCTAAGTTAATGAAATTAATGCATTCAAAGATTATAAAAAAGCATTATCAGCAGTTTCCTTGCCCACGGAAATTAGAAATTCTAATACATAAACTGAGATTAAATGCATGGCATACTAAAAATTAAAAAAATGTAACATCATGTTGTTCTATTCCCCTTTCAATCTACCACTTATTGTTTGATTGCCCAATTTTTTTGTACATGTATAAAAGAAGAGGTTTAGATATTCATAAGAAATATGCCACTAGTCAAGAAGTTTTATATGACTCTCAGCAGTTCATAATGTCAGTTGCTGAAGTCATATATTCTTCACCTGTAAGACCATTATTGTAATATATATATATATATCTATATATCTATATATATATTATATATATATATATATATATATATATATATATATATGTGTGTGTGTGTGTGGTGTGTGGTGTGTGTGTGTGTGTGTGTGTGTAAGGGAGAGAAAAAGAGAGATATATATAAATAATAATAATACATGAAATTTATTTAGCGCCATATCTTGAAAAAAATACCAAATCATAGCGCTTTCGTTCATCCCACTCATTCACATGCAGCCAGTTACAATCAATAGTTTTTACAAATTCAAATGTATACATTTACACGCACACACATAAAGGTTATACACTTCGGCAGGGTGGTGGGGTTTGTCTGTTGAGGGCAGGGACACAAATGAGATGGAACAAGAGAGGAGAATCTTAGGTTTGAAATAAATGAGTCTTGAGGCCGGATTTAAAAGCTTCATAAGAAGCTTTTGGCGGGGGAGAGAGGGAGGTCATTCCAGATCGATGGACCAGAAACAGAGAAAGAGCGACGGCCAACGGTGGATTGGTTGAATCTAGGTGTTCTTAAGCACAAGGTATCTGCAGCAGAGCGGAGGGAACGAGAAGGAGTGTACAGATGAAGACATTCACAGAGGTAGGAAGGTGCAGTTTTGTGGAGGCATTTGTAACAGAGGGTACTGATCTTATAGTTTACTCTCTGTGGCACAGGCAGCCAGTGGAGAGATAGCAAGAGAGGAGTAATGTGCTCAGATTTTTTCTTTCTAAGGGCTAGTCGAGCTGCAGAGTTTTGTATACGTTGAAGGGAGTGGATAGATGAAGCTGGGAGACCGGTCAGAAGAGAATTGCAATAATCCAGTCGTGAGAGAATGAGGGACGTGACTAGTTTGGATGTTGCATCAGTGGACAGGTACTTTCGAACTGCAATGATGCGCCGTAATTGATAGTAGCACGACTGACAAGTTTGGGTGATGAACTTTTGCATGGAGAGTGTGTAGTCGATAATGACCCCTAGATATTTCACAGCAGTGGCTAGAGGGACAGACGTATTGCCGAATTCTATTGAAGCTGTTGTGATGGAAGAGAGTTTGTGTTTGGTCCCTACAAGCATGGCTTCGGTTTTATCTGCATTTAACTGTAGCTTGTTCTGTATCATCCAATTTTGGATATCTTGAAGGCAGTAGGACATATTAATCAAGAGAGAAGGCAGATTTTCAGGAGTATCACTGCTAAGAATCTGAGAGTCATCTGCACAAAAGTGATGGTTGATCTGATGACGATTTATTATATGTGAAAGAAGAGCAGTGTAGAGAGTGAAAAGAACCTGTGGGACAGAGATAGGGTAAAAGCCGAGTCAAGCTCAACCACTTACTGTTTATCCAAAACCAGGCAACTTTTGGTCCGATGAGGCGAAGAACTTCCATAGTTTTATATAAAAACTAAGCAGTTTACCTTGACTCGGCTTTTTCCCTATCTCTCTACTAAAACTGAAAGTAATACTAATTTATTTTTGATGGGTAAAACTATAAAATTATGGGAATTTATGCTAAAACAATATCTTATCAATAACTTGTCAAGAACTTTATCAACAACTTATTAATAACTAATAAAATATTTTGTCAAGAACTTATTAAAATGAAAATGTTCCTATTTTATTTTTGATGGGTAATATAAAATTATGGGAATTTTTGCTAAACAATATCTTGTCAAGAACTAATACAAAAATACTATAAAAAAAAACAACTAATACTTCTTCTTTATTATTTGATTTATGCTGAATTTTTTTATTAAAAAAAAAGAAGAAAAAAAGTGCAAAACCTTCTCCGCTACCCAGGCTCCGTTACAGAAGGAGAAAATTGGAGGGCACTGCAACGGAGCTTTGGGTAGCGGAGAAGATTTCTGGCGTTCACGACTGTTGGAATGCCGACACACGCATTCACACACCACACGCATTCACACAACACATAGGACCTGTAGCTACTGCTATTCCCTACGGGGGTTCGATCCCATGCCTGCCTGCTCTGCCTGCCTGCTCTGTCTAACGCATTCCGACTTCCCCACTGGGCTGCCCCGAAGGGCGATAGAAAGAGTGAAAATTAATAAATATAAACCTTCCTATCTGATGGTGCAATACTTAGCCACACCCCATTGCGCCTGTGTGTCAGATAAAGATTTTGGCATGTTGCCAATACAACACAGCAGTAGGCCTACAGCTCATAGCACAGGACATTGATATATGTATTATGTGTGGCTGTGTGTGAGAGTGTATGTGTGTATGTTTTGTGACTGTCTGCATGTTCTTGTGTGTGTTTAAAAAATAAGCTATTGGGTTTTACACTAGGCTGGTCTGTTTTGAGTATTAGTTTACTATGCTTTGAGCTTCTCAGTTTTAGTTTTATTCTTTCTCTTTCTTGTCCGTCTGTAATAACATCATTCTCCGAAGGCAATTATTAAACCCATCTCTGTCTTTCATGTGAAAAATTACAACGACTTTGATTTGTTCACGGTAATCTTTTAATATGCTATTATATTTTTGTGTCAGCAAACCAAACGATATCTGTGCATGTCTCCCACTGAAGCAAGCTTAGACAAACTATTCCTTTTCTTAACATGTCACGCTCTGCTGAGCAGTCGTCTATTAAGAAAAGGGTCTGCCTATTTTCAAACAGCTGTAATAGTATTCTAAACACTCGCTTAGCCTTCAGAGGGATTAACAATAATTTTTCCATTTTCCCAAAAAATTTCTC
>CM054137.1:56267519-56352447 GCA_028751875.1 Rapana venosa | reverse complement strand
TCACTATCTTTGCCCCAAGAAGGGATTCATACCTATTAAAATACTTATTAATGTCTTGTGGTGATAACTGCTGCACCTGTTCAACTGTTAGTTGTGTTCCTAAGTAATGCTTTGTTTTACCACAAGCAGCAAGAGAGTACAACTTCTCCTTCTTATCCAGTAGACTCTTCTCATCTGTTATTTCTTCTTGACTAGAACCAGTAGATGTCATCAACAAAAGTTCGTCACAATTCATGTTGTCTATCTTTATCAATATATTTTGTGTAAAATAATTATTGTTGTTCTTGACAAGTTGTTGATAAGTTGTTAACAATGTTGTTGATGGGGACTTGTTTATTTCTTGACAAGTTCTTAATATAGTTCTTGTTTTAGTTCTTATACTAGTTCTTGGCAAGTTCTTGATAAGTTGTTGATAAGTTGTTAATAAGTTCTTGACAAGTTCTTGATAAGTTATTGATAAGTTGTTGATAAAGTTCTTGGCAAGTTCTTGATAAGATATTGATAAGTTGTTAATAAGTTCTTGACAAGTTCTTGATAAGATATAGATAAGTTGTTAATAAGTTCTTGACAAAATGTTTTATTAGTTATTAATATGTTGTTGATAAAGTTCTTGACAAGTTCTTGATAAGATATTGTTTTAGCATAAATTCCCATAATTTTATAGTTTTACCCATCAAAAATAAATTAGTATTACTTTCAGTTTTAGTAGAGAGATGGGGAAAAAGCCGACTTAAGGTAAAGTGCTTAATTTTTATATAAAACTATGCAAGTTTTTGATCGATGAGGCAAAGCCTCATCGATCAAAAGTTACCTGGTTTTGGATAAACAGTAAGTGGTTGAGCTTAAGTCGGCTTTTTCCCTATCTCTGGGACTCCACATTCCAGTTTGGTGGGTGTTGATTGAATCTTGTTTACTGCAATTGTGTGGAATCGGCCTGTAAGGTATGAACTAAACCAGGTGAGGGCTGTGCCTTTAATACCGAACGTTTTTTGGAGATGGGAGAGAAGAATTGAGTGGTCTTTAGTGTCGAAGGCTGCAGATAGGTCGAGAAGAGTGAGAAGGGAGATTTTTCCTGAGTCAGACGCGTGTAGAAGCGTGTTTAAGGTGTGGACAAGGGTGGTTTCGGTGCTGTGGTTGACACAAATAGGCAGACTGAAAAGGGGGAATGAGACTATTTGAGTGAAGATGGTTGTTCAGTTGTTTCAGAACAACTTTTTCAAGGACTTTAGAGATGAACGGTAGGTTGGATACAGGTCTATAATTCTTCAAAGTGTTAGTATCAAGGGCCGTGCTTTTTTAGTAGAGGTGTAACTATTGCAGTTTTGAGAGCAGTTGGAACAATTCCTGAAAGAAGTGATGAGTTAACCATTTTTGTGATGGTGGGTATAAGCTGTGGAAGGCACTGAGTAAAAAGAGAAGCAGGTATAGGATCAAGATCACATGATTTTATTGTCATTTCTTTCAGAATCATCTTGATTTCTTTCTCGCTTGTTGGGTGAAAGAAAAGGAGTGGAGTACCAGAGAATTGGGGATCAGGAGGCATAGGGTAGAAAGAAGTCTGATCCAATCTGGAGCGAATGTTGCGGATTTTATCAGAGAAGAAAGAAGAGAATATAGCAGGAAGTTCAGAGGGGCTGTGAACAGTAGGCATTGGGCTTGCCTTTGCAGATCCCAGGAGGGTTGATGTGAGGGAAAAAAGAGATTTCATGGACGTGGCATCAAGAACTTGAGCAGAGTAATAGTTTGTCTTTGCAGAATGAATCAGGGTTTTGACTTTGTTTGTTTGTTTTCGCAAGAGCTGTTTGTTTATTTCAGTTCAGTTTTTGTTTTTCGCCACTGCCGCTCCAGTTGTCGGCGGAGAGAGAGAGAAAGAGAGATAGGATGTGTAATAATAGGTACTTTGGTATGAATGCGGGTGTGTCTAAATCACAATGTAGTGAAAAGACATTAAACAAAACAACAGTGCGCGCGCACTATACCACGCACTTTGTTAGATGAGAGAGAGAGAAAGCAGCAGCAGCAGCATCTAGACAAAACACAGTTTGTAATGAAAGGTGATGAAAACCCTGTGGGTAATTATCTGAAGCAGTACTTTATAATGGACACATGCTTTTGGTGGTGAGAGGCTTTTGCATAGAATACTATGGATGTGTGTGTGTGTGGTCATATATAATATATATATATATATATATATATAATAATAAATGACCACACACACGCACATATATATACGTATATACATATATATGTATGTATATATGTATGTGTATATATATATATATATATAATAAAAATATATATATATATATAATATATATATATATATATATATATGTATAATATATAAATCTGGTATATAATATATATAATCTGTGTCTGTGTGTATTGTACCACAGACTTCTTTTTTTAAAAAGAATAAGTAAAGGGTATAGGAATAATGTTTTATTCGCAAAGTACAAACGATTGAAGGGAAAGTATGGAGCTGTGGATGTCTCTATTAAGGGAGCGTATTCAAGGGGCAAATTTTCCTCCTATTGTTGCTTTGAAGTTTTCTGCTATGATTGGGTCCTTTAGTTTGTCAATTTGTCAGTTTGTTTGTCAAGACTGAACTTAATCCTTAAATTTTCCAGCTTCTTAATTCTCATGAGGCGGAGTCTAAACGTCATCATCACAAGCTCATGGCCACTTCCTATGTCTGCTCCTGGAAAGCTTTCTGGTTTTCGCAATATTGTTCTATGTGCCAATAGTGATGTTGTTTCTAGCACGCAGTGATGTTGAACCACCAGTCACATACTTTAAACCTCCGTCCTGCTGGTCAGCAACGGAAGGCGCCGTTGCTGTACCGGACGACGACCGATCAGGTATGGAATCAGCATTGGTCTTCATCTACATGTCATGTCTCTTGGGCAGTGTTGCATGGCGGAACCCATCCCTCTCCATGCCAACCAGGTCACGTCACCGAACTAGATACCTTAATCAACAGCTTTAACACTAAAATCTGAGTTAGTTGTCAGAACCAGGATCGCGATTGCTTGGAAGAAATGGAAAGAATTTGCAAGTCTACTCGGAAATCAGAAAATCCCACTGGAGAGACGCTGTCTATATATAAGGCCTGCATCAGACCTGTTCTCCTGTATGGCTTGGAGACGTGGGTTTTCACAAAAACCGTCGAACGTTTGTTGAAGAGCTGGGAAAACCGAATGCTACGCTACATGGCAAAGATCAAATGGGAAGACAGGATCATGAATGAAGAACTATGTGCAAAGTTGATGATATGAAGTCTGTAGCTAGTACCAACAGACTGCGCTGGTTTGGGCACGTTCAACGGAAAGCAGACCACCACATCATAAAAAGAGCAATGAACTTCGTAGTGGATGGAAAGAGACCAAAGGGAAGACCTAGCAAGACCTGGGCTGCCTGTATTGCAGATGATCGGGGCATAAATAAGGAGGAAGCTCAAAACAGAGAGAGATGGAGAAGGCTCATCAATGTCAAACCTCCCCTGGGAGAAACATGACAAAAAAGGAAGAAGAAGAACAGCTTTAACACTGCGGTGACTGAAACAGCTAACGACATCCTTGGCAAACACCGGCCATGTAAAAAGCCCTGGGTTACAGAAAATATACTTAAGCTGTGCGACAAACGCAGAGAATAGAAGCAAAAGAAGAAGGATGAAGGTGCAAAGCTATACAGAAAAGCCAATCAACAAGTTTAAAAAAAAAACATGAGAAAAGCAAAGGAGACATGGTTTGAAGAACAATGCAAAAATATTGAAGAAAACATGCGGAATAACAATAGCAAGAAAGTCTCATCATCATCATCATCAGACCCGTGACCTTGGCGGTCGTGGGGGAGACACGAAAGACGATGCCGTGGTAAGCCTCCTCCATCCATCTCGGTCCTCGGCTCTGCGCAGTAGTGCCGAGTCATTCATCCTGGTCCATTCTCTGATGTTGTCCATCCATGACTTGTTTTGTCTTCCCCTCTTTCTGCCACCTTCGAGTGTTCCCTGCAGTACTGTTTTTGGCAGAGTGTTGTGGCGGGTGACGTGGCCGAACCATGTCAGCTTTTTCTTCTTGACGATGGTGAGAAGGGGTTCCTGTGGACCTGCCAGCCGTGTTATTTGACTCTTGACAAATTCATTGGTCTTTCGTTCTCTCCAGGATATGCCCAGTAGTTTTCTATGGCATTTTGTTTCAAATGACTGGATTCGCTTTGCTGTTTCAGCAGTCAGTGTCTACCAGCTTGTGAAAGACCCGACAAGCTCAAAACAAGGGAGAACCACTACCATGCAAGACAAAGCAGGGAAATGTCTCACAGAAGATCAAGATATTTTAAAGAGGTGGACAGAGTACTCCTCTGAACAGTACACACACACAGCAGCAAGAGATCCCAAGGTGTTAGACAACCCTCCGCCAGCCAACAACGGCAGCTACCCCATCCTACAGGAACTTCAAAGTGCAGTAAGAACATTAAAAAGAGGGAAGTCAGCAGGAGTGCACAACAGTCTATCAGAACTGGTCCAGGTAGGAGGAGAGGCCATGATAGATGTCTTACTCACCATTTGCAATAATATCTGACAGACAGGGGAATGGCCAACACCTTGAACCCAGTCCTTGATTATCTCTCTCCCAAAGAAAGGCAACTTAGAACTATACCCCAAACTACCCTACCATCAGCCTGATCAGCCATTCAAGCAAAGTCATGGTCAGAATCCTCCTGAACAGACTAAAGCCTCAAGCTGTGGAGATCATCAAAGTAGAGCCGGCAAGTTTCAGAGCAGGACGGAGCACAACCGAACAAATTTTTAACCTTAGAATATTCCGTGAGAAATACTCTCAACACCAACAAGATCTTTACCACGTCTTTGTAGAATATTCGAAGGTCTGGCATGCAGCTCTGAGGGCAACCACGAGGCTGTGTAACATCAATGCCCACCTGACCAGAACCATTGAATGCCTGTATAACAAGGCAACCAGTGCAGTCTACTATGACAGAATACGTAGGAGATTGACTCCGAACCACAACTGGAGTACGCCACGGAGATCTACTCTCTCCCACCCTCTTAAATATCTTCTTAGAGAGAATAATGGCTGATGCACTTGAAAATTACGAGGGAACAGTTTGCATTGAAAGCTGGACAAGTATAAACTTACGTTTTTCCGATGACATCGACGGCCTAGCTGGAAAAGAGCAAGAGCTAGTCAACCTGGTAAATCACCTTGATGAAGCCTCGTCAGCATGTGGCATGCAGATCAGTGCAGAGAAAACCCAGCTGATGACAAGTAGTGCCAATGGCATCAGCACTGATATTATTATATCGGCAAAAAATCGAGACCATCCACAGCTATCTGGGAGCCATAATATCGGATGAAGGATGAAAACCTGAAATTCTCTCCATGATAGCCCAGACCACAGCTGCAATGACTACGCTGAAAGTCATTTGGAACGACAAGAACATTGGCATCAGCTTCAAGATCAGATTGATGCGTCCCCTGACCATGTCCATAGTTTTGTACGCATGTGAAACGTGGACCATAACAACAGACATTGAAAAAAAGGATACAGGCAATGGAGATGAGGTGCTTTCGCAAACTCCTTGGTATCTCGTACCGAAATCACATCACTAACGAGGAAGTGATGGCCAGAATTAAAAACTCCATCGGACCATAATTATGCTCCTGACTTCAGTGAAAAGAGGCGAACTAAAGTGTTCGGGCACGTCACACGAACATCTGGACTGGCCAAGACTGTCATACAGGGAACAGTACAAGGTGGGAGACGAATAGGCAGACATAGAAAACGATGGGAAAACATCATCAGAGAGTGGACTGGCCTTGAGTGGAACGAATGGCTACGGAAAGCAGAGGACCACGGGGAGTGGAGGAAGTTGGCTTCAAAATCTTCGTTAGTGCCCCCACGGTCCAAGGGACTACGGGATAGGTGAGTTGAAGTGAGTAGTCATTAGGGAATTGTTATGTTCCCATATGCATACACTTATAAAAGACAATATTCTGTTAAACAGAGCCATGACTGTGCAAAAACAACAACAACAACAACACACACACACACACACACGCACGCACGCACGCACGCACGCACGCACGCTCGCACGCACGCACGCACGCACACACGCACGCTCGCACGCACGCACGCACGCACACGCAGTCATGTTCTCTATTGATTGTTCTCTCTCTCTCTCATTGTTCTGCAGTGATTCAGATAGGTTAACTAATAAATTACAGAATAACATTGACAGATTAATCAGTTGGACACAGTTGAATCATGTCTTTGAATGCAGAAAAAACAAAATGCATGTATGTTTCAGCAAGACAGAAAAAGCAGAAAAAATAAAATCCAATTTCAAACCTTTGCATTTTGAGAACGAACCAGTTGAAGAAGTTACTCATAAAATTCTAGGTGTCACTACTGACAACAATTTGACTTGGACAGATCTCGTTACGTCACTGGGAAAACATCTCCAACAGGCTTCTTCAGTATCTAAAATAAAGAACTTTCCTGAAAACCGTTCTCGTAAATTATTCTTTTGTGGCCATACCTTGCCAATTATTGATTACGCATCAACACTATGGGACAACTGCAGTGACATAAATTTGGTTATCCACCGTTTTATGTAAAAGAGCACTAAAGCTGGTATTGTGAAAGTCCTTGACTGTTACTGATGACAAGCAAATCAATATACTCACCTTTCGTAATAGGTTTTTTTCAACAAAGCTGCATGCATGTAGAATGTTGTATATGGAAATGCTATTCCAAATATTACCAATGCCTTCAAAATAAATGGACTCAGGCACAATCATTTGCTGTCGTTTCCAAGACCCAGGAACAGTCTCTACAAGACAAGCTTTTGGCATTCAGGTAGTCAGTTGCGGAACAATCTTCAATCTAAAGCAAAACCCATTTTAAAAACACTTGAAAAACTAATAAATAACTGTATGGAAAACGATTTCTAATTCCTCCATCCTCACAACTGTGTATTTTCATCATTCTTTAAATTTTTTCCTGTAAGATTTTTCCTTTTTTTGTTGTTGTCTTTTATTCCCCAGTTTATTGAAACTGTGCATGATGTTTTTGTAGTATGATGTGTGTGCGTGCGTGCGTGCATGAATGTATGCGTGAGAGCACGCACTTGAGTGTGCGTGCGTGCGTGCGTGCGCGCGCGTGTGTGTGTGTGTGCGCGTGTGTGTGTGTGCCCGCACGTGTGTTTAATTGTGTTAAGCAAATAATAGCAAAAGTAGGCGAGCTATGGATATATATATATATATATATATATATATATATATATATATATATATGTGTGTGTGTGTGTGTGTGTGTGTGTGTGTGCGTGTGTGTGTGTGTGTGTGGCATTTGTTTTTATGTGTTGATATTTGTTCAATATTGAAATATAATGTACCTAAATGATTTTTTTTTGTTTCAGTAGATTATCATAATCATCATTGGTATTGTTGGCAGTAGTAATTATTATTGTTATTAACATTGTCATTGTCATTATCGTCATCATCACCATCGTCATCTTTATCATCATAATTTTTATATATTTTTTTTTATAGGGTTTGATATTTTTGTTTGTTGGTTTGTGGTTTTTCCCCTAAATAGATAGCTTGACGAAAAAAGCAAATGTTTTGCTTATTCAATGTACCATCTGGAAATAAAAGATTGATTTTGACTTTGACATACTTATACACACACGCGCCTGTCTACAGGTTGAAATATGATGTCAGATAATGTGAACTAAGCCAATGTGAACGTCCAGTTAAGTCAGTCTGTGGTAGATTTAAAAGCACATGTTTACAAAGAAAAAAATTAAGATTTTATCAAATGTGTATGTCTTATGCAAATAACTGTTCTTTCATTAATTTAAGTTCCTTTTTTCTAACGGTAGCTGGCTCTGCGATAAACCAAGCAAGTGGTATTACACTATCCTTTTTTAAAAAATCTATCGTCAAAATACATAAGTCAGCAGGCAACAAAAATACACCAAACTTATTTTAAAATGAATGCTTTTTTATGGTGAATGAAAAAAATGAACTGCGTCTTGACTCTTCTCTTTAATTTTCAGTATTGAACTATTTCTCATCACAAAATCGAAGAGTTTGTACCCTAAATTTTGCCAGAAGGAATCTATGCTATTTATTTGACAGTAATGAAACATATTTTTTCAGTTTGAAAATTCTTCTTGAATGAAAATTACCAGTTTACTCTGCGTTTTTCTCCAAAAGTTTTGTTTTGATGCACTGATCAGACGATATAAAAAGTTCATGCGGTCTATGAAGTTTTCTTCCCATGCTTTGATGCTATCCTCACGTTGTTTCTTAGCATGAGCAGAGAGACAGCTGGTTGGGAGAGACAGAGACAGAAAGACAGACAGACAGATGGTTGGGGGTGGGGGTGGGGTGGAGAGGAGAGAGAGAGGGGGGGGGGGGGGTGAGGGGAGGGGGGGGGGGGGGTTGTAGTGGCATGGTCATTAAAAGTCGTCACTACTATACTAGACTGGGGATAAAAGCATGTCAGGCGTAACAGCGTAGATCAGACGGAGCTTCAGCCCATTCCTTGAAGACATGGGATGTCTTTGATGGCGGCATCAAAGCATAGTCATCCCGTTTTGTCTTCAGTCCCTTGTTGAACAAAAATGGGAATACAACTTTATAGGAAACATCCACTTGAAGATATTACCAACTGTGGTACATTGGGGAAGAGGACTTTTCTGTATTCTGTTTGATGATGGTGGTAGTAATAAGTATGCTAGTGTTCACAATAACACAATTTTTGTGGTGAGTTTCTTATAGCAAGTGTAAGACTTTGTGAAGAAAAGAAAAAGATAATGCATTTCTCTATTAAAGTTAATTTTGACACGTGTAACGCACACTGTTCACATTCAATGACATGTGTATCGGATCATATCCTGTCGTCTTCTGTGACGTCGAAAGAGTCACAAAAATAAAAGCATTCCTTGACAGGACAACAAGTAAACTTATGTTAGTCCTTTCACATTGTAACTGATGACTTCACATTGCAACAGATGACATACACAGTTTAGTATCATCGCGTGGCATTGTGGCATGGCACAAAGCTTACACATCATTGATGCTATTAACATCACGCCAGGAATAACATCTATTGCATATCACTCTACTTGCTGTTTCTCTGATATCAGTAATGCAATACTTTTTCTGCAGTGACATTGGCTGGATGTACTGACATCACCATTATTGTTTTCATTATCACTACTGTGTAGTCAAGGGTGTGCTGTTCCAATTCGACTGATGCCTTTTAGCTTATACTCCGTTGGAGCCAGCTTTGTGTGCTTCCCAAGAACACACGACTGCCTAGAATTTCCTTTGTATGCACTTTTCGTTAACTTAATTCCTGTCTTCTCTCTTGATCTACACATCTCTCTTGTAATAACAAGTTGGAAGATGGTTTTGAAGCTTAAAGTAAGTCATAAAGTTGTTTAGATATGAACTGGCAAATTAGAAACTATTTCAGGTGTGAAGTTAAGCGCTGAAAAAAGTGGATAGGAAGAACAGAAAAAAAGATTTTTTCAGCCACACGGAAAAATTGATTGACATAGCGAATGAAGTAAACTAATTTGACTTAAAGAACCTCTGAATAGAGCCGCAGGATCAAGTCATTGGTTTCATAAAAGTGTATATAAGTATGTGGATTCTTATAATGCATCTTCATAAAAAACAAAACTGTATAAAACAAACTGCAGGGGATTTATTTTGAGTTTAAGTTTGCAAAAGAGAAACAATCGACAGGAAATGTGCTATTTCGATACAGATTCAGATTTCCTAGCATGGGGATGGCTATGTTAATTTGTTTTCTTTGATTATTATATTTTGTGTTTTTGCTTGATGATGCATTCATTGGTGGTGTAATATTAGTTTTTGTCGAGAAGTGGTATCATTGTCTTGAGCTTGTATGCATCTTTATGTGGATTTTATACAATTTCGGAATGTTTCCAAAAGTTCTGGAGCATTTAACGGTATTTTATGGAGTTCTTTACTTTACTTTTTCCTTCCGCTTGTACTCTGTGGTGTCACGGGGAGATATAACTGTCTGTCTGCAGCAAGGCGGGTAGCTTGGAGGAGGGACAATCCATGGACTTTCAGTGTTTCTGCCACGGAATCACTCCAGCGTCGCCTGGGTCTACCTCTGGCCCTCGTGCCAGAGTACATCGAGTCATAAGCACGCAAGGCTGGCTGGTTTGGCGGCATCCGTGTGAGGTACCCGAACCACTTGGTTCGTTGTTGTTCAATATGAGGTAGGACGGGTGTGGCTCCTACCATGTCTCTGATCACCTCGTTTCTTATCTTGTCTCTCCTGGTCTTGTTGACGGCTTTCCTCAAGCACTTCATCTCACACGTTACCAGTTTCTGCTCCAGGGCTTTTGTCAGAGGCCATGGTTGGCACTGGTAAATGAGAGTTGGCAGGAAGATGGCGTTGATCAGCTTTGCCTTGGTGCTCATAGGGATGTTAGGATGTCGCAGAAGTGGGGCAAGTGGATAGCTGACTGCGTTTGCTTTTTGACAGCGTGTTTCTATTTCTCTGTCCATTTTTCCATCTTCTGTGAATATACTGCCTAAGTACTTGAATTCAGTCGTCCACTTTAGTTGGGCTCCGTTGATGTTGATTTTGAGCTTTTCTGGAGTTCTACCGACTGTCATGGCTTCGGTCTTGCTTACGCTGATTTTCATGCCATAGGTTTCACAGCATGAATTGAGCTGGTCTGTGTGCTCTTGCAGCTTGTCTTTGTTATCATTGATCATGACTTGATCGTCAGCGAACAGGAGTTCGTTGAGTGCCTCCAGGTCTGAGTTGGCTTCCTTTGTGATCTGATCCATATATATGATGAAGAGCAGAGGGGAAAGGATGCAGCCCTGTCTGATCCCAGACGTCACAGGGAACCAGTTGGAAAGTCCACTTGGACTGCAAACTGCGCTCTTGCTGTTGTTGTATACAGCTGTGATATTATCTGAGAGCTGCCCCTTGATGTCGTACTGCTCCAGGACCCTCCAGAGCTTATCTCTGTTTACTCTGTCAAATGCCTTTTCTTGGTCGACAAATACTAGGTGGAGTGCTTGATTGTACTCAAGAGCTCTCTCACTCAGTTGTCTCAGTGCAAAGATCGCGTCTGTACAGCCTCTCCCTTTCCTGAAGCCAAACTGGGCGTCACACAGTAGGTGTTCTGCTTTTGCCCTGGAGCGCTGCTCTAAGATTTTTGCGTACATCTTTCCTACATGGCTGAGGAGTGAAATGCCCCTGTAGTTACTACAGTCCTTTTTAGTGCCCTTCTTTTTCCATATTGGTACTACAATAGCATTCTGTCAGTCTTCTGAAACTCTTCTTTCTTCCCATGCCTTTTGGAAGATGGTTGTGATCCATTTGACTCCAGTCTCTCCACAGGCCAGGATGACTTCTTTTGTTATGCCATCTGCAACCTCCTGCCTTTCCTTTAGGGCTAATCCAGATGGCCCTTCTTACTTCAAACTCCAAGGTGGTGGGTTCGGAGTGGTCTGGGTGTTTGGGAGTGAATTGTGATTGTGTGTCAGTCGCCCCTGATGGGTTTAGAAGGTCTTTAAAGTAATCTTCCTATGTCTGTATGATCTAATCCTCTTCCTGCATTGGCTGTCCGTTTGCACCGTTGATCGCAGTTGTGGGGACAAAGGGTTCCTCCCGTATTCATATGGCATTTACACTTTTGTAGAACTCTCTTGGGGAGTGTTTACACATTTCGCTAAGTTCTTCACCATACCTTTTCCATGAAGCCTCCTTTGCTGCTCTCACCACCTGCTTGCTGTTTCTTCTTGGAGTCTGTAGTTCACGTAGTCATCTTCTTGATTTGACTTCAACCAGATCTTGAAGAGTCTTCTTTTCTTTGATGGCCTCCTTGACTTCATTCCACCACGCTGTTGCCTTTCTGGCTCCATTTCTGTCCTTCCTGTTGCCGCATGCCTCTTGCAAGGTGTCCAGGATAGCTTTTTTAAAGGTACTCCAGGCCTCCTCAATATTCATATCTGTAGGGTCCACCCCGTTCAACTTATGAGCTACAGTGTTGAGGATGTGGTCCCGCACTTCAGCATTTTTGAGCTTTTTCATGTTGATCCTCTCTGCCTGTTTCCTTTTGCCTGGCGTCCTCTTCTCTCGTGTGGTGTGTTTCAGCATGACTGGTCTGTGGTCTGAGTCTAGGACCGCATTTGGAATAGTCCTCGCATCGGTAATGTTGTTTCTCATACCAGTTCTAGTTAGAATGAAGTCAATCTGTGATCTTACATTTGTGTTGTTCCACTTGTACCAGGTGTAGATTTGGCTGGGTCGATGTTGGAAGAAGATGTCGGTGATCAGTAGTTCATGCTCTGTGCACAGTTTCAGCACATGGTTGCCGTTGTAATTGCAGGGTGTTCGATGGTCACTATGCGGGCCATGATGCGGTGTCCATGGCGTTCTCCTCTCACCTACTCTGCCGTTGAAGTCTCCCATGACATAAAGATCTTCACTGTCATGCACCCCGTTGATAAGGTCCGAGGGGTTTCCAAAGAAGTCATCCTTTTCTTTATCCGAGTATGTGTCATTACAAGGCGCATAGATCTGTATGTAGTTTGTGATCTTCTTTCCTTCTCTCATTCTGATCTTGACGAGTCTCTTCGAGATGTACTCGGTGTTCAAAATGTCTTTTGCTTTATATGGATGCAGAATAAATACCACACCGTGTACTGCTCTCTGATCTTTGCCCACTCCGCTCCAGATGAAATAAAGTCAGAGTCAATAATCTTTGTCCCTGTACCTTTCCTTGTGGTGTCTGCTAAACCCATGATTGAGATTTGGCGTTGGGTCATAAATTCCACTATTTCTGGTTCTTTGTCACATATGTCACAGATGTTCCATGTGCCAACCGATTCGCTATTTGAATGTCGTTGTCCTTGTCCATAGCCGGTCCGTTTTCTGTTTTGATCAGTTCATTTATATCTCCTTTGTTTGTCTTGAGCAATTTTTTATCCACTACCGGCTTGCTAGGCCCGTCGCAGTTTCACCAGAGCCCCGTTAGCCAGCATTACCTGTTTCCACCTCCTACGACGGGGACGAGGGGTTGGGCTTTAGGAGGCTTTAGGAGTTCGAAAACTTAAAAAAAATATTCTAGGGAGCTCGTGAAATTTTTGGGATCTGCCAGTCTTTTTCAGATGCTGTTAAAAGTTGTCTGATGCTGTGATATATAAGGCTAATGCTGCAGCAAAACAGGAGCTAGAATGAAGAATGTGAATGAAGTGATTACTGATTAATATCATGATTAAAGAATGTACTCACATTATTTTGGTTATCGATCTATGTTTGCTGAAAGATTTCTCGTGGAAATTGAAACTTACATTTCTCTTGTGTAACTACTGTGTTCCATAACACTGTGGAATATGCTAGAATGAAGTAACTGACATGCTTGCAAAGTAATATGCACTACAAAGTGTTGAATCTACACCAGGCAATTTGAGACTGTTGACTCGTGAAATTTGGTCACAAATAGAAAGGACTACAATATTTACTCCCTTTAGTTCAAAAAGAGAAAACAAATTCTATGAAAGAAATGCAGCTTGTTCAATCTATAGACTGTGACACAATTCACGGAAAACAACATAAACGAACCTCGAAGACCCTGTGCTTACGTTTAGTTTAATTGCACAAACTTAGGTTTAGTTTAATTATTCAAACTTCCATGTCCCACAAGCTCGACTAAGCTGCTGAGCCAAACCACATTAAGAAAACAATGATGTTTGGGAGAAACACTGACGAAATGTCACGGCCAGCGTCTTCCCAGAATCTGCTAGTGCAGCCGTGCCCAGACTGTTTTCTGTTTAAGCTACATCTTCAGCTCTTTCAGTAGCTTAAAAAGTTTGTAGGCGTACAGCTTGTGGTATATCTCTTTTCCCTCGCTTATTCTTCTCGTTTTTTTCTGCTCAATTAACCTCCCCCCCCCCCCCCCCCCCCCCATTTTTGTTCTATCTTTTTCCCAATTTTTAAGCCAGGGACTATTTTATCATTACCAGGCATTGCCGGTCTCATGTTAACATGGCTGTTCTGGGCTAATCTCTGTCAGCATTCACCGTTTTCCTCCATCTACTTCTCTCTACTGTGTAACTGAGCAAGATGGGCCATCTGGTTGATTGTGGATTACGTCGACACCCTCATCGTTTTGGATTACCTCCACACTTGTGTGTAACTGTGTTTTCCCAGGAATGGATTATTGTAACCTTCACGGTTTATCCTGTTGTCATTTTTACTTAAAAGATTCTGCACTGCTGAATCATCCAACCCCGATCGCTCCACAGCCACCAGTGCTTGTCTCTTTCCTGATCTGTTTACACCGTGTACTGGAGTACCACACCTTCTGTACAGAGTATACTATATTTTATCAGTCATTGTCGTTTCTTTGGATTACCATGGACTACCCAAAGGAAGTATGTTCAGGTGAGCAGATCCCCTCTGGCAGGTAGCAGCACCCCTTTGCTATTATCAGCCTCTATCCTCTCCGCTGCTGAGGCCTTTTTTTAACTGGCTATTCTGTCTTCAGGTGGCGGGCTCTCCATTACCAGCACGGGTTCTCCTGCAGATTTGTTGGCAGTAGTTAGCAACACAGACACAGCCTAACGGTGAACGTTTTCGCGTCTCAACCACTTCATTCAGCTTCCACAACCAGGGACTCTCCTTTTCTATCCTCCCTTGATAGAAATGGCTCTAGGCACCAGCCCATGGGCTTACGCTTGCCAGCAATAGCCAGTGGATTAATCCCCTACTGGTAAGGAGAGCTTTCGCTTTAAGCTCAAACAGCTGGCAATCTCTGCTGCCTTTTGAACATGAGATTGCACAATCTTCCCGGCACTCTGCCACTCTCAGACGTGGGCCTGGTCGTACAGTAGGAATACACAATCTTGTGGGCTCTTCCCCAATCCCTACCTGGCAGGTCAGCTTTGAGGAGTGAATCTGGATGATTGGCACATTTTCACCTTGTCTAGTGCTGAGCTATCCTTCCTTGCAGGATCTCTGTCACCAGAATAAACCTGCAGAAGTGCAGTTTGATTCCCTCTCATAGGTTCATCTTCCTAGGCGTAGACTTTGCATCGTGGTGCGGATGGTGGAGCCAGAATCACACAGGCCCTAACACCTGCAGGAGACACTGAAGGCCCTACAGCAGCAACATCAGGGCCCCGTCAGGGCCTTTTACTCACTGCTAGGGCAGTTGGAATTGATGGCCCTAATCCTTGGAGTTAGGTCACCTCCACAAACAGAAATAACAGAGAGAAGCAGATGGTCCCACTCCTATCACGACTAGTGTACTTCCATCCATAGTTCACCCCAGAAACTTTCCAGGGACGGTCCAAACCTGGTTCACAGTTGGCACCCTCATCACCCTTCTTCCCCCTAGAGGAGGAACTCTACACAGACACCTTGTCAGGAGGCTGGGGCTCCCTTGTAGCCCACCTGATAGCATCAAACTTCTCGTCTATTGCTCAGAGCTATTGGCATATAAACCGGTTCTAGCTGGAAGCTGTCCTCCATGCCTTACAGGGGGTTCTGAAAGACTAAATATGCCTTCTTTTGCACAGACAACACGACTGTCACATGCTATCTCAACAAACAGGGGGGACTTGATCAGAACCCCTATTCCTGCTGGCGGAAGATCTTCTTCTGTGGTGGCAAGCCAACAAAATCTCCCTTGTTGCCAGCTCAGTATAATAACAATAATAATAATAAATGGAACTTATTTAGCGCTATATCTTGCAAAGACAAATCAAAGCGCATGCATTCAACCTAATCTTACACAGTCATGCAATCAATGATAAATAATCAATAGTTTAAGCAAACAGATATTTACAAACATGGTGCGATGCAGACAAAATCTATTAAATAAAATTTCAACAGTCAAATGTTTTTCAAAAGCACACACACACTCACACAGGTCATATACTTTAGCAGGGTGATAGGACATGGGTTAGTGAAGGTGGGATAGTTCTGATATGAAACAGGAGGGGGAAATCTTAGGTTTGAAATAAGATTTGAAAGTATCCTAGCAGATCCCACATGGTGTTGCAGACAGAGTGGACACTGACTACCAGTGTCCTGAGCCTGTATGACTCGGTGGCCAAAATGTCTCTCAAACTGTTTGTGACAAGGTTCAGTGCCCCTCTTCTGATCTGTATCTCTCCAGTCCCTGATCTAGCAACGTGTACTGTGGACACTCTAATGATCAGCTGAGAGAACATCCAAACTTATGCTTTTCCTCCTCTTCCTGACAAAGGAAAGGTAGTAAGAAAGGCAAGAGAAGATCAAGTAAATGTCATTCTCATTTGCTCCAAAGTGGCCGTGTAGTTGTAGTATCCAAATCTGCTCAGTCTGACTCACCTTAAGCCACCCAGACTTTGGGTAGGGCCACACAATCTTTTTTTTTAGCCCAGTTTTGGGATACTTTCACTTGTGAATACTCTGTAGAGCTCGTTGTCTACGTTAGGTGCCTCTCCAGATGCATCCAGACCCGTCCTCCTTGCACATTGAGACAGAAAAAGGACGGTTTATGAATCACAGTGGCAAAAGGGGACTTCCCAATATAGTGCCTTTGACCCTTTACCTTTCCATGTGGCCAATTTCCTGGCCTATCTCTGCACCTCCCTCAAAGTGTCGGCCTCCCTTGTGAAGGCATACTGATCAGCTATCTCCCCTACTCTGAAACACTTTGGGTCTCTCCACCTTGAGGATGATCCCCGCCTCCAACACCTCATTAAAGGACTTGCCCTCAAACAGGAGCAAACCACTCAGAGAGCACCGTGTTGGGACCGTGTTGGTTCTATATTTCCTCTTGAAGACTCCTCTGAGCCCTTCCAAGAGACGTCACATAAAAATCTACAGAAAGACAGCTTTTCTGCTTGTGCTTACTTCAGGACAACCACTGCGCAGAAGTCCTGGGCTAAGTGGAGTGAAACAGGTTTTCACCTTTTAACTCTTTGACTCTGTCTCTCATAAGCTCCTCCCTGAGTTTCTAACTAAAAGTCAGAAACTTGGCAACCGATTGCTGTCATTTCGTTTATCTTTTTTGTTTGCTGCCTCATCTGCCTAAGCCATACCCAGATTCATTGTGTCGTATCCGCAAGGACGGAAGTCCTCAGGGAACCCACCATTGTCAGGCCGCGTGGGTCTATCAGCCAGAGGGGCCCTGCACTGCTGCTGGATCGCTTTGGTGGTGTTCAGTGGGGCCTTTTCTGAGCTAAAAAAACCCACACAGCACCACCTTCTAAGCCCCCTAATGAGGATAGTATTAGCTCAGTTGTGGAGCCAGGCTGTGTGAGTCACCCACCTGAGGTGGCGACCACCACACCGTTCCTCCAACGACTCCCCCCCCCCCCCCCCCCCCCATGAACCTCCAACTCCAAAGGCTTTGACACAAACTCACCAGAGGCACAGAAGTGTATGGGGAAACTGAAACTGAGGTCACCATGAAACTAGAGCAACTTTGGCCACCAAATCAGATACTTTTTAAAATATTTTTTTAATTGCATGATGATCAGTGATGATGATGATGTAATGCTGCTGCTGTGGAAGTGCATGCGCTTTGAGACTACTTGACAGGGCTGTTCTATCCTGGCATCAACAGGGCCTGAGAGATATAGATACTTGTATTGTGGGTCAGGTAATTTGAGCAATACTTTCAAAATCACATCTGTAAAGTTGACGAAGCTCGACTGTGTGGTCCCATTTTTCCCATTGAGTCCACGGCACACTCTGCCGGGAGTCGGAAAAAATCCCATGACTCTTGGAATGGAATCCACGACCTTTCAGTCTGTAACCCAAGTCGCTAACCACCACGCCAAGGTGGCTCGTTTGCTTGTCATTACTATTAAACCTCTTTCTCCTTTCCTTGTTGACAGTGATGCCATGCATGGAACATTGCCTCTGGCGTTCTCGAGTGCTGCGTCATTCTAATCAATGGTGCCTCTTTTATCTCCCACATCCCAGAGCATGCCACAAGTGTAACAGATATCAAACGCTCAACCTTACCGTGCTGGCTTTCTGAGCTGATTAGGGAAGTGTTAGTTCATAAGGTTTAGACATATCCAACCTTAAGCTAAAGCACATGATAATATGGCATGGGCCACATCCAGGCCTTTCCACAAGTCCATGGCACCTAGGAGCCTCATTGGCCACTACCTGCAGGATGTTATCTGCCTGCATGAAGATGGCATGCAGAGCATCATGTCAACTGTCTAAGCGACTCATATTATCACCTCTTCAAGACCATGAGACTAGTAAGAGTTTTTCTCGTCTTTCTTTTTTTCTATTTTTGGTCTCCCTCCAGCCTTTCAGTGCTACTTTGCAGTTGTGGGATATTGCAGTTAGTGTAAATAAACGGAGTTTTTTCCCCCCCCAACTCCCTGATTAGCAAACAAACCTTCCATGTCCCACATATAAATAGTAATAATAATAATAGGAATTCATATAGCGTCATATCTTGCAAAAACAAATCAGAGCGCTTGCATTCAACCCGCTCCTACACATGCATCTAACAATGATTAACAATATTTTAACAAATTCAAATGTACACACACACACACACACACACACACACACACACACACACACACACACACACACACACACACACACACACACACACAGAGTTATACACTTCAGCAGGGTGATGGAATGCTGGCTGTTAAAGGCAGGGACAGATATGAGATGAAACAGGAGGGAAAATCTTAGGTTTGAAATAGGTATGTTTTGAGGCTGGATTTAAAACTGTCGTAAGTAGGCTTTTCACGAAGGGAGAGAGGGAGGTCATTCCAGATCACTGGACCAGAAACAGAGAAAGAGGCGACAGCTAACAGTGGATTGGTTGAATTTAGGTATTCGAAAGCACAATGTATCTGCAGGGGAGCGGAGGGAACGAGAAGGTGTGTACAAGTGGAGACATTCACAGAGATAGGAGGGTTCTGTTTTGTGTAGGCATTTGTAACAGAGGGTACTGATCTTGTACTTTACTCTCTGTGACACAGGCAACCAGTGGAGAGATCACAGGAGAGGAGTAATATGCTCAGATTTTTTTCTTTTTGAGGGCTAATCGAGCTGCAGAGTTTTTGTATGCGTTGAAGGGAGTGGATAGATGATGCTGGCAGACCAGCCAAAAAAAGAATTACAATAGTCCAGACATGAAAGAATAAGAGATGTGACAAGTTTGGATGTTGCATCAGTGGACAGGTACTTTCGGATTGCACTTATACGCCGTAATTGATAGTAGCAGAACTGGCAGGTCTAGGTGATGAAATTTTGCATAGAGAGTGTGTTGTCGATAAGAACACCTAGATACTTGACTGCAGTGGATAGAGGAACTGATGTATGGCCGAATTCTATTGAAATTGTTGTGATGGAAGAGAGTTTGTGTTTGGCCCCTACAATCATGGCTTCGGTTTTATCTGCGTTTAGCTGGAACTTGTTTTGTATCATCCAGTTTTGAATGTCTTAAAGGCAGAGTGACATATTTGTCAAGAGAGTAGGCAGATTTTCAGGAGTGTCACTGCTTTGAATCTGAAAGTCATCAGCGTAAAAATGATGGTTGATCTGGTGACGGTTTGTTATATAATAATTATGAGAAAGGAACAGTGTAGAGAGTGAACACAACAGAGCCCAGAACTTATCCCTGCAGGACTTCACATTCCAGTTTGGCAGGAATTGATTGAATCTTGTTTACTGTGACTGTTTGGAATCGGTCAGTGAGGTATGAACTAAACCAGGTAAGGGCTGCTATCTTTGATACCAAACTTTTTTTGGAGACGGGAGAGAAGGATAGAGTGATCTATAGTGTCAAATGCTGCAGATAAGTCGAGAAGAGTGAGAAGGGAGATTTTCCCTTAGTCAGAAGCATTTAGAAGCGTGTTTAACGTATGGACTAGGGTGTTTTCCTGCTGTGGTTGACGCGATAGGCAGACTGAAATGCGGGAAGAAGACTATTTGAATGAAGATGACTGTTGAGTTGTTTCAGAATACCCTTCCTTCCTACCCTGCATACAAATCGTCTCTCTTCTAATAGGTTAATCTGCCTTACCTACTGTGCAATAAGAATGAAATGACCTATAGCGGTTTGTGGTAGTCGCTTGTTGGCAGTGACATTTTGCCGGTGTTTCTCTCAAACACCAAAAATTTCATAATGTGGTTTGATTTGTTGCTTTACAAGATTCAGCGCTATATAAATTCCATACATTATATTTATTATTATGGTTTGGCTCGGCAGAGCTTGTCATGCTCATGGTTTGGATCGGCAGAGCTTGTCATGCTCATGGTTTGGATCGGCAGAGCTTGTCATGCTCATGGTTTGGATCGGCAGAGCTTGTCATGCTCATGGTTTGGATCGGCAGAGCTTAAGTTGCTGTTGTGGGAAACGATAAATTTGATATGAAAAGTGAGGAACAACAAACCTTTTTTTAAATTTTAAATCATCCCTACTCAGTACTGACTAAACATAATTTGTTCTTCTAATGTCCATTATTCTATCTATCTATCTATCTGTCCCGTAGTCTGACGACCATGGGGGCACCCTCAAAGACTCAACAACGAGTTCCCTCCATTCCTCTCTCTGTTCTGCCTTTCTCAGGGTTTTGTTGAGTTCTAGGCCTGTCCATTCGCTGATGTTATCCTCCCAGCTCTTCCTTGGTCTGCCTCTTCTTCTTCCTCTTTGGACAGTGCCTTGTAAAACTGTCTTTGCAAGTCCTTTGGATCTTGTGACATGCCCATACCATTTAAGTTTACGCTTTTTCACGATCGTTAGATAGTTCGATCATTATTACTGGCTGAATATTAGAACAAGAACATAGGCTTTATTACTTGTACAACAGGGTTGTTAATCTTGTTGAGATTATTCATGTACTTTTGAAATCTCCTGTTGGTAGGTTATGACAAATCTTGCTGAAGTGTGTGTATGTGTGTGTGTGCGCGCGCGCGCGCGTATTTAATTTTATTCTTTTTTTTTCGAGAGTAATGGAATAAGTACTTGTGTACTTTTTTACATCCTGTACCCATGAGCATGCAGTTGTGTAAATGTTGTCAACCGTTCCCACCGGCACACATTGGCCTACTCTTTCGAAAAGCGGAACGGATTTTAACGTGTGTGCAAAATGTTCTGCGTGTGTTCACACACGGGACCTCGGTTTATAGTCTCTCCGAAGGACTTTTGAGGGGAGTAGATTCGGTACTGCTGTTAACTCCAGAGGAAAAAATTAATGCTCTTGAACGAGATTCGAACCCGGGTCAGCAGATCACGAGCGCAGTGCGCTTCACTCTAACCACCAGCCTATCCCATCCCGTGTGTGTGTGTGTGTGTGTGTGTGTGTGTGTGTGTGTGTGTGTGTGTGTGCGTGTGTGCGTGCGTGTATGAGTGAGTGAGTGTGTGCGTGTATGTGTGTGTGTTTTATATTTTAGACCAACAAAGTAGCCCCGGGTCACGGAATATACACCAAAGCTGTGCGACAAACGTAGAGAATTGAAGTAAAAGAAGATTGAGGCTAAAGATGCAAAACTATAAGAGAAGCTAATCAGCAACTCAAAAAAGAAAAAGAAAAAAAGAGCACGTGAAAAGTAAAGGAAACGTGGATGGAAGAACAAGGCCAAGGTATCAAAGAAAATCTGCGGAAAAAGAAAAGAAAACCTACTAGCTTGTGAAAGACTTGATGAGAAGTATGTATCAATCATCATCATCATCATCATCATCATCATCAGTCCCGTGACCTTGGCGGTCGTGGAGGAGACACGAAAGAACATGCCGTGGTAAGCCTCCTCCATCCATCTCGGTCCTCGGCTCTGCGCAGTAGTGCCGAGTCATTCATCCTGGTCCATTCTCTGATGTTGTCCATCCATGACTTGTTCTGTCTTCCCCTCTTTCTGCCACCTTCGAGTGTTCCCTGCAGTACTGTTTTTGGCAGAGTGTTGTGAAAGAAAAATGAAACAAAAGAAAGAGCAGAACAATATAGGGCAGTCAACAAAAGAATAAGGAAGTCCATGACGGAGGCAAAAGAGAAATGGATCGGTGAACAGTGCCAAGACATTGAAGAGAACATCAAGAAAAGCAATAGCAAGAAAGCATATCAGCTGGTGAAAGACCTGACTAGCACAAAACAGGGAAAAGGTTTAACAATCCAAGACAAAAGTGGGAAATGTCTCACTGACGACCAGGATATTCTGAACAGATGGACAGAATACTGCTCCGACCTGTATAACTATAGAACGGCGGGAGATCCAGAAGTCCTTAATGTACCCGCAAGCAAAGACACAGACAGTCACCCTATCCTCCGAGAAGAAGTGGAAACAGCAGTCAGATCGCTGAAAAAGGGGAAGTCAGCAGGAGCTGACAACATTCCAGCTGAGTTGGTTCAAGCTGGAGGGGAAGCCATGATCAGCGCCCTACTAAGAATCTGCAACAAGATCTGGCAGACTGGAAAATGGCCAACACCATGGACACAGTCACTCATCATCACCCTCCCCAAGAAAGGAAATCTACAACAATGCCATAATTACCGCACAATCAGCCTCATATGCCACCCAAGCAAGGTCATGCTACAGATAATATTGAATAGACTGAAGCCACAAGCAGAGACCATCATTGCTGAGGAACAAGCAGGTTTCAGAGCAGGGCGCAGCACAACAGAACAGATATTCAACCTCAGAATACTATGTGAGCGGTACCTTCAACATCAACAAGACCTTTACCATGTATTTATCGATTTTAAGAAGGCATTTGACAGGGTGTGGCATGCAGCTTTGTGGGCAACCATGAATTTGTACAGCATCAATGCAAACCTGATCAGTCATCAAACAGCTGTACAGCGAGGCCACCAGTGCAGTGTACTACAACAACAACACTGGAGAATGGTTTCGAACAACAGTTGGAGTAAGGCAGGGCTGTCTACTCTCACCCACTCTTTTCAACATCTTCCTTGAGAGAATCATGGCTGATGCACTGGAACATCATGAAGGATCAGTCAGCATTGGTGGCAGAACGATCACAAACCTCCGCTTCGCAGATGACATTGATGGAATAGCAGGATCAGAAAAAGAGCTTGCCAGCCTAACAGAACACCTGAATAAGGCCTCCAAAACATACGGCATGGAAATCAGTGCAGAGAAGACCAAACTGATGACTAATAACACCAACGGCATTAGCACTGATATCAGGGTTAATGACCAGAAGCTGGAAACAGTTCAAAGCTTCAAGTACCTGGGAGCCATTGTATCAGACCAGGGATCCAAGCCAGAAGTAGTATGCAGGACTGCACAGACAATAACAGCTTTGTCAAAACTAAACACCATCTGGAGAGATAAAAATATCTCACTTATCTCCAAGATCAGACTAATGCGCTCCCTTGTCATATCCATATTTCTGTATTCCTGTGAATCATAGACCCTAACTGCAGATTTGGAGAGAAGAGTATAGGCGGTGGAGATGAGATGCTTTCGGAGACTCCTTGGCATCTCCTACAAAGACCACATAAGCAACGAAAGCGTGCATAACAGAATCCAGCAAACCATTGGACCCTATGAGAACCTTCTAACGATGGTGAAAAAGCGTAAACTTAAATGGTATGGGCATGTCACAAGATCCAAAGGACTTGCAAAGACAGTTTTACAAGGCACTGTCCAAGGAGGAAGAAGAAGAGGCAGACCAAGGAAGAGCTGGGAGGATAACATCAGCGAATGGACAGGCCTAGAACTCAACAAAACCCTGAGAAAGGCAGAACAGAGAGAGGAATGGAGGGAACTGGTTGTTGAGTCTTTGAGGGTGCCCCCATGGTCGTCAGACTACGGGACAGATAGATAGATAGTTGTGGCGGGTGACGTGGCCGAACCATGTCAGCTTTTTCTTCTTGACTATGGTGAGAAGGGGTTCCTGTGGACCTGCCAGCCGTGTTATTTGACTCTTGACAAATTCATTGGTCTTTCGTTCTCTCCAGGATATGCCCAGCAGTTTTCTATGGCATTTTGTTTCAAATGACTGGATTCGCTTTGTTGTTTCAGCAGTCAATGTCCAGGTTTCACCTCCGTACAGCAGGATAGTCTGAATTAAGGCTTTGTAGAGCTTTAGTTTGATTGGGAAGCTGATCTCTTTACTTTTCCATATGGTGGTGAGTTTTTTCATGGAAGATGTTGCCATGGCTAGTCTGACTTTGATTTCTGTCGTCGATCGCCCATCCTTTGTGAGTGTAGCGCCAAGGTATTTAAAAGCGTCTACCTCCTCCAGTTGCTGGCCGTTCATGTAAATTTTAGCAGTGGCGTTGCTCGTGCTGTTCACAAGTACTTTACTTTTCTCCGAGCTCACCTCCATCCCATATGCTCCAGCTCTGTTCTCAAGTCTGGTCGTAAGATCTTGCAGCTCTGTGTTACTTCCGCCCATGAGGTCAATGTCATCGGCAAACCGCAAGTTGTTGAGGGGTTTGCCGCCAATGGAGATGGTAGTGTGGAAGTCATGGAGGGTCTCTCTCATAATGTTTTCCAAGAACAGATTAAACAGGACTGGAGATAACGGGCATCCTTGTCGCACCCCAAGATTCTACATATGGATGAGTGCAGGTTACCTTTTAAGTCTTACAAGATGCTTTATGATCTAGATGTCAAGGGGAAAAGCACTTGGGCTTCACAAATACGTACTGTTTATGTGAACTTGGCTTTGGGTTTGTTTGGCTCAATCAAGGTGTCGGAAATCGTAGAGAGTTTATCAAGGTTTTCAGGCAAAGACTGATTGACTGCCGTTGGCAGCAGTGGAGTGTTCATATACAAAACAGTGACAGATTTCAAATGTACAGACAATTTATAGGTTCACACGATGTCAAACCTTATCTAAAGCTTGATATGGACATACATTTGAAAAGAATTATGTCTAAATTTAGACTTGGTGTATCAGACATAAATGTTCATAAATTTAGATACATAGAACATTATGATGTTGACCTCAGGTTGCTATGCCCATTATGCAAGCAAACAGTGGAAGATGAAGTTTATTTTGTGCTGTGCTGTCCAATATTAGAAGATGTGAGACAGAATTACATTCCGGTAAAGTATAGTAGACAGCCTAATTTATTTAGTTTCCGTCTACTCATGGCATCTAGTCAACCTGAGATCGTGCGCAGCCTTGCTTTATATTTGTGTAAAGCCTTTAGAATAAGAGATATCTTGGTTTCTTAAGTCATATTTTTGTGGAACTGATTTTAATTGTGGTAGTTGTGGGTATACATTAACATTTTGGTTTTTTGTGTTACTTATTTTTCTCACTAAAATACTAAGCAGTTAGGCAACCCCCCTTCATGTATGGGCCAAAGGCCTTTTTGTGAATAAATCTTTCGAGTTCTCTCTCTCTCTCTCCTCCTCTCTCTCTCTCCTCTCTCTCTCTCTCTCTCTCTCTCTCTCTCTCTCTCTCTCTCTCTCTCTCTCTCTCTCTCTCCCCTCCCTCCCTCTCCCTCTCTCTTTCTCCCTCTCACTCTCTCTCACCCTCTTTGTGTGTGTGTGTGTGTGTGTGTGAGAGAGAGAGAGAGAGAGAGAGAGAGAGAGAGAGAGAGAGAGGTCTTCTTCTTGTACAAGCGCTCCTCCCCCCCCCCCCCCCCCTCTCTCTCTCTCCCCTCCCGTGAGTTTCTTCCCCCCCCCCCCCCCCCCCCTCTTTTCTCTGTTTCTTGTTTTTAAGTTGTTGGTTCAGATTCAATTCAATTCAATTCAATTCAAATTCAATTCAAAAGCTTTATTATCTCAAAGACAGAGAATTTCCGGCGGGTTACTCGCCATACATACATGGTGCAGATTTAAAGTCTATATGTAATGTTTACAATAGCTATTCTTGAGTGTTGCGGTTTTTAACTTACACTCTACTCTCTTTACCTCAATGTATCGCTCTCTGTATCTCCGTACCCTTTCCCGTCGTTTTCCCCTTCGTTATCTTCCAATGTCTGCTTCCCCTTCCATCCACCCCCACCTCCCGCAGGTATAATTTTTATCACTTTAAAAAATAAGAGGGAGGGGGGGTGGGCGTTTTAGCAATGATTGACTGTAATTGAGGCAGGTTTGCAAAATGAACACACAGCCCTACTAGGGGGGTAGGCTGGTAGGTAGGCAGTGTCTTTTTTTTCCATGTGTTAGTTGTCTTTTCGCTTGCTTGAGTGAAAAGAAAAGTTTCGGGCAGGGCGAACTAACAATAAAGGAAGGACCTGTATTTGTACGAAAGATAGATGGGTTTATAACATGTGAACAAGATGTGTGTGTGTGTGTGTTTATTTATTTATTTATTTATTTATTCTTTTATATCGAGGATAATGGAATAAGCATTTATGTTCTTTTTTACATCTAGTCCCAGTGCGTATGCGGTTTTGTAAATTTTGTCATCCGTTCCCACCGGCACACAATGGCCTACTCTTACAAAAAGCGGAACAGGATTTAACGTGTGCGCAAGATGTTCTGCGTGCATTCGCACACGGGGGGGGGGGGGGGGGTGCGCGCGCGCGCGCGTGTGTGTGTGTGAGCACAGGATTTGTGTTTATTTTGTTGCTCGGAGCACTTATTGGGAACTATGGTAAGAATTATTGTTAATTCAATGGGAAAATCCCCTTAAACGGATACGAATCCAACCGCATCTTCTAAAAGCTGTTAGTCCTGTGCTCAAACCATTAGGCTATATCACCCCACCCCCCCTCTACATCACTAACGAATGATTCACACACACACACACACACACACACACACCGCAGAGAAAGAAGCGGGGTGAAAGATACGGAGGAAAGTTTTGCTTGTTGCAGTAGTTCCTTATGTTGATGATAATTATAAATGCAGATATGCTGAACATTTTCCATTATAACATAACAAGCTATGCCTGTTACGGACACAGTTTGTAATCAATGATAAACCATTGAACTTTTAAACGTCAAACTCTTAAATCAGCGTGAAAGAAAAATGCAGTTATGAAGTCTGGAATAGTTCGTGTCTGTCTGGAGATCCAGAGAGCCTTTTCAAGAAAGTAAGCTTTATATGAATTATATGGTAACATAAAATAGCCTTTTATGAACTCTGTCGAATTGAAACAAGAGCTTTATGTAGTGATTAATGCTCTACTGTTTCCTTTTTATAGCTGAAAACACAGTGTAGTTTGTCAATAGGTGAGGATTAAATTAATCAGTGTTTAAATCGCTTATTCTAAGGTGTAATTTACAATAATTACTTTGTTTATTGTTTCTGCAAAAATAAAAGACATGAGGAAAGTACAGAACAGTCAACAAACAGTGGTTAATTTTGCTCGTTTTATTTGTTGAAAACGCTTCATCTAATTATCCATAGTTATATTTTTATTTGTATAGCGCTTTTAAGTCACGGCAGACTTTTTTGTGTGAAATTCGGGCTGCTGTCCCCAGGGAGAGCGTGTCGCCACAAGAGCAGCACCAATCATTTATTTATTTATTTGTTTATTTAGTTTAATCCTTCGTGTATGTGTATTTGTTTCCCAATCAGAGTGGATTTTTAAATATAATTTTGTTAGAAACAACTTTCTTGTAGTTGTGGGTTCTTTTAACTTTTAAATATAAATACAAATACAACCATGGTAGTTTGAAGCGTTTTTGTATGTTTCTTCCATTTTTCGATAGCCAACTGGTCTTAATATCGCTTCATGATATTACAAATTTATTAACAGTGACAATTTCATACTAAATGAAGCAGATAAAATTTGATTATATCAATCACGGTGTGTACGTGCGTGCATGCGTGTGTGTGTGTGTGTGTGTATGTGTGCGTGCATGCGCGCGCGCGTGCGTGCGTGCGAGAGAGAGAGAGAGAGAGACAGACAGACAGACAGACAGACAGACAGACAGAGACAGACAGACTTCAATTGAATTGAATTGAATTAATTCCATTTAAAGAGGGTTATGGCGTAAGCAGACATGTTTGGGTTTGTTTTTGATTTTTTAGAACCAGCCGTTTTTGCAACAAGTACACATGAAAACAACAAAAAAAAGTTTTCAACCAAATAATAGACAAACGAGAGAGGTTCAGATTCATATTCATAATATTTTATTGCCATTTAAGTCATGTAGACTTATTTGACACAACAAAAACATCAATTATAATGAACTTTTTTGGCTAAAAGTGATGTACACTAAAAACATGTTGCATTCAACTTCTCTTTTTCTCTTTTTTTCAAAACACTCATACACATCTGATAACTGCTTGATATATATCAACTGTGATAATGTCACTTAATTTATGTACATAGTTTATGAGTTCTTTGTGTTTGGTTTTGATTTTTAATATTTCTGAGTTCATCATATAAAATACATTCGAGTAAATGAAATTCATCTTCTATTTTGTTACAGTGTCTACATTTTCTGTCCTCTCTGGATATATTTTGGTGCCTCCCTTTCTCTATCATTAAATTGTAACAGCTTTTGCGAAATTTACACTACGTCATCTTATGGGTTTTGTTTTCATAGTTTATTAAATATGGTTCCAATCTGTATTCTTTGGTAGCATAATAATAAAATGTTAGTTTTGCAAACTCTTTCTTCTGTTAGATCCAAAATGTTTTACAGCATAACTCAACCGATGAACATTAAGAGTACTTTGGTTCTTCCAGACATGTTTGAATCCAATTGTGTATAAAATATTTTTCACTGTGTTGATCCATTTATCGTATGTATTCTTTTGATACATGTAGTCGTGTACTATTCTGATATAAGAGTCTGGTTTTGATTCTGTCAAATGAATCCAAAAGGATATTATCTGGCAGATGATTTTAAGGGTCAGTGGAAATCTTCCTAATTCACCCATTGAGATTTATCTGCCTTTGCGCCTGTCGGCAGCACTGTGTGTGGCTCTGTGTTTGAATGCTGGATGTGTGTGTTTTTCTGCTTCCTTTCCAGAAATTTTTACATCTTCTTGTTCGTGTTTTCTATCTATCTATCTGTCCCGTAGTCTGACGACCGTGGGGGCACCCTCAAAGACTCAACAACCAGTTCCCTCCATTCCTCTCTCTGTTCTGCCTTTCTCAGGGTTTTGTTGAGTTCTAGGCCTGTCCATTCGCTGATGTTATCCTCCCAGCTCTTCCTTGGTCTGCCTCTTCTTCTTCCTCCTTGGACAGTGCCTTGTAAAACTGTCTTTGCAAGTCCTTTGGATCTTGTGACATGCCCATACCATTTAAGTTTACGCTTTTTCACCATCGTTAGAAGGTTGTCATAGGGTCCAATGGTTTGCTGGATTCTGTTATGCACGCTTTCGTTGCTTATGTGGTCTTTGTAGGAGATGCCAAGGAGTCTCCGAAAGCATCTCATCTCCACCGCCTGTACTCTTCTCTCCAAATCTGTAGTCAGGGTCCATGATTCACAGGCATACAGAAATATGGATATGACAAGGGAGCGCATTAGTCTGATCTTGGAGATAAGTGAGATATTTTTATCTCTCCAGATGGTGTTTAGTTTTGACAAAGCTGTTATTGTCTGTGCAGTCCTGCATACTACTTCTGGCTTGGATCCCTGGTCTGATACAATGGCTCCCGGGTACTTGAAGCTTTGAACTGTTTCCAGCTTCTGGTCATTAACCCTGATATCAGTGCCAATGCCGTTGGTGTTATTAGTCATCAGTTTGGTCTTCTCTGCACTGATTTCCATGCCGTATGTTTTGGAGGCCTTATTCAAGTGTTCTGTTAGGCTGGCAAGCTCTTTTTCTGATCCTGCTATTCCATCAATGTCATCTGCGAAGCGGACGGAGATTTGTGATCGTTCTGCCACCAATGCTGACTGATCCTTCATGATGTTCCAGTGCATCAGCCATGATTCTCTCAAGGAAGATGTTGAAAAGAGTGGGTGAGAGTAGACAGCCCTGCCTTACTCCAACTGTTGTTCGAAACCATTCTCCAATGTACACTGCACTGGTGGCCTCGCTGTACAGCTGTTTGATGACTCTGATCAGGTTTGCATTACCCTTTGTCTCTAAAGTACTAGAAAAAGTTGTTCTCAAACAGCTCAACAGTCACCTTCATTCCAATGATCTTCTTCCCACTTTTCAGTCTGCCTATCGCCCCAACCACAGCACCGAAACCACCCTAGTCCATACTTTAGATACACTTCTACTTGCTTCTGATGCAGGAAAAATCTCCCTCCTCACTCTTCTTGACTTATCTGCAGCCTTTGATACCATAGATCACTCAATTCTTCTTTCTCGCCTCCAAAATACGTTTGGTATTAATGGCACAGCCCTCACCTGGTTTACTTCATACCTCACAGACCAGTTCCAGAAAGTTATTGTAAACAAAATTCAATCAAAACCTGTCAAAATGGAATGTGGAGTCCCGCAGGGATCAGTCCTGGGCCCTGTTCTCTTTACTCTCTACACTGCTCCACTCTCACATATAATAAACAACCACCCTATTGATCATCATTTCTATGCCGATGATACTCAACTTCAGTGCAGCGATACTGTTGAAAACTTGCCTTCCCTCCTGACAAATATGTCCTACTGCCTTCAAGACATTCAAAACTGGATGACTCAGAACAAGTTACAACTTAATGCCGATAAAACCGAAGCCATGCTCATAGGGACCCAACATAAACTTTCCTCTATCGCAAAAACTTCAATAGAATTCGGCAATACGTCAGTTCCTTTGTCCAACTCTGTGAAGTATTTAGGAGTAGTTCTTGACAACACACTCTCTATGAAAAAATTCATCACCCAGACCTGCCAGTCTTGCTACTATCAATTACGGCGCATAAGTGCGATTCGCAAGTATATGTCCACTGATGCAACTTCCAAGCTTGTCACATCTCTCATTCTTTCACGTTTAGACTACTGTAATTCTCTTTTGGCTGGCCTACCAGCATCATCTACCCACTATTTTCAACGCATACAAAACTCTGCAGCTCGACTGGTCCTAAGAAAGAAAAAATCTGAACACATCACTCCTCTTCTGCGATCTCTTCACTGGTTGCCTGTCTCACAAAGACTGGAGTATAAGATCAATACACTCTGTTTCAAATGTCTCCACAAATCTGCACCCTCTTATCTCTGTAACTGTCTTCACTGTACACTCCATCCCGTTCCCTTCGTTCAGCCGCAGATACTTTGTGCTTTCGAACACCCAGATTCAAACAAACCACTGTTGGCCCGTCGCTCCTTCTCTGTTTCTGGTCCACCACCTGGAATGACCTCCCTCTTCACTTCGTCAAAAGCCTTCACTTGATTCCTTCAAATCCAGCCTCAAAACACAACTATTTTCCTACCTGAGACTTTCCCCCACATATCTGTCCCTAATTTTCAACAGCATCTTTCACCTTCTAAGTGTTGTTCCATGTGTGTGTGTGTGTGTGTGTGTGTGCGTGTGTGTGTGTGTGTGTGGTGTGTGTGTGTGTGTGTGCGTGCGTGTGCGTGCGTAGTGCGCGCGCATGGATTTGAAATCTGTTGCTCATTATGTTTAAGGAGAGTTGCATGCCTGTAAATGATTGAGTGCAAGCGCTTCGATTTGTTTGTTTTTTACAAGATTCAGCGCTATATAAATTGCATATATTATTATTATTATTATGCTGTACAAATTCATGGTTGCCCATAAAGCTGCATGCCACACCCTGTCAAATGCCTTCTTAAAATCGATAAATACGTGGTAAATGTCTTGTTGATGTTGAAGGTACCGCTCACATAGTATTCTGAGGTTGAATATCTGTTCTGTTGTGCTGCGCCCTGCTCTGAAACCTGCTTGTTCCTCAGCAATGATGGTCTCTGCTTGTGGCTTCAGTCTATTCAATATTATCTGCAGCATGACCTTGCTTGGATGGCATATGAGGCTGATTGTGCGGTAATTATGGCATTGTTGTAGATTTCCTTTCTTTGTGTTCGTGTTTTCACCCTGAGTTATTTGGTCACAACATTTTTCCTTGTTATTATCTACTTTTTGCGATATTTCGATGTGTAATTTTCATCGAAAAAGCGTAAACTTAAATGGTATGGGCATGTCACAAGATCCAAAGGACTTGCAAAGACAGTTTTACAAGACACTGTCCAAGGAGGAAGAAGAAGAGGCAGACCAAGGAAGAGCTAGGAGGATAACATCAGCGAATGGACAGGCCTAGAACTCAACAAAACCCTGAGAAAGGCAGAACAGAGAGAGGAATGGAGGGAACTGGTTGTTGAGTCTTTGAGGGTGCCCCCATGGTCGTCAGACTACGGGACAGATAGATAGATAGATAGAATTTTCATCTCTGTTTGAATTGTTCAAAATTTGGATTCGACTTATGAATTGTGTTTACCTGACTGTGCTGGTCTTTGTGACCCATTTTAATCTGACCCTACTGCCGTTCAACAAATTGCACGTGATTCACGAACTGACACCACCCCCCATCAATCAAGTCTAGTGTGTGTTGTTCTGCTACTATGGCAGTGAGAGCCGCGGACATTAGAGCTATGCTCGCACCTGAATTTTGTCAAAAACTGTACACGCTTGCTCCTGATATAAAGCAGCATATAACACACTTAGGCATTCATCGCTGCAAAACCAGACAGGGAACACGGGCAGGCCGACGTCATCGCCAGTGGAGGGCTTCCCTCTCCCGTGTCTCCCCCCTCACCTCTAACGTCACTTCTGTTACCCCTGACAACGCTTCTTCCCCATGCTGCCGTCCACCTGCCCCTTCAGCTTTTGATTGTTCTGTTGTTTGTGACTCTGATAATGTTTTTTGTTCTGATGATTATGATGTATATCATGATGTGTTTCAAACACCGAATCCCCCTGATTAGCACAGTTCTTTCACCATCTTCTACTCCTGATTCACCATCCAAACTCTTGTCTGTTCTTCCGCTAGCCGCATCTCCACCATCGCCTTCGTCCTCTTCCTCTGATGCTTGTCCAAACTCATCACTTTCATCTTCAACCTCTCCACCTCCTTCAGATCTCCTTCAAGTTTGTTTGTTCAATGTGCAGTCTGTCTGTCCAAATGGAAAAGCCGACTACATTTCTGATTTCATCTCTTAAAAAAACATTGACTTAACCTTCCTCATCGAAACTTGGCTTAAACCACATGGCCATGAGCCAAAAATAAAACAGCTGACTCCTCCTGGATATAAAACTATTTCTTTCCCCCGACTCTCTCGAGGAGGTGGGATTGCCATCATTCTCAAAGACATATTGGAACTGTCTCTTTCTTTCAGTCACAACCTTCAATTCTCACATGAATCTTATGAAGTTTGCGAAATCAATCTCAACCTACCTGGCCACTCTATTACTATCTGCTGCCTTTACCGTCCACTCCCAGCCGTAAAAACAACCTAACATCTTCCTCTTTTCACCAAGAATTCCAGTCACTCTCCGACACTACAGCCTCTCTCCCACTAAACTTATAATTCTTGGTGACTTCAACTTCCATTTCGACAACCAGTCTTCTCCAGATGTCAAACGTCTTTCTCTTTCTCTGTCCAACCATTCTCTCTCTCAACTGGTAAACGAAGCAACGCACAGATCTTGTAATATTTTAGAATGGCTGATTACTAATGCTTCATTTAATCTTGTCACATCTGCTTCTGTCACTGACGAACTGCATTCTGATCATTCCGCCATTCTTTTCCATCTCAACATCACAAAACCTGTCGGAAAGATGAAATATGTTACTCGTCGCAATCTTAAGGCCTTAGACATTCATAGCTTCTCTTCACAAGCTTCCGAACGTTTTTCACAAACCTCTGACCACACTGACCTCTCTGACCACTATAACACTATTCTCCGCCAACTGCTTGATGAGCATGCACCTCCTACTGACCATCTCCTCCCTGACAGACCCTGTGCGCCATGGTATACCCAAGACATCTTGATAGCGAAGCGCAAACGCCGGCAACTAGAACGGCAGTGGCGGAAGTCAAAAACCGAAATCACCAAACAGCTTTTCCGAAAACAAATAAACAAAGTCAAACTCTTAATCCATTCAGCAAAGACAGACTACTACTCTTCCCAAGTTCTCTGTGCTACATCCATAAAATCTCTTTTTTCCCTCACCTCAAATCTCCTTGGATCTGCAAAAACAACTTCTCTGCCTAACACCCACAGCCTGTCTGAACTTCCATCCATATTTTCTGCCTTCTTTTCAGACAAAGTTCGAAACATACGCTCCAGACTGGATCAGATTCAATTCCAGCCTGCGCCTCCTGATCCCCAGTTCACTGGCACTCCTCTCTTTTCCTTCCATCCCACAAATGAAAAAGAAATCATGACAATTCTGAAGGAAATGACTATGAAATCATGCGACCTTGATCCCATACCTGCTCCTGTTTTCTCACAATGCCTTCCACAGCTTGTACCTATTATCACTAAAATAGTAAACTCATCTCTTGTGTCAGGAAATTTTCCATCAGCTCTTAAAACAGCAATAGTCACACCTCTACTGAAAAAGCACGACATCGATCCCAACATTCTGAAGAATTATAGGCCTGTCTCAAACTTACCCTTTGTCTCTAAAGTACTAGAAAAAGTCGTCTCAAACAGCTCAACAGTCACCTTCATTCCAAAGATCTCCTTCCCACTTTTCAATCTGCCTATCCCCCAACCACAGCACCGAAACCACCCTAGTCCACACTTTAGATACACTTCTACTTGCTTCTGATGCAGGAAAAAATCTCCCTCCTCACTCTTCTTGACTTATCTGCAGCCTTTGATACCATAGATCACTCAATCTTCTTTCTCGCCTCCAAATGCGTTTGGTATTAATGGCACAGACCATCACCTGGTTTTACTTCATACCTCACAGACCGGTTCCAGAAAGTTATTGTAAACAAAATTCAATCAAAACCTGTCAAAATGGAATGTGGAGTCCCGCAGGGATCAGTCCTGGGCCCTGTTCTCTTTACTCTCTACACTGCTCCACTCTCACATATAATAAACAACCACCATATTGATCATCATTTCTATGCCGATGATACTCAGCTTCAGTGCAGTGATACTGTTGAAAACTTGCCTTCCCTCCTGACAAATATGTCCTACTACCTTCAAGACATTCAAAACTGGATGACTCAGAACAAGTTACAACTTAAAAAAATATATGAAAAATGGTTATTTGATAATACGGGATTAGAGGTAGTTAACTATCATTGCTATTTGGAATTTAAATTTGTATCTATGATTAGCGCAAAGATAGGTACATCACATTTGGTTACTAAAGGTAATAAAGTAGTTACACAGCTTTACAAAGTTTTCCATAAGTGCAAGGAAATGACTAACACATTAAAAACATTGATATCAAAATACAGCGAATAATGTTATATTGAGATGAAATTTGGGGTTTAAATAGAGTAGAACGTCTAGAAAAAGTACATTTAATCGCTTGCCAAAAATTTCTAGGTGTGCCAGCCACGACACCAAATAAAATGGTATATTACATGCCTTTAAACAGAAACTTGCAGATTGTTTTGCCTAGGACTGGACTGGCACCATTAGAGATAATAATAATAATAATAAATGGAATTTATATAGCGCTATATCTTGCAGAGACAAATCAAAGCGCTTGCACTCAACTCATTCTTACACAGTCATTCAACCAGTGACAAGCAATAGTTCCATCAAGTCCAAATGTGCACACACGCGCCACACACACACATCACACACACACACACACACACACACACACCACACAGAGGTCACACACACCTGGCAGGGCAATAGAATCTTGCTGTTGAAGGCAGGAAAAAACTATCAGATGAGGCAGGAGAGGAAAATCTTAGGTTTGAAATAAATGTCTTGAGACTGGATTTAAAAGTGTCATAAGAAGGCTTTTGGCGGAGAGAGAGAGGGAGATCATTCCACATCAATGGACCAGAAATAGAGAAAGAGCGACGGCCGATGGTGGATTGGTTGAATCTAGGTATTCGTAAGGACAAGGTATCTGCAGCAGAGCGGAGAGAACGAGAAGGAGTGTACAAGTGAAGACATTCACAGAGGTAGGCGGTGCTGTTTTGTGGAGACATTTGTAACAGAGGGTAACTGATCTTATAGTTTACTCTCTGTGGCACAGGCAGCCAGTGAGAGATGGCAAGAGAGGGTAATAAGCTTCAAATTTTTTTCTTTCTGCGATTAGACAGCTGCAGAGTTTTTATACTTTGAAGGGATTGGATTGATGAGCTGGCAGACCATCCAATCAGAATGTTGCAATAGTCCAGACGTGAAAAGAATGAGAGACGCAACTATTAGGGATGTTGCATCTGTGGACAAGCACTTTCGAATTGCACTAACACGCCGTAATTGATAGTATCAGGACCTGGCAGGTCTGAGTGATGAATTTTTGCATAGAGAGTGTGTTGTCAATAATGACCCCTAGATACTTCACAGCAGTGTATAAAGGGACAGATGCATTGCCAAGTTGTACTGAGTCTGTTGTGAAAGGAAGAGAGTTTTGTGTTTGGTCCCTACAAGCACGGTTTCTGTTTTATCTGCATTTAGCTGTAATTTGTTCTGATCATCTCAATTTGGATATCTGAAAGCAGTTGGGACCATATTATTGAAAGAGAAGAAGGCAGATATTCAGGAGTGACGCTGCTTAGAATCTGAAGAGTCATCTGCCATAAAAATGAATGTTGATCTATGGCGGTTAAATAAATGTGACAGTGGAAGCATGTAGAGGGTGAAAAGACAGGGCCCAGACATATCCCTGTTGGAACTCCAAATTCCAATCTTGCAGGTACTGTCTGAATCTTTGTTTACTGTGACTGTCTGAATCGGTCAGTAAGGTATGACCTAAACAGGTAAGGGCTGAACCAGTAACACAAAATGTTTTTGAAGACGGGAGATAAGAATATAGTGTCAATAGTGTCAAAGGCTGCAGATAAGTCGAGTAGAGTAAGAAGGGAGATTTTCCCTGAGTTCCAGAAGCAAGTAGAAAGTGTGTTTTAAGGTGTGGGCAAGGGTAGTTTCAGTGCTGTGGTTGACCGCGATTGGCAGACTGAAACGCAGGAAGGATACTGTTGGAAGAAAGGTGGTTGTTGAGGCTGTTTTAGAACTGCTTTTTTCAAGGACTTTAGTTTAGAGATAAAAACGGTAGGTTGGGAAACAGGTTCTTATAGTTCTTCAGAATGTTGGGGTTCAAGGTCTTGCTTTTTGAGTAGAGGTGTGACAAGGCAGTTTTAGAGCTGAAAGGAAACATTTCCAGAGACAAGAGATAAGTTTACTATATTCGTAATAGTGGGAATAAGTGTGCGGCACTGTGCAAAAAGAGAAGCAGGTATGGGATCAAGAATTCACATGATATTATAGTCATTTCCTTATCAGAATTAGTTCGATTTTCTTTCTCGCTTGCGGATGAAAGGAAAGGAGAGGAGAGCCATAAGAATGGGGATCATAAGTTCAGCAGGAAAGGAGTCCTGAGATCCAACCTGGAGCGAATGTTCGGACTTTTGTCAGAGAAGAAACAGAAAATAAAGAAGAATTTCAAAGTTGTCGTGAATAGAAGGCAGAGGACTAGCCTACTCAGATCCAAGAAACTTGATGTGAGGAAAATAGAGACTTCATAGACTGGCATCAGACTTGAGAAGATAATAATTGTTTTTGCTGAACGTATAAGGTTTTAACTTTTGTTGATTTTGTTTACGAAGAAGCTGTTGTTTCGTCCGGTTTTTGTTTTTCGCCAACGCCGCTCTAGTTCCGGCGTTTTGCGTTTTGCGACCAGGATGTCACGGTTGTACCATGAGTGGCACATGGCCTATCAGGCAGAGATTGTCAAAGAGGAGCAAGCTCATCAGGAAGTTGGCTGAGGACGGTATTGAGTGCTTAGAAGGGTCATAATGGTCAGGGGGGTTGTGATAGGCTTCAACACTTGGGAAAGGAAGTTTGAATATCAATGCTTTGAGGTTGCGACGGTAATGCACTATTGTTTCTGATAGGCTTTGCCAATGTGAGAAAGAAAAGAAATGCAAATGAACGAAAAGCATTTCGAAGTGAACAGATACAGACAGAGAATTGACTAGACCTTGAGAATATCGGTAATAAGCCAGTCTAATAATGTGCCTGATCTGTGTTTTGGTTCAGTATTATAAGCTGGGAAAGAGAGTGATTTGACAAGGAAAGAGAAAGACGCATGACAACAGAATGACTGGTTTCGAAGTGATAGTTAAAGTCCCCCAAGAATGATACGTTTTTTGGAGAGAGGCTGTAATGTTCAAGGAGTGACCTGAAACTCTTGGTGGAAAACTAAGATTCAGATTGTTCTACGTTGGAGGCGGACGGCAAAGGCAACAGAAAGTAACAAGTGGCAGGTAAGGTGAGGTTGAGTTCACAGACTTCGAAAGATTCGGGTGAAACGAAGGGAGTGACAGATAGACAGAGCTGGATGCAGAGTGTCTTTGTAGATTATGGCAAGCCCATCTATCCACCACCACGGAAGAGTCGGGGAAAGAAAGAGTATTTGTAGCCAGTGGAGTCAGCTCGAATATATGTGATGGTTTTAGAAACCTGAAAGACTTTTTGAAAAAGAAAAGAGCATATCAAGAAACGGGTAATATGTTTTCGCGTTGCCGTACACAAGTACGATTCATTGCCCAACTACTGAACGGAGGAGAGTAATGCACATCGCTTATAATAGTTCAAACGAGTTAACAATGCCACTGCTTGCAAAGACCAAATAGAGAATGAAGAAATCTTTTATTCATTTGTCCCAAAGAATATCAAGAAAAATTTTCTTACATATTCGAAGCCTTCCTTTGCAACGTGCTACTTAAAGCTACAATATACCTGCTGACAGATACTATTTAAATCATGATTATTTTTCATGCAACCAACAAGAAGAAATGGAAAACTTTCTAGAAATTGATTTATTTTTCATGTTTACTACACTTAAGAACATTTGTTAATTTTGAGGCACGTGAATTGTGTCATGATAAATATTTAAGATATGGCTGATGTAGTTCTCTTGTTTTATTATTGCTGATGCATTATTTCATATTTACATTGATAGTAAGTTTATAACACTTATGTCATAATTATGCCCACTCTGTATGCTCACCATTCTTTTGTATTGTGGTCTTAGGCTGATGGACAGTCAGAGTCTGAAGTCTCTCTCTTGTTATTCTCTCTACTCTCTTTCCCATACCCCTGCCCTTTCTCTCTCATGCATTGTGCTCTCAGGGGCATATTCTTACATAATTATTGGATAAACAAAAACTGATACACACATGTTTGGGTATAGTTTTGAATTAGAGGAAACTGTTTTAGAGACTCTACAACCTTTTTATGAACTGTGTTTTGGTGTAACCATACAACTGAGAAACAGCAGAATCCCACTGCGCTGGCATACAAGAAGAATATTAATGGTTTCAATCAAAAAAATGTGAGATTTTTAACTTCGCAGTCTTCTCACGACGAGGTAAATATGCAACACCGCTCTAAGTTTGCAGTAAAAGGGCTAATGTCAGAACACCCACTGCTAAAACAAACCGGTAGATTGACATGGCAGGAAAAAAGTCTCACTGGTCGAGCAAACCTCATCGTGGCCTGTTCTTGGTGGTGACCTATGGGCACTAACAGAAAAAAACAATAGTAGATTTGCTATTGATGTTTTAAGTTGTTCTAAAAGCAGTATAAATATACACAGGACATAGCGGTAATTGACGCTGAATAATGAATGAAACTATGTCCATATGTCAATGTGTCTGTTTAAGTGACGATGTTATGTTAACAGCCTGTGCAGCGGGCTGTGGTGCCAGGGCACTGTATGAGGATCAACACCGGAGCCCCCCTGCCACCAGGGGCTGACGCTGTCACGCAAGTGGAGGACACTCGCCTGGAGAAGACGGACAGTCGGGGACAGGAGGAGCTGGAGATCTCCGTCCTCGTGCCTCCCACCCCGGGACAGGACATCAGGTGATGGGAACACAACACGAGAGAGAGAGAGGGGGGTGTGGGGAGAGAAGAAGGGGGGGGTGTTTGGAGAAATAATGTATCTCCTTGATTTTCATCGTAAAACTGCCAAAAACAACGGTGGAAAGTTGTCTACACATACCACATTGGCCTGCTGTACTTTGATGTAACCTTCCTGTTAGTTGTTCATTTCTAGTTACCTAGCATACTCCGTGAATCAGCGCCAGTGAGTTGAAGAACGCCAAGGGGGAAAAAAACTTGATGAAAGCACTACTTTTTATTTTCTGTTGGTTTTTTTTAGCCTGTTAGGTGGTGTCGTGTGTGTGTGTGTGTGTGTGTTGTGTGTGTGTGTGTGTGTGTGTGTGTGTGTGTGTGTGTGTGTATTAGTTGTAGTAGTAGTTGTAGTAGTCGCCAATTTAAAGTCTTTCCTCTTTGATATCAACCCAGATGATAAGCATATATATATATATATATATATATATATATATATATATATATTTATATATATATATATATATATATATAAAATATGAATGTATGTGCGTATGGATGGATGTAAGTGTGTGTGTGTGGGAAGGGGGGGGGGGGTTGTCTGTCTGTCTGTTTCTGTGCTTTCTCTGATCGTTTGTTTATTGTCTTTGCACTTCAGTGTGATTTAGACAAACTGCTGTAGTATAACCGTCGTCATCATCATCTACAACATTAATAATGATAACAATAATGATTATGACAATGATGATGATCTAATATTCAGAGCAGTGATTCTTACGCAAATGGTGTTTGGAAATAACGCTAACAACTGATATTTCAAAGAGTAAGACTGATACAGAGCATTGCGTACATTATTGTATGGTGCAAGCGTAAATGTGAAAATTGTATATAATCTTTTGCTGCTTTGATTTGAACTGATAATGATAGATTTTAATGACATTTGAACAACTGCATGTTGCATCTTTATTTGTTTATCTGTATCTGTGTTTCATACATGTAAGCGCATGTGAAGCGCAACATCCTTTATTTCAGACATTTACGCATAGTTTAAAAACTTGTATTTGAGGCATTTAAGTATATTTTTTTTTAAAATTACCTATTCTGTGTGAACAAGGGAATCATTTGAAAGGAGTTACAACACCGTTTGCATGCACTAGTTTAGTTAGATTTGATCAACTTTATTTCGAACGTCAAGAATCTGGCGAGCTTAACCGGGAACTAAAAATGTCGCATATTGCACTTTAAAACACCTCTTTAATTACACACACACTGTACCGTGGCTCACTAATGCAATAAGCGATAGCTGTTTGCCATTCTTGCATCGTAAACACTGAAGTCTGAAAGAACTATAACTCTGAGAGTGCTAGTGCCTTGCACATGCATAGAGACCCGTCTTTTTTTCCCCCAGCTGCCATGTTCCCACCTTGTGTGCTGTGAGCGGATAAGTATCTATTTACTTTCTCACAATCAACTGATTGTTGTTGCTATTGTTTGATGTCTTGAGACACTTATGTGAAGTGTTTAGGATGGAAAGCGAGGGTTTAGAAGATTTTGTCCAATGAATTCTCCTACCCACAGACCAACATTTTTCCCGGTTTTCCCAAACCCCCCTCTCTTCTTGTTTGTCTTTCCCTTGAAGTGTCATTGCAACTCAGGTGCAGTTCTGCTGCGGTGACCATAAGCTATGGTTCTGTTGAGATGTTGTCATCTTGCGATCTTCCCGTAGTCCTTCATTGCAGTATATAAAACTATATATAGTTATAAAACTCTTTCTGTTTCCCGACCCTCCCGAGAGGTGGCATTGCCGTCGTTTATAAAGATATACTTGAACCCGTTCTTTCATTATGTCACTACCTTCCTTTCTCACCCGAATCCTTCGAAGTCTGTGAACAGAATCTCAGCACAACTGGCCACTCTATTACTTTCTGCTGTCTTTACCGTCCAACTCCAAGCTGTAAGAATAATCTGGAATCTTCCATCAAGAGTTTCAGTCACTCCTGGATCACTACAGCCCTCTCCCAGGAAGCTTATCATTCTCGGTGACTTTAACTTTCTCTTCGACAACCGGTCTTCTCCTGATGTCAAGTGTCTTTTTCTTTCTTTGTCAAATCACTCTCTTTCTCAGCTGTTAAACGAAGCAATGGACAGATCAGGCCATATTTTAGACTGGCTCATTACTGATGTTTCCCAAGATATGGTCACATCTATATCTATAACTAACTACTTTCCGCTGTTCTTTTCTCTCTCAACATTGCAAAGCCTATCAGAAAGAAAAAGTGTGTCACCCGTCGCAATCTCCAGGCCATAGATATTTAAACTTCCTCTTCGCAAGCTGCTGTATGCCTATCACAAACCTCTGACAACACTGACCCCTCTAAACATTACAATACTCTTCTCAGCCAGCTGCTTGATGAGCATGCAACTTCCACTGACCATTTCCTGCTTGACAGTACACCCATGACATCTTGGTCGCAAATGGCATACGCAGGCAACTAGAGTGACAGTGGAGAAAAACAAAAACGGAAATCAACAAGCAGCTCTTTCGATAACAAATAAAGTCAAATCTTTAATTCTTTCAGAAAAAAACAAAGTATTACTCTTCTCAAATTCTTGATGCCACATCCATGAAATCTCTCTTTACCCTCACAACTACTCTTCTTGGGTCTGTAAAGGCAAGCCCTCTGCATTCCATGAACAACCACTCTGAACTTCCTTCTATATTTTCTGCATTCTTTTCAGACAAAATTCACATAATTCGCTCCAGACTGGATCATACTCGTTTCCAGCCTGCACTTCTTGATCCCCAATTCTCTGGAACTCCTCTCCTTTTCTTTCATTCAACAAGTGAGAAAGAAAGAAATTATAATTCTGAAAGGAATGACTATAAATCATGTGACCTCAATCCCACACTTGCTTCTATTTTCGCACAGTGCCTACCACAGCTTATACCCACTAGCACGAAGATAGTAAACTCATCTCTAGTTTTAGGAAATGTTCCATCAGCTCTCAAAACTGCTATGGTCACACTCTACTCAAAAAGCATAACTTTGACCTTAAATTCTGAAGAATTCTAGACCTGTTTCCAACCTACCTTTTATTTCTAAAGTCCTTGAAAAAGTAGTTCTAAAACAGCTCAACAACCATCTTCTCTCCAACAATCTTCTTCCTGTGATTCAGTCTGCCTATCACGTCAACCACAGTACTGAAACCACCCAAGTCCACACTTTAAACATGCTTATACTCACTTCTGACACGGGGAAAGTCTCCCTTCTCACTCTACTCGAGTTATCTGCAGCCTTCGACGCTATAGACCACTCAATTCTTCTCCCCCGTCTTCAAAAAACGTTTGGTATTACTGGCACAGCCCTCACCTGGTTTAGTTAATACCTTATGGACCGATTCCAGACAGTTGCAGTAAACATGGTTCGATAAATACCTGCCAAACGAGAATGTGGAGTCCCACAGGGATCAGTTCTGGGCCCTGTTCTTTTCACTCTCTGCACTGCTCCACTGTCACATATCACAACTGTCATCGGATCAGGTGATTTTCAGATTCAAAGCAGTGTTACTCCTGAAAATCTGCCTTCTCTCTTGATAAATATGGCCTACTGCTTTCAAGATATCCAAAACTGTATGATACAGAACAAGTTACAGGAAAACGCAGATTATACCGAAACCATGTTTGTAGGGATCAAACACAAACCCTCTTCCATAACAACAGCTTCGATAGAATTCGGCAATACATCAATCCCTCTATCAACTGCTGTGAAGTATCTTGGGGTCGTTATCGACAACACACTCTCTATGCAAAAATTCATCACCCAAACCTGCCAGTCATGCTACTATCAATTACGGTGTATTAGCGCAATTCGAAAGTACCTGTCTACTGATACAACATCCAAACTTGTAGCATCTCTCATCCTTTCACGTCTGGACTATTGGAATTCTCTTCTGTCTGGTCTGCCAGCATCATCTATCTACTCCCTTCAACATGTACAAAACTCCGCAGCTCGACTAGTCCTCAGAAAGAAAAAATCTTGAGTACATTACCCCTCTCTTGCAATTTCTCCACTGGCTGCCTGTGCCACAGAGAGTAAACTATAAGATCAGTTACAAATGTTTCCACAAAACAACACCTGCCTACCTCTGTGAATGTCTTCACCTGTGCACTCCTTCTTGCTCCCTCCACTCTGCTGGAGACACCTTGTGCTCACGAATACCCAGATTCAGCCAATCTACTGTTGACCGTCTCTCTTTCTCTATTTATGGTCCATCAATCAGGAATGACTGCCCCCCCCCCCCCCTTCACTCTCTCTCTTCGCCAAAAGCCTACATATGCATTTTTAATCCAGCCACAAGAAAATAATTATTTCAAACCTAAGACTGTACCCTCCTGTTTCATCTCGGAACTGTCCCGCCCTTCAACAGCCGAAATCCCATCACCCTGCCAAAGTGTATAACCTTTATGTGTGTGTGTGTGTGTGTGTGTGTGTGTGTGTGTGTGTGTGTGCGTGCGCCGCGTGCGTGCGTGCGTGCGTGCGTGCGTGTGTGTACATTCGAATATGTTTAATCTAAGCTTATTAATTGGTATTGGTTGTATGACTGTGTAAGAATGGGTTGAATGCAAGCAATTTGATTTGTGTTTGCAAGATATAGCGCTTTATAAATTCCATTTATTATTATTATCATTGACTCAGCTGCAGTTCTGTCGATTCCATACTTGCTCCATTGTAGAGGTCAGATGTGGTTCTGCTGCACACATTTCACTTACTATGGCTGAAGGGCAATACAAGGGAAGGTCTCCTTTGGATGACAGGAAGGCAGATGTCATCCCAACTCAGCTGTGGTTCTGTTGTAGTGACCATGAGCCCTCAACAGCTGTGGCTCTGTTGAGGTTTCGTCATCTTGCGGTCTTCCCATAGCCCCGCATGTCAATCAACTTAGTTGTGGTTCTGTCGATTCTGTACTTGCCGCCTGTGTACAGCTCAGCTGCAGTTGTGCTGCACACATTTCAGTCACTATGGCTGAAGGGCGACATGGGCCCAGGTCTCCTTCAGGAGACAGAAAGCAAGCTTTTTGGCGAACCAAAGCTCACCCCCTGCTTGCAGGGAAATTCAGGGGAGGCAACTTATGTCTGACCTGATTGTCTCTCTTCCATCCATCAACTGCTGCTTGCCTTTGCCTCCACCCCAACATCTCTGTCCATTCTAGACAGAGTAGGTTGTCGCCTTAGCAAACTCCATGCGATCCATGGCCCACAGCGGGCTGGTCCCTCAGGCATTAGGTATCTCCCAACCTGCGAGGGCCACTACCAGAAGGCTGGGCCATCCACTACATGGAATCAGGATCTGGAGATTCTCCACTGGCTGCCTGTGCCACAGAGAGTAAACTATAAGATCAGTTACAAATGTTTCCACAAAACAACACCTGCCTACCTCTGTGAATGTCTTCACCTGTACACTCCTTCTTGCTCCCTCCACTCTGCTGGAGACACCTTGTGCTCACGAATACCCAGATTCAGCCAATCTACTGTTGACCGTCTCTCTTTCTCTATTTATGGTCCATCAACCAGGAATGACCTGCCCCCCCCCTCCCCCCCCCCCCCCCCCCCCCCCCCCCCCCCCCCCCCCCCCACCCCCCTCGTGTCACTCTGGCAGATCCCATCTTTCACAGGGTATACTCGGTGGCCAGACTTTGTGCACAGGCATCTTCCTTGCCTGCCCCTTTGGTTCCCCTGTGCTTGATTCCTCCCCAGGGATACTTCCAGGGGCTTCTGACCCAGTCCTTCTGGGATTTCCCTTCGTTTGGGCACTCCTCATTTCCTCTGTAGGCAGGTCAGGGGACGGGACATGGGTATGGATGGAGGGCTCTGCCTCCGCTTCCTTTTCCTTTTCCATTGCACATGCCCAAGACTCCTGCCCTACTGCGGCATAGCTCACCTTGGATGCCCTTCCTCTCTCAGCTCCACGCACCATTTTCCTAACAGAGTCGCATATGGTGGCTGACACTAAGGTGAGGGGCACAGAGGCACAGAACATCCTTATACGCTCTGTGCCTGGCTTCCCTGGAACCCTGGCTTGCGGGAAATTCTTGAAGCCAGAGAAGCTAATTTCAACAGTAAGGTGTTCATGGCCTATGAGGCCATTCCATAGTAGCCATTCTCCCTCACACAGGAGGACCTCCTATAAGTGTAGGAGAGGTCTTGGATCCATCAGCAGCAAATCTCCTTTAAAATGCTGCCTGGCTGGTTCGGAGACTGCAAAGAGGGGTCTGGGAGGCAGTCTCAGTGATGGACAGCTTCTTGGTGTTTGGTGTCAGTTCTTAAAGACTCAAAATACATCTTTCTGCCAGTCTCCTGTTTCTCCTGTAATTGTGGCCATCATCCAGTCCATGACGGAAGGCCTCAAGAGGTGCCTTTGCCAGGCTGCACCCCAACTCTGTCCTGGTGAGGCAAGAAGCTAATCTCTTAGCATCTTCAGTCACCACTGCTCTTCATCCACCAGGTCTTCTTTGAGATTTGCCAGTTAAATCTGGTTCACTCCTTGGGAACTACATGTAAGCCACTATTGGGTCAGGGGAAACTTAGGAGGGACCTTGCCCTTCACTCTGGTTACACTTGCCCTAGGCTAAAGCACCTTGCTTCTGCATCTTCCCTTCCCAGGGGCTGCCACAAGCAAAGTTTTGTGTCTTCTCCAGGCCAAAAGGGGCTAGGGAACATATAAGGCCACCGCCCCTTACAGGCAATCCTGTGTGCCATCTTTCCCATCTAATAGGCACTTGGGTAAGGATTTCCACAAGCCAGTGGGTCCTGTGGATGATCATGTTGGAGTATGGAGACCTGTGTTGGACCTCTCTCCTTCAAATAGGTTTTCGCATCTCCACAAATGGCTGCCCCAGTCCTGGCTAGCCAGGGAGACCCCCCCCCCCCCCACCCCCCAGGCTGGATGACTTATTCATGGATGCGTCCAACTCCAAGGTGGGGAGCTCACTTGGGCCTGCTGACAGCAGCAGGTCAATGGTCAAAAGAAGTGAATTCCTGTAACATCAACATGCTGGAACTGGAGGCAGTTCTTCAAACCCTCAGAGTTTCTTCCTTTTCTGAAGGGAGAACATATTCTCATCAACATGGACAACACTATCATGGCTTGTTACAACAAGCAAGGTGGGCCTTCTCCCTCTTCTTGTCTTGGAGAGCTTAACAGCTTCTTCTTTGGTGCGAGCAACAGTCCATTTGGATCTCAGCAAATCATGCCCCAGGAAAGATCAGTATACTTGCAGATTCCTTCGGCAAGTCCCACATAATTCTTCCCTCAGAATGGACACTGGTTCATGCAGTTCTGGAACCAGTGAAGTCAGCATGGTTCTAAAACACATGTGTGCCTGTTTGCCCTCAGGTTTGATGACCACATTCATCTGTATATTTCTCAAGTCCTGAATCTGGTGGCTAGGGCTGTGAATCTGTCCATTCCATGGTCAGACCTGATGGCTATGCCTTCTTTCCGCTTCCCATTGTGGGGAAAAGCATGGTTCTCGGAACTGCTTCCTGTGTCCCCTCTACCTTCGATAAAATTCACTGTGACAGAATAGTCCTCCCTTCAATCAAGGTCAGGAATTCCACATGGTCAAGAACCATTTGCCAGGTTCTCTTCCATACATCCTCTGACGTCTGCTCTTGCTCTGGATGATGAGGACCGCACGCTCTTCCCGATGCATACATGGTGGAGGTATAGGAAATGGATGATATCTTGCCAGAAGCAACGCCACCTGTTTCTCTCTTTTAATGAAAGAAGGTAATTAGAGCATGGGATTCATCGCTGGCAAGAGCTCATTATGCCAGCCTCCAGAGTATCTTGGTCCGTATATTGGTGTTCCCCTGTCCTGTTTGTTCATATTGCATAACTTCTCCTGTCTGCGAGAGATGGATCTAGGGATATTGCTTCTGCTGTGGTGGATTAACGCCCCATCTCTACCACATGCCCTGACTCGTCTCATTCCTTCAGGCATTAATCATATATTCCCCTTTTCCATGTAGTTCTATTATGCATTAGTGAGCCAGGGTACAGTATGTGTAAAGAGTCCCTCCCTTCCTTCCTGCCTTTCTGGTTCCTTCAGATTTTTAACTGTCAGGGCGTTAGTACCTCAAAATGAGGACAGGTCTACACATGCACAAGGCACTAGTACTATGAAAGTTATGGTCCTTTTGGACTTACATGTTTACAAGGCAGGAATGGCAAACCAGAAAGTCTATTCAGATAATAATGACAAGGAGTTGACACAAAACATGTTAACAATGTCAAAATAGAAGGGAGGTACATATTTGGATGTTATCAAACTGCAAATTATTTGGCATTGTTATTAGACTTTTTCTTAGGTAGTGTAGGACTTTTGTGCTCTGGTGTAGGTCAGGGGGAGGAAGAAAAGCTGATACTTTATTTGATGCATCCATGCAAACATTTGAATGATTATTGTCATTTTGTTTAAGACAGTTGCGGTATGTAAATTTTGATCGCTGTTCGTTTTCTACATTAGTGAATCAACATGACAAAACACCACCATATGGAAAAGTAAAGAGATCAGTTTCCCAATCAAACTAAAGCTCTACAAAGCCCTAATTCAGACTATCCTGCTGTACGGAAGTGAAACCTGGACATTGACTGCTGAAACAACAAAGCGAATCCAGTCATTTGAAACAAAATGCCATAGAAAACTGCTGGGCATATCCTGGAGAGAACAAAAGACCAATGAATTTGTCAAGAGTCAAATAACACGGCTGGCAGGTCCACAGGAACCCCTTCTCACCATCGTCAAGAAGAAAAAGCTGACATGGTTCGGCCACGTCACCCGCCACAACACTCTGCCAAAAACAGTACTGCAGGGAACACTCGAAGGTGGCAGAAAGAGGGGAAGACAGAACAAGTCATGGGTGGACAACATCAGAGAATGGACCAGGATGAATGACTCGGCACTACTGCGCAGAGCCGAGGACCGAGATGGATGGAGGAGGCCTACCACGGCATCGTCTTAGTTCATCATGTTGTACAGTGCTATAATCTTAATGAGAAAAATGTTGATGTACAGGACAAAGTGAAGAGACAGGAAACAAGGGTAAAGAAAAAGACGAGAAGAGAGAGTGGGGAGGCTTGAGAAAAGGAAGACAGATAAAGAGAGGTCACAGTGTTGAAGTGTGTTTTATGTAAATATTCTAAGTGTAAAATATGTGTCAGTTATGTAAATATTCTAAGTGTAAAATATGTGTCAGGTCAGAGGTCTCCTCTGCTACTGGTAACTATGTAAGTTAGTATAGTACCTGTGGCATGTGGGTAGATGGAGCTCATCAGTTCCACCCCCCCCCCCTCCCCCCGCCCACCTCATGGGGATTACATGGGCCTTTCAGTATAAATAGTATCAGCGCCTTCTGGAAGTTCTGTGCTAGAAATTTCCTCTTTTCTGTCCCTTTCTTTACTTCTACCTTGCTGCTTTTTTCCTAGTATTTCCATCTCTATTTTCTGCCTTCTTGGTCATTCTCTGGCCTTTTTTCCACAAACTCTATGAACAGAATTTCTCGTTACATAGTCATCTTTATCTCTCTCCCATCTGCATTCTCACCCACCTTTTTTTCTGTAGACTGTCCTCTATAGTCAAGGGGATTTTTATTTCTATCATCAGCTCCCAATCAATCTTACGAAAAGCAGAACAGGATTTATTATGTGTGCAAGATGTTCTGCGTGCATTCGCACATGGGGCCTCGGTTTATAGTCTCATCCGAAGGACTTAAGAAATGTGTGTCAGAGGGTTGTCAAATGGACTTGAACAGGGAGTCTCCTTGCTCTGGGTTGGCTGTAAGAAGCCAACTGAGCGGGATGGCCCATACCCCACTCCAGCAAAGGCGGCCTCTGGCGGGGGCCATAAACCTGCCCCTGTGCGCCCTTTTGGCATACAGAAACCAACAGCTCCCATCCGGGGGTCCAAATTGCCGACCCCTGGAGTTGAAGGCTGGGAAAAACCAGCTCCTCCCCCAAAACCAGTTGAAGGCTGGAAACAGGCACCTTCTGGCACTTCCAAAAGGGCCGAGATGGTGGTTGTGTCAGGGGCGCAAAAGTCGCCCACCAAGAAAAAAGATTGCAAGCCTCCTTCCGACAGACAAAAAACCCCTGAGAGATTTGATTCAGGAAAGCCCCTTTTTGGCACTCTCAGAGGTTATGTCGGATATGGAGTAAGGGAGGAAGTAATAATTATTATGAAACACCATGACCAATATTTCACAGTGGAACGTCTGTGTGTGGCATCCAATAGGGAGGAACTGCAGCTTCTCTTTTAAGAGCAGAGACTGGCAGTGGTGGCACTCCAGGAGACCCTGCTGAAGGAAGAGAAAGCTTTAATTGTCTGGATACAATACCATCCATGGAAGGGCAAAACCTACCAAGCATGGGACCTCCGGTGGCGTGGGCTTTCTGGTAGGGAACTCTTTGCTCTGTAGTCCTCTGGTCCTTGACACTCAACTTCAAGCGGGGGCAGCTAGGGTTACGCTGCACAAGACCATAACCGTATGTAGCATCTACCTATCTCCATAAGTTGCAGTAAGAAAGGCAGATTTGGTGTCGTTGGTGCAGCAGTTGCCTCCTCCTTTTCTGTTGTTGGGGGACTTCAGTGGGCATTCCTCCCCCCCCCCCCCCCTCACCTTGGGGAAGTGAGAAGTCATCAATGAGGGGCCTCCTCTTGGAGGAAGTGCTCATGGAACAGGACCTCTGCGTCTTGAACGGCAAGTCTCCCACTTTCCTCTATTTGTTGAACGGTACACTGTCGTGTCTGAATCTGTTAGTCTGCGATCCCTTATTGGTTCTGGACTTTCATTGGGAAGTGCATGATGATCTGCATGACAGCGACCATTTTCCGGTCATCTTAGCTCAGAACACAGTGGTGGAGGAATCCCATACAGAGGGGTTAAATGTCAGGAGGGCAAACTGGGATCATCCTTAGCAGAATGGATGAGGAAGAATTCTTGTCCACAATGATCCGGCGGAGGCACTGACAGCATCTATTTTGCAATCTTCAGATAAGTCTGTGCCTAGGATTGGAGGTCGGCACGGGACGCCCAGGGTGCCTTGGTTTGACGAGGAATGCCGGGCTTTCCGAAGAGGAAAAAAGCACATTGCCTGGTTCAACAGCAACTGCCTCCTGCGGAAGTTTTGGCCCATGAGTGAGCCAGCCATCAAAAGTGCGGGCCAGATCACGCCATGTTTTTAAGACCAGCAGGCGTGAGGCGTGGAAACGTTTCTGTTCCATACTCAACAGCAGAACATCTAGTAGGAAGGTTAATTGCACGGATAAAGGGGAAGAATGCCTGCGCATCTATTCAGATGAGGTTGGAAGACCTTGTATTGGATAGGGAGTCTGTGGCTAACCTGCTGGCCACCACCGTAAAGAGAATTCCACTTCCCGAGCGCCAACGTTTTTATGAACAAAAGTGATGAAAGAAAAGGCTCCTTTAAATTTTTCTTCCCAGAACGATGAGTATCATAATCTGCCATTCACCTTTTCTGAGTTAAAAAGTGCCTTGCAGTCATGAGGCGAGACCTTGGCAGGTCCTGATCAAACAGCTTGCTAAAATACCTCCCGGACAGTTGCCTGCAAACCTTCCTGAAAGTATGTAACCACATTTGGATCACTGAGTTTTTTCCTTTGTCGTGGCAGATGGCTTGTGTCATTCCCATCCTGAAACCCGGTAAGGATCTCAAAGACCCCAGCAACTACATAGACCCATAGCACCAACCAGCTGCATCTCTAAGTTGCTGGAAAAGATGGTCAACTACCGTCTGGTGTGACATTTGGAAACGAACGGCCCTCTGGCAAAGGAACAATGTGGCTTCCGCAAGAATTGTTGCACCATTGATAATCTGGTCCGCCTGGAGACAACAGTTCGTACTGCTTTTATTAATAAGCAGCATGTTGTCGCCGTCTTTAAAAAAAACAAACACTTAGAAAAGGCTTCTGATACAGCTTGGTGGCACAGCATCTTCTCGGACCTGCGGGATTTGGGGTTTCATGGTCATCTGCCATTGTTCTTGGACAAGTTTCTGGAGAAGAGGCGGTTTCAGGTACAGGTTGGCTCTACGCTCTCTGACATCTTTGAGCAGGAGATGGAGTCCCACAGGGGAGCATCTTGTCTCTGGCTCTCTTCAGCGTAAAAATAAACATCATCATCAAGTCGGTTCATCAGGGCGTGGAATGCTCTCTTTTTGTGGATGATTTTGCCCTCCATGCCACAGGGAGTACTTTCGTAGGGGTTCAGAGACAGTTACATCTTTGTGTTAACAAAGTGCAGGAATGGGCTAGGATAATGGATTCAAGTTTTCTGCCACGAAGACGAAGTGCATCCACTTTACTAACAGGTTCAGAGAGCACTTTCCTGACCTAGTCATTCGCTTGGGAAAATCCACCGTCCCAGCGGTGACTGAGGCCAAATTCTTAGGGGTCATTTTCGATCAGAGGCTGATTTTCAAAAGTCATATGCAGCACCTCAGAACGTCCTATTAGAAAGTCCTGATTCTCCTGTGGGTGATCGCCCATACTGACTGGGGAGCAGATCGTAGGACACTGTTGCATGTTTGTACGACGCTGGTCCGGTCCAAGTTAGATTATGGTTGTCAGGTCTATGGATCAGTAAGGCCTTCTTACTTGAAGTGTTTAGACCCCATTCACCACCAGGGGCTCAGAATTTGTTTGGGGGCTTTTCAGACAACACCAGTGTATAGCATATGCGTGGAAAGGAGGAGAACCCTGTTTGAAGAACCGCCATCTGAAGCTGACTCTGAACTACTACATGAAACTGTATTGGGAGTACAACAACCCTGATTACGACTGTTTTCAACCACCGGTTCGAGGCCATGTTCGGTAGGTAAAGGTCTTGTTGATGTTGAAGGTACCGCTCACATAGTATTCTGAAGTTGAATATCTGTTCTGTTGTGCTGCGCCCTGCTCTGAAACCTGCTTGTTCCTCAGCAATGATGGTCTCTGCTTGTGGCTTCAGTCTATTCAATATTATCTGCAGCATGACCTTGCTTGGGTGGCATATGAGGCTGATTGTGCGGTAATTATGGCATTGTTGTAGATTTCCTTTCTTGGGGAGGGTGATGATGAGTGACTGTGTCCATGGTGTTGGCCATTTTCCTGTCTGCCAGATCTTGTTGCAGATTCTTAGTAGGGCGCTGATCATGGCTTCCCCTCCAGCTTGAACGGTTTCAGTCTAGCGTTAACATCGCACAGACACGAAGTTTTCCAGGAGCAGACATAGGGAGAGATCATGATCTTGTGATGATGACTTTCCGACTACGTCTAAAGAAAATACACAAGCGGAACAACATCAGGATCAAATTTGAACTCGAGAAGCTGAAGGACCCAGAGGTAGTAGAAATTTTTCAAGCAAGGATTGGTGGAAAGTTTGCAGCACTCACTGTGATCGACTCAGACATAGATACACTGACGAATAGTTTCAATACAGCAGTGACTGAAACAGCAAGCGAGCTTCTTGGGAAACACCGACCAGTCAAAAAACCATGGGTCACACCTAACATCCTACAACTATGCGACAAGCGTAGAGAGTTGAAGAAAAAGAAAAATGAAACAAAAGAAAGAGCAGAACAATATAGGGCAGTCAACAAAAGAATCAGGAAGTCCATGACGGAGGCAAAAGAGAAATGGATCGGTGAACAGTGCCAAGACATTGAAGAGAACATCAAGAAAAACAATAGCAAGAAAGCATATCAGCTGGTGAAAGACCTGACTAGCACAAAACAGGGAAAAGGTTTAACAATCCAAGACAAAAATGGGAAGTGTCTCACTGACGACCAGGATATTCTGAACAGATGGACAGAATACTGCTCCGACCTGTATAACTATAGAACCGCAGGAGATCCAGAAGTCCTTAATGTACCCACAAGCAAAGACACAGACAGTCACCCTATCCTCCGAGAAGAAGTGGAAAGAGCAGTCAGATCGCTGGAAAAGGGGAAGTCAGCAGGGGCTGACAACATTCCAGCTGAGTTGGTTCAAGCTAAGTGATATTAGACGAGGGAAATAGAAAGTGTAATGGAAGTTAAAGAAGGGAGAGGAAGGAGTGGAAGGAGAAAAGGTTAAGAAATAGCATCAGTGTTGGTATTTTGTGAGAAAAAAAAAGAAGAAAAAAAACCTACCCTAGAAAAGTAAGGATAATACTTTTAAACAGGAGCAAAATATAAACTCAAGAATGTGGAAACATGAAATAACAATAATGTAACTACAGTAAATATTCAAGTGGACTATGCAATAAACATCTGGCAATGGTAAAGGCTAGCTTTGAATTTTCAAATACATTTTCCAGAGACTGTTCAGAAAATGTATGTAGAAAAGGTTTTACAATAGGGCACTCAAATATGATATGAGTATTGGAAATATAATCCCCACGTAGACATCTGACATGTTTACAAAATTTTGTAAGGAATGCATTTAACTTCATTCTAAAATATAGTGAATTAACCCTTCTCACGGATATAAAACGCGAATCTATTTGAGAAGGAGCCATATAACAAGAAATATGGGCAGCGGTCAGACAACTTTTTAAATATCGTTCCTTGAATTGATCAGATTCTTTAAACTTACCCCATGAAATTTGTCTAATATTAGGTATCCCTCCTGTAGAGATAAGGGAACATCCAGTTCTATCGATTCCATATCATGTCTTGCCCCCTTTTTTGCAGCTCTGTCAGCCCACTCATTTGAAAAAATTCCAACGTGAGAGGGCACCCAACAAAAACAAACAGGAATACCTCTTACTTAGGAGGTGTATGACATATTTAATTTCAAAAATAATTCTGGAGACCTTCTTGAAGTTTGGGGATTTTATAGCATACAATACTGACTTGGAGTCAACACAAAGCAAGATATGAAAGAAGGAAAATGGAAAATCAAGAATATAGTTAAGAGCCATAAGAACTGCAAAAAGTTCAGCTGTAAATATTGAACGATGTTTACCAAGATAGTATGATTTCTCAATTTTAAGTGCTGGTATGACAAATGCAGAGCCTGTGTCATGCTTTTCTAAAACAGTATAAACTTTTGTATAAACTTTTAAGCAGTCAGCATACTTATTTGCAATATGCGACTGAACATCTGCAACCATGTTTTGATTTTCATTTTTTTTTCATTAATATATTCTTTATCAAAACAGGCTTTATCCATCTCCCATGAAGGACATGGTAAAGCTTCTTTTTGTGTTTCTAAGTCATATTGATTAAGTTTAGATTTTTGAAAGAGATCTGATACATAAGTGCCAATAGGCATTAAACACGAAATTTGTTTAGCCCTTTTTGGAAAATTCGCTTCTGCTTGAATTTTTAATTCACTACAGACAAAATTTTCGGCATTCGTGCTCCGTAAAACATATTTGGCGCATGAAAGTTGTCGGTATTCAGCTAGGGGAAGTTCCCCAATTTCCTTATAAGTTCCTATGGTGGATGCATGGAATGGTACCCCAAGAGCCCCATGGTGTGTGACTTGTGATGTGCGGGTAACCACCAAGCATCTGCTTTTGAAGTGTCGAGATGTCCAAGATATTAGGCACAAGCATTTTACTGCAGACTCCCTGAGGATCCTTTTTCGGTATGTTCCACCGGACACCATTTTTAACTTCCTGAGAGAATCGGCCTTTTTCCTTTTGATATGAGTCAAAGTGTTACAGTTGGTCACTAAGATCAAGGTTGTAGTTTTATCTCATTCTATGTGTGGTTGATTTGGTTTTTTTCACAATGCGGTGCCCGTCCTGGGTTGGCCCTTATGGTTGGCCAGGGCGTTGCTAAAAGGAAAGACAGTAGAGTTTGTTTTGTTTTTTAAATCATTTTTATTCAGTTTTATCATGTTGTACATTATTATATAAAGAAATACAGTTTTTGTTATGTAGGAAAAAAGCAATGATAAATATTCACCAAAACAATTCAGAAAAAAGAGAAGGAAAAATGATAAAATAAGAAATATGAGGAAAAACAGAAAATAAAGGCCAAACACACATACACACTGACACAAATAAGTAAAGGATAGAAACGAAGGGTGAGACAGACAACAGACAGACAGACAGAGGTCACAACAGAGAAAGTATGTTTTACATGGGTTAGTATACATTTTTCTATGAAGGTTCTAAATTATATAGTTATAATGACTGGCATGCAACAGAAAACATGTTCATAGTACAATGAAGGTATTCAACACATATTCAAATACTTAATTTTGATCATTAAACAAGGCTTTATATGGATTCCATTCAAGAATAAAAGTGTTATGACTTAAATTTTTACGTGCTATGTACTCCTCTATCACATATCTTCTTTTCAACTTGTTGATAAACACATGTAGTAAGGTCTACTTCGGTGGTCTAGAGGTAACGCGCCTGTCTAGAATGCGAAAAGTCCGGGTCGAAAGTGTGCGGTGGTTCGAATCCAGTTTAGACCCGAAACTTTTCCCCCATCCATTAGACCATGAATGGTGGTCTGGGCGCTAGTCTTTCGGATGAGACGATAAACCGAGGTCCCGTGTGTTACACAAAATTATTCAGCGCACGTAAAAGAACCCACGGCAACAAAAGAGTTGCCCCTGGCAAAATTCTTAGAAAAAAGCCACTCTGATAGGGAAACACAGCTGCAGACCAAAAAAAAATAAAAAGGGTGGCGCTGCTCTTGTGGCGACGCGCTCTCCTCGGGGAGAGCAGCACCAATTTCACGCAGAGAAATCTCGTGACTTTAAAGTGGTATAAATGAAAACAAATATATAAAATATATAAATATAATATATATATATATATATATATATATATATATACATCTATATAAGCGTACACACACACACACACACACACACACACACAATTATATATATATATATATATATATATATATATATATATATATATATATATATATATGTTTACCTAACAATATAATAAAATGAAAGATACGGTCAGTGCTCATATATTTTTGTCGAATCCTAGTGTGGCTAAAGGCTCTGCTATGTGCAAATTGAACGCAATCAGACATCTTTCATTTACTGTATCTGTTAGTGCTTGCCGAATTTTTTTTAATAACTGTACATTGCCAAAACAAATGTCTTATACTATGTATTTCTAAGTTGTAAAAACTACGAAGATGACTGTTTGCTACTCCCATTTCTTTTAATATAACATTTGTGTCCAAACATCTATGGATAATTCTTAGTTGAAACCATTTCATTTTTATATCAGATATCTTTATCACCCAGACCTGCCAGTTCTATTATCAATTACGGCGTATAAGTGCAATTCGAAAGTATCTGTCTACAGATGCAGCATCCAAGCTTGTCACATCTCTTATTCTCTATCTGTCTACAGATGCAACATCCAAGCTTGTCACATCTCTTATTCTCTCACGTTTAGACTACTGCAATTCTCTTTTGGCTGGTCTACCAGCATCGTCCGCCCACTCACTTCAGTGCATACAAAACTCTGCAGCTTGACTAGTTCTAAGAAGAACACATTACTCCTCTTTTGCGATTTCTTGATTGGCTCTCTGTCTCACACAGAGTGAGGCACAAGATTTGTACCCTCTGTCTCAATTGTCTCTACAAATCTGCACCCTCTTATCTATGCAACTGTCTTCACCTGTACACTCCATCTTGTTCCCTTCATTCAGCTGCGGATACTCTGTGCTTCCGAACATTGGGATTCAGGCAAACCGCTATTGGCCGTCGCTCTTTCTCTGTCTGTGGTCCATCTATCTGGAATGACATCCCTCTGACCCTGTGCCAGAAGCCTACATTAAATTTTGATGCTTTAAAATCCAGCCTCAAAACACATTTATTTCCTTCCTAAAATCTTCCCGTCCACATTATCTATCCATACTCTTCAGCGCCTCCCCCATTTCCATCACCGTGTATAGGCACGCGCGTGCGTGTGTGTGTGTAATATTGATATCTTTTTATTTTATTCATGAATGATTGCTTAAGAGTAAAGGATTGGAATGTAAGCGCTTTGATTTGTTCTTTTGCAAGATTCAGCATACATTATTATTATTATTATTATTATTATAGTTATTATTGTTATCTTGTGAACATTCAAAAAACATTTTTTCCAGTCATTCTCAATATTCAGCTTTTCATTCTCTTTTGTACACCATCTCGCAAAAATATTGTTGCAAATAAAGGTATCATAGAATGGATTTGATCCTTTTTGGTACTGATATTATTCTTTTTTTTGACAAACCGGTATACTTAAGCATTCGTTGTCTTTTACTGTTAATTTTTGTTTTTTGTATGTACTCAGCTAATGCTACTCTATATCCATAGAAAGTAACAAAATCTATAATAACATTATGTTTTACTTTGAACTATTCCTGTCATAAACTTTCCATTTTTTAGGATAAAATGTGCTATGCAATGTATGCCTTTATTGATCGATGTTTTTCCCCCAATTTACTTATTGTATTGTATTGTATTGTATACTACTTTTAGTCACAGCAGATTTCCTGCGTGAAATTCAGGCTGCTCTCCTGGGGAGAGCGCATCGCCACAAGAGCAGCTCCACCTTTTTTTTTTCTTGTTTGCAACTGTATTTGTTTCCCTATCAGAGTGGCTTTTTCCTGCATAATTTTGCCAGGAAAACTCTCTTGTTGCCGTGGGTTCTTTTCTGTGCACTAAATAGTTATGTGTAACACATGGGACCTCGATTTATCGTCTCATCCGTAAGACTAGCACCCAGACCATCACTCACGGTCTAATGTATAGGGATTCGAACCACCACACACTTCCGACCCGGACTTTTCACTTTCTAGACAGACGCGTTACCTCTAGACCACCGGTCCACCTTAACTTATTTCCTATTTGTATTCTATTATTTTAAAAAAACCTGGTTCTGCAAAAAGTTCATGGGAGCTACTGCAACCATTTTTATAGGAAAAAGTCCTTACATACTGTAAATAGTTCTGTCCAAAAGGTATTTGCCTTTGAAAACCCAGAAGCTATTTCAGGCCCATATTTTGTAAGGTTTTTAAGAATTGGAAAGTTGGACATTGCAATGGTCTTCCATTTATGACTTGTCTCGATTTTTCTTACCCATGTCAATTTGATAGAATTTGCACATGTTCGCAGTTCTGGTAACCCAAGCCCACCATTTTTAACCCTCTGGTGTGATGTTTTTCTACTTATTTTGTCTTGTTTATTATTCCTTTCAAATTTACAACAGCACTTTTTCAAAGTATCAAAAACTGTGTCAGGTCATTTGGTAGTAAGAGCCATAGATAAATTAATTTCGATAAAATGAGTAGTTACAATATTGCCACCCTGCCTATAGGTGTTAACTGTCTTTTGACCCAGATATTAAATAGTTGCTTCACATCTTCCAATTTTTCAGAACAGTTAATATGTGAACACTTTTGTAAATTATTTGTGAACCAAATTTCTAAGATTTTGAATTTTGGTGGATTCCATTCCATATTTAGATGTTCCATGTAGCGAATTTCTTAATTTATATTGCTTCCTAACCAAATTACACTCGGTATTTTTTTTCCGGGATTCATTCGTAAACCAGATTTAGAACCAAATAAATCTGTAGTCCTAATGCAAGTATCAAATGACTGTTGTCTCCTGCCAAAAGGAATTCATTATCATCTGCATACTGGGAAAGTTTGTGTTCAGTGTTATTAATTGTTATACCATATATATCTTGATTTTCACTAGTCATTATTGCTAATATTTCTACACAAAGAATAAACACATATGGAGATAGCGGATCACTGTGCCTGCGTCTTCGTTCGACATCAAACCAGTCTGATACTCGACCATTAACAATTACACAAGCTTTGATATTTGTATAAAATGTTTCTGTATGTTTGTGCGTCGTGTTCGACGATGACCTCCAAAACAGCAGAGGAGGCAGCTGCTGTTTCGGAAATTGGACAGAAATTTGATTATAGTGGAGATGCCTTGCCCGCAGTACATCCCCACTCTCTCGGCCAAGTGGGCATACGGACAGTGAGCGTTGGAGATGTTCTCCAAAGGCCAGCTAGCCCCCAGGGCTGCAGCACATAAGGACTGTGCAAGTCAAGCCTCCTAGTCAGAGAGCCATAGTCGATCACTAATGACTAAGCTGTAAAGTGGAATTCCATGAATGGGAAAGTCACTGATCATACAGCCTCTCACTTTGCTGTTGCCCCCAGAGTCAGTGGTTTAATCAAGAACTGTGGTAAACCCCAGGCGCTGATGGCACAATATGTTTCTATCCATTTGGATATGCCACATTGAAAACCATATGCTTTTAGAACTTTAAGCATAAAATTCCAACTCAGAACTGACCCAATCAAAAGCCATTTCAAAATCAATATTCAATAAAATCCCTGGTAGATTTTGTTCTTCTAGATAAGCTCTTGTATCGTAACTAAGTCTTATATTATCCCCAATGTACCTGCGTCCTAGCTCCCACCCTGTTTGGAATCTTCTTTGCTGTGATGCTGAAACACGCATTTGGTCCTGTAGTTGAAGGCATCTACCTCTGACTAGGCCAGACGTAAAGCTCTTCAACCCCTCCAGACTAAGAACCAAGAGTAAAGTCCAGCTGAGGTGCCGGCGTGACTTCCTCTTTGCAGACGACGCAGCAGTAACCACCCAGTCGGCCGAGGACCTACAGCAGTTCATGACTCGCTTCAGCGATGCCTGCCAAGACTTTGGGCTTACCATTAGCTTGAAGAAAACACGTCATGGGAAGGATGTTGACTCTCCCCCAGTCATAAGCATCAATGGCCATAAACTGGATGTCGTCCATGACTTTGTGTACCTGGGCTCAACTATCTCAGACACCCTGTCACTTGACGCAGAGCTCAACTAGCGCATCGGCAAATCAGCTACCACCATGATCAGACTGGCAAAGAAATCATGGAACAACACCAAGCTGACTGAGCACACAAAAGATCCAGAACTACAGAGCCTGCGTCATGAACACCCTCCTCTATGGCAGCGAGTCCTGGACTTAAGTTGCCTGACAAGAACGAAAGCTGAATGTTTTTACATGCATTGCCGCCGACACATCCTGGATATTAACCAGGCAGGACGGGGTCCCAAACAATATTGTCCTGGAAAGAGCTGGATGCACCAGCATGTACACGCTGCTGAAACAGAGACGTATGTGCTGGCTCGGCCATGTTGTGCGCATGGATGATGGGCGGATCCCTAAAGATCTCCTCAATGGAGAACGTGTTCAGGGAAAACGTCCTACAGGCAGACCACAGCTGCGATTCAAAGAAGTGTGCAAGAGGGACTTAAAGTTCTGAACATTGACCAGAACAACTCGGAAGCAACAGCCCTCGAACGGTCAGATTGGAGACGGACTGTGCAAAAAGGTCTCTCCAATTTCGAAGAGGCACTTGCTCTGCAGCACGAGGCAAAGAGAACGAGAAGAAAGGCTGCAGCCTAGGCAGACAGACCAGCGTCAGACTACGTCTGTGCCCATTGTCATAGAGACTGTCATTCCCGTGTGGGACTGGCTAGCCACAATCGACTTCTCTACCAGAATTAACATCTAGAGCGCAACTCCATAGTCTTCCGAGACTGAATGGTGCCATCAAAGTGTAAGATTAGCTGCCTGCAACCTACTCTTTTTTTGTATATTATTATACATAGGTGATAAACGTTTTGTTTTGCAGTTATAAGATTTGCCCAAAAAAAAGTGTATACGTTTATTGCTCCATGTTTTGATTGCAGTTCTGTTTTGAAATAAAAAAATTGTTCGGCTAGGAGTTTATGGAAATTACGGAAATTCGTTTAGCTACCACCACCCCCAAAAACAAAATAACAACAACAAAAACAACAACAAAACAAACAACCCCCCTTCAAAAAAAACCCCCTCAACAACAACCCAACAAACCCAAACAAACCAAAACCAAAACAAAGCAACAAAAACTTATGCACAAATAAAGCTTCTGTCCTAAACACGTTTGTCTTGCGATCTCTGAAACTCTTTCAGGCCCACATAAACTTTGAATACATCCAGTTTGCAGATCTAAAAACTGAAAATGACAGAGCTTATTTTTGTTTTAAATTAACTTTTTGTTTAGTGTATTGCCATAAATCGGGACACCAAGAATTGATTTGATAGCACTATATCTACACTTCGTAGACTGTTTAAAAGTATATCTTTTAGAGGCAAAAAGGTAATGCTGCATCCAGAAGTCCGTTGTTTTTTAGCAAACGGAAAAAAACCCACCTCAAGATGCATTATATATATATAATATATATATATATATTATATATATATATATATATATATATATATATATATATATATATATTGTCTGTGTGTGATGCGTGCGTGCGTGCGTGCGTGCGTGCGTGCGTGTGTGTGTGTGTGTGTGTGTGTGTGTGTGTGTGTGTGTGTGTGTGCAGGCCTGTCGGTTCCGATATCCGGGCAGGGGAGCAGGTGCTGAGGAAGGGGCAGAGACTGGGGCCAGCAGAGCTGGGGCTGTTAGCCACTGTGGGCCTTACATCCGTCCTGTGCTACACAACACCCAGGGTAGCCGTTATCTCCACTGGCAATGAGGTCCCTGCCTCTCCTCCCTTGCCTTCTCTCTCTCTCTCTCTCTCTCTCTCTCTCTCTCTCTCTCTCTCTCTCTCTCTCTCTCTCTCTCTCTCTCTCTCTCTCTCTCTCTCTCTCTCTCCCTCCCTCCCTCCCCTGCTTCTCCTTCTGTTTTTCTGCATGCGTTGTTGTTGTTGTCTTCGATTTTACGCCTGCTTACTCTCAGTGATATTAGGTGGGGAAAAAATGAGGGTGGGTGGATGTTGGGGCGGCGATGGAAAAATCAATGTAGTATACACATGAAAAAGAAACGTGGCAAAGCAAGAGGAACAACGAAAAAGAAAATAAATATTTAAAAATTCATTAACATTAATGAAACTGTAGCAAATTTCCCATAGGACTGCGCCAAAATCCTTTCACAATATCAAATGCCGAATTCAACTCATTGAATATGCTCGTGAAGGAATTTTCAGAAAAGTGGGGAAAAAAGATTTTATACTATTGCATTGAAGTATTATATGAGTATTAGCGATTTTCTTAAAATACAGACATTTACTGTTTTTGCTGAATTTCTCCCGCGTGCGCGTGTGTGTTTGTGTGTTTTATTTTATTTTATTTATTTACTCTTTGATATCGAGGATAATGAAATAAGCACCCATGTGCTTTTTTTTAACATCCAGTCCCCGTGTGTATGCGGTTTTGTAAGTTTTGTTATCTGTTCCCACCGGCTCACAATGGCCTGCTCTTGAGAGAGAGTGTGTGTGCGTGCGTACATGTGTGTTTTATGTTTTAACTTTGTTTTATTCTGTTGTATCGAGGATAATGGAAAAAGCACTTATGTCCTTTTTAAAAAAATTTTTTTTTACTCAAGTCCCCGTGTGTATGCGGTTTTGCAAATTCTGTCATCTGTTCCCACCAGCACACAATGGCCTACTCTTACGAAAAGCGGAACAGGATTTAACGAGTGCTCACGATGTTCTGCGTGCGTTCGCACACGGGGCCTCGGTTTATAGTCTCATCCTAAGGACCTTTGGGGAGAGTGGAGTCTGCACTGATGTTAACTCCACGGGAAAATATCCCCTTGAACGGGAATCGAACCCGGGTCGTCAGATTGCGAACGCAATGTTCTAACCACTAGGCTATCTTCCCCCCCCCCCCCCCCCCCCCCCCCCCCCCCGTGTGTTGTGAGGAGAGAGAGAGAGAGAGAGAGAGAGAGGAGAGAGAGAGAGAAGAGGAGAGAGAGAGAGCAAGAGAGAGAGAGAGGTGGAATGAAATGAAGTGAAACGCAACGAAATGAAATGAAATAAAAATGTTTTATTCAACATCAGCCACAATGCAAAACAAAGTGGGAGGTGGGGGAGGTATTGTACAATGTATGTAGAAAAGGCATAGGCAAGCGAAGAAAATCTTGCAGGTAACTTATTCAAAGATCTCAATATAATAAACATATTATATGAGATTATATTCATCTTCAATAACATCTTTGCACAAAAAAAGTGTTTATCTTGATCGTTGTTGCTGTATCTATTATTATTATTCAGTGGAAGAGCATTAAATCTGGCCTGTGACAATGCAGCCCTTAAGCAGTAAATCTCGATGCTATAAAGATACATATCTTTAAAAAAACAGTCTTAAAAGATCTGTATCTTTCTTTTCAAAAACAGTTGAAAAAGATCTGTATATATTATATTGTAATGTATCGTGTACCACTCGGCAGATTTTTCTACGTGAAATTCGGGCTGCTGTCCCATTATTTTTTTCTTCTTTTCCAGTTGTGTTTGTTTCCCTCTCAGAGTGTTTTTTTTTCTAAAGATTTTTGCCAGAGACAGTTCCCTGTTGCCGTGGGTTCTTTTACGTGCACTAAATAATTATGTATAACACACAGGACCCCAGTCTATCGTCTCATCCAAAAGACTAGCACCCAGACCACCACTCCTCACAGTGTAGTAGCTGGGGGGGGGGGGGGGGGGGAGGTATTGGGCCCAAACGGGGATCGAACCATCACACACTTTGAACCCGGACTTTTCGCTTTCTAGGCAGGTGTATTACCTCAACTACCGATCCACTGCGTAACTTTACACAACAATTCCAGTATACTTGTTACCCAACACTTCATACCTTTTCCATTAAGAGTCAACTGCATTTCTTAAGCCTGTCGAGGCAACCTGTGGTGACTCATCTGCATTGATTTCCACCAATATTTTATTGATCAAATACATTAATTTACAAATAAAGAGTATGTTTTACTTCCTGGTAAACCATTTTCTTAGGCGCGTCATCAGAACAGGAAAGGTTTTGTCTGTTTTCTATTCTTCAAAAATACTTTTCTCAGAGGAAGAATTAAAAAAAAAAAACACACCCAACTTTATATTGCTTTTGTTTGTCAAGGGTGTGTTTTTAAGTCCTACTTTTTGTGGAATTTGTACCATTCAGTTAGTAAGTCATATTTTTTGAGAAGGGAAGACATGGTATACAACCTTTACCAAGTATTGTAGAGTTTGCATTTTGCTATTTGCAGACGATGTTGTTTTGTTATCTTCAACTGATATAGGTCTGCAGAATCAATTGAATATAATCCAGTCTTATGTAGATATGAAATTAAAATTCAGTACAGATAAAGCCAAAGATGTGTTCTTTAAAAAAAAAAAAAGGAAGGATTTGGGGTAAGAAAATGTTCCTTGGAAATACCCCCCCCCCCCCCCAAAAAAAAGAAGTAAATAAATATTGCTATTTTAGGTTTATTTTCTCGACAAAACTTGGTTCTAGGTTGGGTACCGAACATATGAATGTAAAAGTGAAAAAAGCACTAAGTTTGATTGGAGCTTTAAAAATGAAAAGTATATAACTGGGTATTGAAAGAAGTATCGAAAAACTTTCGATGTTAAGAGCAAACCAATATCACTCTATGCATCTGATATTTGGGGTTTAAACCGTTTAAATCTTTAGGGAGAGAAAGAGACATAACGATTTATTCAAGAAAGGCCATGGCATGACACCATTTGAAGGGGTTTACACAAATGACGCATATAACAATGACATACACAGGCACACAAACATATTCATGCAACTATACGTACGCACATAGTTACAGTGTAATGTCCTTGATATCAAAGTATTCCTTTTTAAAGACTTACAGCTGTATATAGCAACATTTTCGTAACATTTTCATTTTTTGGAAGACAGGAGGAACATTATTCTAAAGTGAGCTGGTCTGTAATATTATTTCTCATGAATTTATTCTCTTCTTAAATCATGTTGTACTGGACAAGAAAAAGATTAAATGGACTTTATCTTCTTCATCAAGTCAACACATGGGGCATATAAAGTTTTTCTCACTTTTCCTATATCTGACTAGTCTATGAACTGTAAATTCACACACACACACACACACACACACGCACGCACGACGCACGCACGCACGCACGCACGCACGCACGCACGCACGCACACACACACACACACACACACACACACACACACGCATGCACGCACGCACGCGCGAGCGCGCGCGTAAGCACACACACACAGATAGACAGAGGCTTTCTATGTATGGGTTATATGATTTTCATGCAAAGTCATGGTTCTCGGACGCACGCACACACACACACACACACACTCACACTCACACACACTCACACACACACACCACAACACACACACACACACACACACACACACACACACACACACACACACACACACACACACACACACATTGAGAAAAATATATTTTCACACATCGAGAAAAGGTATATTACTAGTGGCGTTTCTATCTTTTCTGTAGAGCGCATTGCAATATTAATGCTCTCAGTTGTCTTGTTTCTTAAATATCGTATTATGCGTTGATTCTTAATCTGTGTTGTGCGCGTTAAATTATGATTGCTGAAATCAAACATGATGTTCATCTATTGTCCCTGAAAGGCACTGGTGTTACTTTCTGTTGGGTGCCTTCTCATTGTGGAATTATTGGTGGATAGAGCTGCGCGACGAAGAGCACGTAATGTTTTGAAGGATCACTTTTAGTTAATATCCCGTTAGACTTGCGTGAGGGTTATGAACTTTTAAAGCATATAATTATCTAATGATAAGGCAATTAAAAGAATGCAAATTTCTATTTGTTATTACTCTGAAAATTGCTTAATATGACGGATGTACAAAACATTAAGCCTCTCTATATACAAAGCCATCTATGTCTGTTTCCAGACAAATCTCAAGCTTGGTTTGTAGATTCCTTTAAAATGCCCTTCGTACAAAATGTTGTAAGAACATGTATGTGTGGAAAACATATTAGTGTTAGACATTTGCTCTCTTGTTGTCCTACAATATAAGAAATTATTTCTATTACCTGAAAGATCCTTTCCTTTTAGAATCGTCTGTTACGCTTAAAAGCATCGTTAACAATTATAGATTTCTCTGCAGAATTTCTGAGTGTCTTCTACACACTTCAGTTGGTATATTCCTGTGATTGATCATCCTATTTTAAAGACAATCGTTTATGACTTGTTCTGTATACCTCTCCAGTTGCCCCCCCCCCCCCCCCCCTTTTTTTTTTTTCTTCTCACTTTGCGCACCTATCTACATTATTGTATGTAAACATACCCAAAGTCCAAACCTTTCTGCATGTTATAGTTCTATTGTTAGTTCATTGCGGAGTTCTGTTCTACTTGGTATTATTGACTCGTAGATTTTGAATCATTTTCTTGATTTTTCACCCCTATAGTCCAACATCATACTAAAAGTTATTTTCTCCCTCAGTTCTCCTTAGCAGTTTGTTTCATAGGCTGTTAAATCGGCGCGCGCACACACACACACACACACACACGCACACGCACAATCACACACTCAAACACACACACATGCGCGCACTCTCCCTCTCTTGCGCACACACACACATGGACGCATATACAATCGCGCACACACATATACGTACTCTCACGCACGTACACACACGCACGCATGCATGCATTGATGTGCACGCGCTTACAGTTTCACACACATACACTCACTCACTCACTCACTCACTCACTCACTCTGTCTTTCTCTCTCTCTGTCTGTCTCTCTCTATTACACACACACATACACACAAGCTCACGCGTGCACACACACACACACAAACACAACACACACACACACACACACACACACACACACACACACACACACACACACACACACACACACCACACACACATTCGGATTCGGATGGTGTATTCATTTAAAGGCTATTTCCCCTAATGAAGTGGGCACAGTACAGAAGAAGAAATAATAATGAAATCACTAAACACACACACACATACACAAACCTCACAAAATCAACAGTGATGGCAGTTTAAACGCTTCGTATAAGTAAATCAATATCATGGACAATAGTTAATTAGTAGATGTCACAAGCAAACTCAGACAAAACTGGCTAGGGTATTTGTTAAAATTCTATGGTGTATACCGTGCTCTTAGCTTACCGATAATCGGACAACACAACATAAAATATACTTCATCCTTTCGACCCCCTCCATTTTCCCATACATAACCAAAGCCATTTTCATACAATCTACAACAACTATTTGATACCCAGTTTCTTTTGCCTCTTACATCCAGATCATGTAACATCCTATATGTTGGGTTTTTGTGTGTAATTTAATCTCTTTCATTGCTATCTAATTTTAACCGACAACAAATACAGCATTTAACAGAATTAATATAAATAGGGTGTCTATTCATTTCATCATAAACGAAGTCATTTGGGGCCCCCCCCAAAAAAAAAAAAATTAAAAAAAATTTCCGATGCAAATAAATGTACTTTTTCACATTTATTCAGACCCCAAGTTCTGCCCCATACAAAGCAATATCTACAACCTGTGAATCAAACAGTTTTAAAAATAATTCTAAGCTTTTAATGTTCAGGGCTTGAAGGTTTCTCATGATACATATCACAGTTTTCTTTGCTTTACTTGCAGATGTGAAACTAAGTCGTGTAGAAAATAACACAGCAAGATATTCATATGCATTTTCAACAGGCATCATTGTATTTACATTTTTTTCTCATGCTTAATGATTTTACTTTTATCTGAGTTTACACAGAGACTGCACTGCTCTTTGTAAACTATTTAGTTACGTTTGCAAATCAATAACTGTTTCAGCTAATAAAACTATATCATCTGCTTATAACAGTATAAGGAATTCAATTAATCATTAGTAAACATTGCTCCATGCCTTCCATTTTCAATAACTTCAACGGCAAGCTTGTTGATAAATAAGGAAAATAAAACTGGACGACAAAAGTCACCTTACATACCTTACAGACCGATTCCACACAGTTATTGTAAACAGAATTCAATTAAAAACCTGTCAAACTATGGAGTCCCACAGAGATCAGTTCTAGGGCCTATTCTCTTCACTCTCTACATTGCTCCACTGTTATTATAATAAACCGTCATCAGATCCATTATAATTTTATGCTGATGAATATCAGATTCAAATCTGTTATACTCCTGAAAATCTGCCTTCCGTCTTGACATAATTATATCCTACTGTCTTTATGATATTAAAAACTGGATGACCCAGAACAAGTTACATCGAAACGCCAATAAAACTGAAGACATGCTCCCAGGGACCAAACTCTCTTCCATCACAACTACTTCAGTAGACGTTGGTCGTACCTCACTTCCTCTGTCCACCTTTGTGAAATATTTTGTTGTTGTCATTGACAACACACTATGCAAAAATCCATCTCCCAGACCTGTCAATCCTGCAACATTCAATTACGGCGTATTAGTGAAATTCCAAAGTATCTCTTTGACTGAAACGTGTCTCACAGACAGTGTACCCAGCAGTGAGCTGTCTATAAATAACTTTGGACACTCTATTCGACTGGACAGAGACAAGCGCGTCACCAGTAAAGAACAGGGCGGGGGCGTTTGCTTCTACGTCATTGAGAAATGGTGTAAGGACGTGACCATTCGGGCCTCTTTGTGTGTGGAGGACATAGAACTGCTGTCCATATCACTCCGACCGTACTATCTACCGCGGGAATTCCCACAATTATTTTTTACCCTGGTCTACATTCATCCCAAAGCTAATGTGACCAGAGCATCCGAACATATTTTGAATCACCTGCATAAGTTAGATTCCATATCCCCTGATGCTCCTAAATTCATCCTGGGTGATTTTAATAAATGTTCACTAAGTAAAACACTGAAGAATTATGAACAGTACGTGACCTGCCCCACACGCAGAAATAAGACCCTCGACTTGTGCTATGGGACTGTAGCAGGTGCATATAAATCATTACCGTTGCCTTCCCTGGGTTCATCTGACCATAACTGTATTCTTCTAGCACCCAAGTACCAGTCAGTGTTTCAGCGCCTTCAGCCCATGGTCAGGACAACGACAAAATGGACTGCCTATAGCATAGCTAGTCTGCAAGGCTGCTTTGATTGCACTGACTGAGATATGTTTTACAATGTGTGCTCTGACTTGAATGAGTTAACTGATGTTGTTTCTTCCTATATTTCATTTTGTGTCAGTAGTGTTATTCCAACAAAGGTGATAACTATTTACCCCAATAATAAACCTTGGGTTACAAAGGACCTAAAACGTTTACTAAACAAAAAGAAAGTATTTACACAGGAACAGAAGAACTAAAGAAACAATTGAAATTAAGAAGTTAAAGCTGCTGTTGCACAAGCTAGACGTGACTATAAAAATAAGATAGAAGACAAGTTTGCAGGGAACAATTTTCGTGCTGCCTGGCAGGGAATAAAAAATATGTCAGCAGTAAACATGGCAGCTGCCCCACATAGGTCGAAGATTAGTCTCCGGGGGCTCTGTGACAAAAACTTACCAGATCATTTAAATGCACTTTTTACTCGCTTCGAAAAGCATGATTTTTCGGATGAAATAAATGGCCTGAAGCAATCTCTACCCTTTGAGAATAGCGTCATTGTTGTTGATGAAACAGTTATTTGTAAACACTTCAAGGCAATAAATATAAAAAAATCTCCTGGACCAGATGGCATATGCGGCAGAACCCTTAAGTTCTGCGCTACTGAGCTTGCCAGCGTCTTTCAGCACCTGTTCCAAGCCTCACTGGACACTAGCCAGATACCAGTTATTTGGAAGACTTCCAATGTAATACCTCTTCCAAAGAAACAAAATCCTTCTCGGCCCAATGATTTCAGACCTGTAGCCCTCACATCACTTGTGATGAAAACATTAGAAAAGATAATAAAATCTCTCATTCTTTCCGCTACAAAGATAGACCTTGACCCACTACAGTTTGCCTACAGGACAGGACGAGGTGTCAAAGATGCCAAACTGTTCATTTTGAACAAGTTGTACAACCACTTAGAAGCACCTGACTCTCATGTCAGAATATTGTTTGCTGACTTTAGTTCAGCTTTCAATACAATGCAGCCTCATGTTCTTGTTCACAAAATACTTTCAAAATTTGATGTAGACTTTCAACTTGTTCGTTGGTTGATTGAATTTTTAACTAACAGACCACAGCGGGTTTTTGCCAATAAGATGTCTTCATCGGTTAGATTTACCTGTACGGGTTCTCCACAGGGATGCGTTCTCTCGCCACTTCTGTACATTCTATACACAGATGATTGTAGAAGGAGCTATGAAAATTCCTTTCTTGTAAAATTTGCCGATGACAGTGCTCTTTTGTCTCTCTTATCTGAATCTGTCCAAAACCATGGTCCAGCCCTCACTGATTTCATCAATTGGTGTGATGAGGCATATCTGGAGCTAAATGTTTCTAAAACTAAAGATCTTCCTATCGATTTCATAAGATCAGGTCACACTTCTGAGCATGTTACCATCCATAGTCAAGAAGTTGAAAATGTTTCGAAGTACAAGTATCTGGGAACTATTTTTGATGACAAACTAAACTGGGATGCTAACACTGACGCTATTGTCAAAAAAGGGACAACAACGTATGTATTTTCTGAGGAAGCTTAACTCATTTTTTGTTGACAAAAAGATTCTTTCTTTGTTCTACAAGTTCTACATAGAGAGTGTTCTAAGTTTTGCTTTCATCTGTTGGTACAGCAACCTTAGTGTTAAAAACAAGAATAGTCGTCGGAGAATTGTTAGAATCTGCTCAAAAATAATTGGAGAAGAACAAAGAGATCTCAAGCCGTACTGCGATCAGCAGCTTGTGCGCAAAGCGACTGCCATCTTGGCTGATCCTTCCCATGCTATGTCTTCGGAATTTCAGTTATTGCCTTCAGGACGCCGCTTTCGGTGCTCCAACAGTAAAACAAACAAAGAAATTCCTTTGTTCCAGTAGTCATTCGAATTCTAAATTCAAAACAGCACTGACCAAACAGTTTTACATTCTCTGATATACCCCCTGATTGTCAAGGGCGTGTGGGTGTGTGTGTGTGTGTGTGTGTGTGTGGTAATGAAGATAAGTACTCCTGTATCTTGCTTTTGGCTTTCAAGAATGATTTCTAAATTGTGTGTGTATGTGTGTGTTTATGTCTTTACTAGATAAGGGTCATTATGGTGCGCGGGTGTACGTGTGTGTGTATGTGTGCTAAAACTGTGTTCATATATTGGTGTGTGTATGTATAGGTGTGCGCGTGTGTGTGAATGTGCACGTGCGTGCACGCAAAAAATAATAATAATTTTTTGTTAAAAATTTCTTTTCCAATCAATGGTATTTACAATATTGTATTCCTGCATTGGTGTGTGTGTGTGTGTGTGTGTGTGTGTGTGTGTGTGTGTACGCGGTGCGTGTGTATGCGCGCACCTGGGTTTGTGTTTGTGTATGATCATTTTTTAAAGTTATCTTGGAATGCTTATAACAATCTGAAATGTATTTTTCTTGTGTCTTGTGAGATAATTATAGGTATCAATGTGCCTGTCAGTATTGTAATTGCCCTTCATGGGATGATTAAAGTGTTTTTGACTTGACTTGACTTGACTACTGACGCAATATCCAAGCTTGTCACGTCTTTCATTCTTTAACAGTTGGTCTACTGTAATTCTCTTTGGACTGGTCTGCCGGCATCATCTATCCACACCCTTCAACAACTAATTTTTACAAAACTCTGCAGCACGACTTGTCCCAAGAAAGAAAAAAAAACCTCCTCTTTTGCGATCTCTTTGCTGGTTGCCTGCCTTACAAAGAGTGAACTACAAGGTCGGTACCCTCTGTTACAAGTGTTTACACAAGACAGCACCTTCCTATCTCTGTGACTGTCCTCACCTATACACTCCCTGTTCCCTCCGTTCTGCTGCAGATACCCAGATTCAAACAATCCAGTCTCGGCCGTCGTTCTTTCCTTATTTCTGGTCCATCTATCTGGAATGACCGTATCTTCGTCAAAATCCTTCATTTGGCACTTTCAAATCCAGCCTAAAGATACAATTATTTCCTACCAAGGATCATTACACATCACATCTGTCCCTACTTTCAGTCAGCCTTCTCCATCTCCATCACCTTGCCTTTAGTGGGTTACTGTGTGTGTGTGTGTGTGTGTGTGTGTGTGTGTGTGTGTGTGTGTGTGTGTGTGTGTGTGTGTGTGTGTGTGAAGTGAAATCAAAATGATTTTTTTAAAAATTGACGCAAAAAAGCATTCAAAAGACAATGTTAATACATGTTGAAAAGAATAAAAAAATATGTGAGGATTTTTTGTTATAAGTCCAGACTCACAAAACATGATAAAACAAAACCAAGACAGTATAACATAAGCTCAGGTCATACAGACAAATGAAGAAAATACAAAATAACAAGGGTAGGATTAACAAGTTAGTTCAGTTTAACGTCCTTCCACCGAAAAGTGATATCAGACGGTTAAGTGTGTGTGTGTGTGTGTGCGCGCGCGCGCGCGCGCGCGTCCTTACGTGTTTGTGCGGTGCATGTGTGTATAAGTCTGTGTGTGGGAGTGTGTATACGTGCGTGCGTGTATGTGTGTGTATGTATGAGTGAATGAGTATGTGCATATGTGTGCGTGCGTGCGTGTGTGTGTGTGAATGAGTGAGTGAGTGTGAGTATATGAGTTAAATTGTGGGCGTTTGTGAGTGTGTGTGCGTGCGTGTGTGCGTGCGTTCATGCATGCGTGTGTGTAAATGTATCAGATAAATTGTGTTATGTGTGTTCCTGTATGTGTGCGTGCGTGCGTGTATGTGTGTGTTCGTGTGCGTATGCATTTGTGTGTGAGCGTATGTGTGTGTGCGCGCTTGTTTTCGTGTGAGCATGCGAGTGTGTGTGTGTGTGTGCGCGCGTGCATGCATGCGCGCGTGCGTGCGCGCATGTGTGTGTGGGTGTGAGTGCCAATAAAATGACTTAAGCAGCAAATAGTTATAAAGAACATAGGGCCTTGGTATTTGAAAGAGCTATGGGGAAATGATCAAGAACATGTTTCTAAATCTACAACCAGTCAAGGATAACAAGTAGAACAAAAACTCTGAAAATGAACTAACAATAAATACTATAACAAGCCAAAAAGTTTTGACTTTTGGAACGTTAACACTTATTACGGTAGATATTAGCGCAAAGTTGGGGGTAATAATTTTTTTAAAGGGCATTTAGAGAGGTTTACAGAACATTTCACAAATGGTAAGCTATAAAACAGGGTGATCAATCACAGGAAGATACCGACTGGGCTGTGTAGCAAACATTAAGAAATTCTGCAGAGAAATATATCATTGTTTAGGATGCTTTTAAGCTTTACAGATGATTCCAAACGTACCGGATCTTTCAGTGCGATAGAAATTATTTCTTTAATTCTAGGACAACGAGTAAGTAGATGTCTGACGCTAATTTGTTTTCCACACATGTATAGTATGCCCTTGCAGTATTTTGTGCAAAGAGCATTTGAACGAAATCTATAAACCAAGCTTGAGATATTTCTGGAACCAGACATAGGTGGTTTTGCACAGAAACGCTATTTATTTTTTTAAATATTCTTTTGTATCGAGGATAATGGAATAAGCACTTATATGCGCTTAGTGTTTTGTACATCCGACATATCGATGCCTAAGAGCAACAACGGTTTATCTGAAAAAATTAGCAATTTTCAATTGTTTCATATTTGGTAGAATTAACTGTAAACTTTCATATGACAAAAGTATAAATAAAAGTTTAATTAATTTCCTAGATATTTGAAGAAAACCTTTGTTGCATAAAATTGTCCTAGCAAATTTCACAGGGTACACTGGACTGCAGCACAGCATCCCACTTTTCTTCTAAAGGCTTTAATGCCAATTATCTGGGACAGGCTCTGCAACAGCGGACATCCAGCTGTGCAAACCCTTCTTGCCTAGGAGTGGATACACTTGGACTACTGGGCAGGGTTTATGTAACACTGGCGGGCATGGAGGTTGTGTGGTTCTTCCTACTGAAAACTGATGGCTGGAATGTGATCTTATCTGGGAACGAGGGTCAAGCTTTGTGACATGCCCTGTATTTTCTCTGCAAGCAAGGTGGTCTACCTTCACTGCCAGTGTTTTTGCTATCCTGGCCTTTACAGGAAATTCCACTTGCTGCACTAGCCTAGCATCGCTTTGAGAGGACCAGACTTAGTGGACATCAAAGTTTCACATGCAAACTGCGAGAAAAAAATTGAACTGCGGGCAAAAACGGATCACCAGTTGTAAATATACATTCATGCGCTTTCTTCTACATGTATTACAACATAAAGATGCTATGATTAAGTTGCATAAATACCCATTTTCTTTCCAAAAACTGAATACTTCCGTTCAATTCTCGATTTGTGCTGACCTTTCAAACTTTTCAAATGAGTGTATCTCAAAACTTTCGAAAATGGCGGGCTGTCGATAGACCGTTGCTGCTCTAAGGCATCGATATTTAGGCATTTTAGTGTAATAACAATTAGAATTTAGCAATATTTTAATTGCCTTATTACAGGCAGTATGCTTTAAAAGTTCATAACCCGCTCGCAAGTCTAACGGAATATGGACTAAAAGTGATCCTTGAACATTGCGTGCTCCTCCTGGCAACTCTTATCAACCCATTCATTAGGAATGATCCCACAGTGGGAAGGAACCCAGCAAAAAGTAACACTAATGCCCGTCAACGACAATAAATGAACAGCATGTTTTATTTCCGTGATCATTTCTAGTCTAGTATTTTTATTTAAGGAATTTAGTACGCACAATACAGATTTAGAATCAAGGCATAGTACAATTTTCAAATCTTTGTGAGGAAATGGAACAAAATAGTTGAGAGCCATCAATATTGTGAAGAGCTCTGCATTAAATATAGAAACGCCACTAGTTATATGATATATTTTCTCAATGTTATGGGCTGGTATAACGAAGGCTGCCTCTGCCTGTTTGGTATCAAAGTTTTTATCCGTCTGTGTATATTTTTAAGTGGTTTGAATAGTGAGTGTCAATATGTGAATTCACTAAGCTTGCAAGTATGTTAGGCGATTCGCGTTTTGATAGATTTGTATGACATATGTCAAATATTGGCTTATTCATTTCCCTTTCAGGGACAGCTGAAAAAGGTGTAACAGCAAGAATGTTTACATCAATTTTAGAATCTTTGAACATATCCGAAGTGTAATCTTTATAGATGTCAGTGATTCATTTGACCTAGCTCGTTTAGCAAAGTTTATGTCGGATCTTAAGCTAACTTATTTTTGTGAATAATTTTCGTTTGAATAACATCTCAAGATGTACTTTGCAGCACAGAATTCTTTGTGTTCGTCAAGAGGTAGCACACCTGTTTCCTTGTAAGAGCGTCAAGAGGTAGCACACCTGTTTCCTTGTAAGAGCCTAAAATAGATGTATGAAAAGGAACTCCAAGAGATAACTTGAGTGCTTTACTATCTACGCTTTGCAATTTATTTAGCAAGTATCGTGGGGCGCTGAAAAACACCTCTTGTCCATATGTAAGTCTTGAGCGCACCAAAGAAGTAGCTAAAGATATGAGTGATTTTGTATCTTGCCCCCAAGGATTTTTACTCAGAATTTTTAAAGACAATTTAAACTCTTTCTTGCTTTATTCATTATATAGCTGATATGATTATACCAAGACAATTTAGTATGTTCTTTCGAGCCAGAAGGCCCATAGAGCCGGAGCTTATCCCGGTTTCTGTAGCGTTAAGCGAACTGATGGTTTTTCACCACCCCTGTGACAGTACGCTAGTCTGTCGCCAGATACTTCCCCAGCAGAGCTGGTACCCACTTGTACACCTGGGTGGAGTGAGGAAAATAGGAGTAAAGTGTCTTTTCCAAGGACACAAGACAATTTAGGGGTCAGAGTAACGCCCAGAAATTTAACATATTGGGTATACAGTATTTCAGTGTCATCTATAGTAAAAGAAGGAAGCTTCCCAGGGTCATAACCTGAATTTAAAAGCATCATATTTGTTTTTTCAAGCGACAAGCTAAGCCCGTTTTCTGTCATGAATGAGCTGATTTTATTCAGTTCAGACTGATAAAGCTTCTCTATATAGTTTAAAGTTCGAAGTGGAGTCTTTCGCTTTAATGTTACCTTCATCCATAAGCAAATGTCATCTGCATACTGAACTAAACCTGGATCTTTTGACATTTTGGGTAAATCAGCTATTAGTATATTAAATAAAATAAGGGCAATTGCAGAACCTTGGGGTAGACCCATATCCAAAGTTCTTGTATTTGAATGTGTACCTCCTATTCTTGCATGAAGAGATCTATCTGTCAGAAAATGTTTGATGAAATTAAACATACAACCCGAAATTCCAACAGTTTTTAATTTATGTAAAAGTGGACTATGCCATACTTGCTCACTTGCTTTTTTTATGTCAAAAAACATTGCAAGAATACTATTACGTCTGGCAAAGACTTGTGTTGTGAGTTTTACTAAATGTTCAATAGCTGATCGACCTTTCCTGAATCCAGCTTGATTCACAGGAATGATGTTATATTTTTCACAAAGATGAATAACTTACTTACTTACTTAGACCCATCACTCCCCCTGGAGCATAGGCCGCCGACAACAGTCCGCCAGAGTCCTCTGTCCTGGGCTATTCTCTCCAGCTGTCTCCAGGTATATCGGTTTCTGCCTCAAGGTCGCGTCGCCAGGTGTTTCTTGGCCTTCCTCTTTTTCGTTTTCCCTGGGGGTTCCATGATAGTGCCTGCCTTGTGATGTTGCTGGCTGGCTTTCTCAGGGTGTGCCCGATCCATCCCCATCTCCTGCGCCGGAGTTCATTCTCGGCTGGCAGCTGGTTGGTACGTTGCCACAGGTCTGCGTTGCTGATGGTGTCGGGCCAGTGGATCTGGAGGATTCGTCTCAGGCAGCTGTTGATGAAGGTCTGCACTTTCTTGATGGTGGTCTTTGTTGTCCTCCATGTCTCCGCTCCATTTTAGTAGGACTGACTTGACGTTGGAGTTGAACAGCCTGATCTTTGTGCGGGTCGACACCACCTTGGAGCTCCAGATGTTCTTCAGCTGCAAGTACGCTGGCCTCGCCTTGCCAATTCTTGCTCTGACGTCTGCGTCTGTGCCGCCCTGCATGTTAATGATGCTACCCAGGTACGTGAATGTCTCCACTTCTTCCAGCTCCTTCCCATTTAGTATGACTGGGTCCTCACTCACTGCGTTGATCTTGAGAATCTTGGTTTTGCCTTCATGGATCTTGAGACCAACCTGTAATGAGGTGGCTGCTAGTTCTGTAGTCTTGTCCTGCATCTGTTGGCGGCTGTGGGAAAGCAGGGCCAGGTCGTCTGCAAAGTCGAGATCATCCAGCTGGTCCCACAGTGTCCACTGGATTCCATTTCTTTTGTATGCCGTTGAAGTCTTCATGGTCCAATCGGTCGCCAGGAGGAAGAGGAAAGGTGACAGGAGACAGCTGTTTGTGAGTTGTTCTCCATGGACCACCCGGGAGGTCATTCTTTCATAGGAGTTCTTGATCAAGTTGACCAGTTTGGTTGGCACTCCATGGTGGCGAAGCAATTTCCAGAGGGTGTTGCGGTCCACACTGTCAAATGCTTTCTCATAATCAACAAAGTTGATGTATAAAGATGAGTTTCACTCTAAAGATTGCTCAACGATTATGCGCAAGGTGGCAATCTGATCTACGCATGATCTGTTCTGGCGGAAGCCGGCCTGCTGGTCTCGGAGGAGAGGTTCGACTGCATTTTTCATTCTCTCGAGGAGGATCCTGTTAAAGACTTTTCCTGGCACCGACAGAAGCATATCCCTCTATAGTTGGCAAAGTTGCTGAGGTCTCCTTTCTTGGGTAGCTTGATGAGGTAGCCTCCTTCCCAGTCTGATGGTACTTCCTCCTCTTCCCAAATCTTCCCAAAGGAGGGTACAGCATCTCTACTTGGTCTCCAGGTCTGCCTTGAGTGCTTCTGCGGGGATGTTGTCCGGTCCTGCTGCCTTGCCATTTCTCAGCATTTTGATGGCTTTCCGATCTCCTCCCTGGTTGGGTGCTCACAGTTGATGTCTAGGTCTCTATCAGCAGGGTCGATGTCCGGGGGGTTTTGAAGGGAGGATCTGTTCAGGAGTTCCTCAAAGTGCTCTGCCCATCTGTTTCAGTTTCACCCTCTGTTCCATGATGGTGTTTCCTTTCGTGTCTTTGACTGGTCGCTCGGGCCCTGCTGTACTTCCTGAGAGTTTCTTAGTGGTGTCATACAGCAGCTTCATGTTGTTACTGGCTGCTGCTTCCTCGGCCTCCTCTGCCAGGCTGTCGATGTACTTGCGCTTGTCTGTTCTTGCGCTCCTCTTGACTTCTCTGTTGGCTTCTGTGAAGTCTGCTTGTGCCTTGGCCTTTGCTGCTCTTGTCCAGTTGTTGTTTACTGCTGCTTTCTTCTGCTTTCTCTATTCAATCTTGCCCATTGTGACTGCCGATATCCATTCCTTCTGTTGGTGTCTCTTGGGGCCCACTACTTCCTGACAAGTTGACGTCAGTGTCTCTTTCACTTTCTTCCACTGGCTCTCGATGTCAGTCTCTTCTTCAAGCAGTTCTTGTAGTACTTGGTACTTGTTGGTGAGGGACAGCTTGAATTCTTCATTTATCTTTGAGTCTTTCAGCAGGCTGGTGTTGTACTTCTGCCTCTTTGTTGTTACTTCCATCCAGTTCTTCTTCAGCTTTAGCTTCAGCCTGGCTACCAAAAGGTGGTGGTCAGATGCAACGTCTGCTCCTCTTTTCACCCTTACATCCTGTAGAGATCTCCTGAATTTCTTGGACATGCAGATATGGTCGATCTGGTTCTCAGTCACATGATTTGGTGATACCCATGTGGCCTTATGTACTCTTCTGTGGGGGAAAATGCTGCCACCGATTACCAGATTGTTGATAGCACAGAAGTCTGCAAATCTCTCGCCATTCTCATTCATCTCTCCTAATCCCATCACTTCCTCGCATCCCGTGTTGTCTTGTCCGAACTTGGCATTGAAATCACCAATGAGGATGTTTATATCTTTTTCTGGGTACTTGGCAATGACGTTCTGCAGTCTGTCGTAGAATTGATCTTTGGCTTCTTCCTCGCCGTCATTAGTTGGCGCATAACACTGGATGATGTTTATTCTGATCTTCTTCTTCTTAGTCCTGAATGATGCCGCGATGATTCTTGATCCGTGTGCTTCCCATCTTATCAGGGCTTGCTGCGCAGGTCTTGACAACATGAGCGCTACGCCTTCTGTGTGTGGGGCGTTGTCTTCTTCATGGCAAAGATGAATAAGCCTTCTTAAAATAATCCTTTCCTTGAGTTTGCATGTATGAGATGTAAGTGCAATAGGTCTGTAGCTGTTTTTATCGGTTCTAGGTTTTCCTTGTTTATTTACTGGTACAACGATAGACTGTTTCCAAATGAGTGGGAGCACTTTTGGAAAAAGAGATATAAAAAGTTGACCCAATTAGGTGGTAGATGACGTAACATTTCATTACAAACTCCTTCAAGACCTACTGCTGTTTTCTTGACACATATGCTTTTACATCATCTAACATGTGCGGAGCGTTAACATAAAGATTTTGTTGTATATCAAGATTTATTGTGTTGTGTTTGATGTTCAACTCATATTTTTCTCAAAATTTTCTATTCTCTGACAAGCCAGTTTTACAACTGTTGTTTGCAAACATTTCCACAAGAGCTTCACCTTTTTCAAAATTGGAAGGTAGATTTGAGTTATCTAATATAATGGGGCTTGTGGTAAGTTTATCCCATTTCTCATAACTTTTATTTTTCTTCACATTCTCTGCAAATCTTTATAGTTAGATACCTCCGACATGCAAAATGATGACCAATATTGTTTCTTTGCCTGGGCAATAATTCTGTTAGATTTATTTTTGGCTTTTTTCATTTCTGTATGATTTGATTGATATCTATTCTTTAGATAAGCTATTAGTTTTACTTTTTTTCTCTTCTTTTGCTTTTTGACAGGTATAATTCTACCATACATTGCCAATATTTTTATGAGATGTTATTTCTCTACATTTAGGAATAGAATCAGTGGCAGCTGATATGACTGCATTTGTGAAAGATGCATATAAACTATCAATATACTGGATATCCATATCCGTGTGTTATATGATAGTAGAAGATTTGTAAATTTTCCCCAGTTCGCACATTTATAATGATATCTGGGAACTTAACCTTCTTTAAAACCTGTTAGCAATGATCTATCCAGACCCACTCTAGTCACAACTGGCAAATGGTCGCTGTTGAGGGAATCAGTTAATGGATCCCATTCATATTCTGGTACAAATTCAGGTGAGACTAGAGTGAGATCGATAGCAGTTGCCCTGTGATTAGAATTATCAGTTATACGTGTTACCTGACCATCATTTAAAAGACATAATGAGGAATCAACTAAATTTTCAACAAAATGATTGCTTGTGATAAACTGGCAATCTTTTCCCCAGAAAGGTGAGTGAGCATTAAAGTCACCCACAATGATATACTTCTTGCCATGATCTTCCTGTAATGTACGAAGCCATTCAGTGTTGACATCAGTCGGCCCTTTAGGCAAATAAACAGACACTATTGTTAATGAGGTATTAAAAGGAATGGACACAGCACATGAATGTAAGTTAGAAATGTGGAGCTGGACTGGGGCATGTAGTGTATATCACCCCTTTACGTACATAAATGGCTGTGTTAATTCTCTCAGTGGTATCAACCTGCTGATGGATTGGTAGGAAGAAGTAACCAGTGATTCTGGGTAATTTTTCTCTTTTTATGTTTAGGGACTGGATTGCTAAGATGTCAAAGTCGTTTTCTGAAAGGTGTTGTCAAGTCAAGTCAAAAACACTAATCATCCCATGAAGGGCAATTACAATACTGACAGGCAGATTGATACGCATCATAAATCTCAAAAGACACAAAAAAGCTATATTTCATATTGGTTAAAACATTCCAAAATGACTTCAAATAAAAAATGTCACACACACACACACAACACACACACACAAATACACACGCGTTTATGCGCACATACAACACACACACAACACCCCACACACCACACACACACACAACCCCACACACAACACACCAATCGAACAAGATAATCGCAGTTTCTGAATAACGATCGACAATTCCACTGGAATATTCCAATATTCTTTGCCATGATAAAATTATTGCTTATCAGTGCTAGTGAAGGAATACATTCAAAATTAACTTGGCGTTTTATAGAAGAGAGAACAATAGAGAAGAAAAGGCTGACTGGAAAACTCTAAAAAAATATATATATATATTTTTTTTATAAAGTATATATATATGGTAACAGATTAGGTAATCAATAAAACAATCTATGAATACCTCAAAATATTACAGAGGAAAACACATAGATCTAAAACACTGTAACAACTATTCAACTAATCAAGTGACTTTAAACTGGGCACAACTAAAAAGTCAGTAATCACTGAGAACATAGAAATCTTCAGCAGGAAAAAAACCCTTGAGATGTGGTAGTAGTCTGTTGAGCTCTCTCAGGTGCAGAAAGGTCGGAGCATGACAATGCTAGCTAGTAGTACACAGGCCAGTCAATTAAAGGAATCATAACTGGAATACAGACTTCTGTAGGGGTACACGGGGTATGACTGGTGATGGTGAGATCTGTGTGGACGAGATGGTTTTAGGAGAGATTTGCACAGAAGATGACGATCATGCCTCCCAATGTTGCCAGCAAGGATGCTTGATCCTCTTGCACTAGGAAGAGTGCTGTCTCTAAGGTGGTAGAGCTGCAAGTTGGTGTTGCGAACGAAAGTGATGTCTATTTCGTATAGCTCGGAAGTGACCATTGCATTGAATAGCTGACGTTTCATTTCTACTTTTGGATATTCCACAGTAGTAGTTTTGCTGACGACGAACTGTATATGAGGATTTTCTTGGCTACTTCTCTAAGGGAGGTGGCAAAGCTCTTGCTGAGATCGAGGGCTTCTTCAGATTTAGGGTCATTAATACTGCTGTGCATCAGGACTACATCAGGGTTTAATGTGGATGATGTTACAGTCTGCAGGAACTTTTGTAAACTGGAAAGATTAGATGTTTTTTGTTGCAGACATCAATGTTATATGACTGCCCAAGTCGTTTTCCTTTCACTCCTTTCAGGACAGAGTCATGCAGAATGGTGACTTGCCGACAGTGTTCTTTGTTCTGCTTGGAATGCGCTGTTGACGTTCTTTTCTTTTTGACGTCATCACAAGCGATAATGTCAAAACCAAAGTCGTACTTACCTTTCTGCAAAGCTGTAGGCCTAGGTCTTTGTGGGGGGCTGGGCATCTTCTTAAGTTGGCAGCACTCGCCTGTCCTGCCCGTGGAACCAGCAACCTCAGCGTAAGTAGGACTTGGTTTTTCGTTTTCCGTCTGCGTCCCTTTGGTTGCCATGGGAATGCAATTGATCTTGGAATTTTGCATTTCTTCTCGGACTTAGACCAGTGTTTTTTCACGTGAAGAAACGCGTTCACTGAGATCCAGAATCATTTTCTTCAGGTCGGCAATGGGGCTGTGGGGCCCATCTGTAGCCTGACGATAGGTAAGCTCCGTCAGGCTTGCAGTGCAGGCTTCAGGGGCAGTTGAGCCCAAAGGCCAACTTGCTGGCATCTCCGTCGGTGGTTTCTTGGTTGTTGTTTTTTTGCTTTTAGAGAACTGCCAGTGGCTGGGGAGCTTTGTGTGGTCACTCTTACAGGTATGGCAGTAGAGCGCGTCGTCATGCTACACCTTTTCATATTAGACGCAGGCATGCACCAACTTTTTTCTGCTGGGAGAATTCAGCTGCTGAGTGTCTCCGCCACTTTGTGTGTGTCCAGGATTAACAACAAAGCAACCAGATGTAAGGTCACCTCGAGTATAAAAGTGGACTTGCAATGTGTCCATCAGATGTTTCTTCAAGAGTTTCTTAAACGTTTGTTTTGAAGGAGCCGATTTTAAAGTGAAAGGTAGATTGTTCCACACTGTTCCTGAATAAGCAAGGCTTGACTAAATAGTGATTATTATGGCACCTGGGAAAAAACCAGGCTATGAGTAGGCCTGTTTTTATTAACAGCAAAATTTTTCACAATTTTCTTTGGGGCTTTTCCGTTTGATATATTGTACATATATAGACACTTGTTGAAATGCAGACTGTCTTTGAATGGAAGAATTTCTAATTCTTTGTAGTTGGTGGTCAGTGTATTAATCCTACTCAGTCGGATTAGTTTGATAGCTCTTTGGCGGCTTATATGCTTTAGGTTTGTTTCACTAGCACTGTCCCATAAGGTTGAAACATAATTTATAAGAGATAGAATATGTGCGTAAAAGAATAGTTTTCGTGACTGTAGGTTTAGAAAATTTGTGATTTTTTTCTAAGTTGATGATATTGTCTTACTGAGATTGGTTTTCCTAAGGTAGCTATGTGTTCTGACCAAGATAAAAGATTGTCAATTACTGCACCTACTGTACTTAATGTGAAACCACTTCTTCAATTTTTGCCTTGGATAAATATTGGTGCGAGTGGAGAACGCAGTTTCTGTCTTTTCTGCCGAGTGGTTGTAAACATACATTTTCTTTTGTTTGAATTAAGAGACACATGATTAAGTTCTGTCCATTCAATAAGTTTATCGATATCTGCCTGCATATCACTCAGAGGCTGGTTAGGATCACTGTTGTTACATTGAATTGATGTATCATCAGCAAACATTTCACATAAACCACGAATCTGCAGAGGTAGATCATTAATATAAATTGAGAAAAGAAGTGGTCCTAATATTGATCCCTGTGGTATTCCATATATCACAGGTAATAAGGCTGATCCCCTGGGCCCAATTTCAACAAGTTGTTGACGATTACTGAGAAGTGAATCTAAAAATGTTAATGTTTGGTTGGAAAGTCTGTAGCATTTTAATTTTTTAATGAGGAGAGAGTGGCTTATAACGTCAAAAGCTTTAGCAAAGTCTAGAAAAAGGAATCCCGTAATTCACAATTATTGATGTTCAAAAGATATTACCCAGTCAGTTGTATTAAGGCAGTATGACAAGAATGGTTTTCACGAAATCCTGACTGGTTTTCAGTAAGTAGATCATAGGTTTTAAAATGAGAATGTAAGTGAAATTG